>VRLP01000127.1:0-349874 GCA_009660295.1 Lophius piscatorius | reverse complement strand
TGTTTCTCTGTATGAACCTGGACTGTTTCTCTGTGTGAACCTGGACTGTTTCTCTGTATGAACCTGGACTGTTTCTCTGTGTGAACCTGGACTGTTTCTCTGTGTGAACCTGGACTGTTTCTCTGTATGAACCTGGACTGTTTCTCTGTATGAACCTGGACTGTTTCTCTGTGTGAACCTTAAATGTTTGCATTGACAGTTGCGATGTTGTCATGGTTACAGACGAGCTGATTGAGTGAATTCCTATTGTCAAATTTATGGTGAATTTTGTTCAAACTATTTTGGGAATTCAAGCTGCACATTTTAATGTCTAATTTGCGTATGTTCTAAAAGCTGTGAGACTAGATAGAGAGATAAACATGGTCCAGATGTAAACAGGAATAACTTCCGTGTATATTAGTCGGTGTGCTGGGTGATAGCTGAAAGATATAGTTACATATTGGTGCACATTTTCATAAACTCTCTGCAACACAGATGCTGTCATTCCTATTCTCTTCATCACATTTACTTTTGTAAAACCAATCACCATAAATATCAAACACAGCATCTCATTTATTAAAAGCACACATGCACTAATTGATTTCTCATTCTGACTGGTAATTGTCCACTTTTAACAATTTAAGCAGTTGCTATTTGACTGGAACAACACTGGTATGTCTGTGTTTTGCTCTGCATAAACGAAACCTGGACTATAGAATTTGACCTTCTGAAGAAGGTACCAGGTTCAAATCCACATCTGCCGGCCTTTCTGTGCAGAGTTTGCATGTTCTCCCCGTGTCTGCGTGGATTCTCTCCACAGTCTCTTCCTCCCACAGACCCAAAATATGTGATACAGGTGAATTGGTGACACAAAATTTCCCGTAGGAGTAAGTGTGTGGTTTTATGTCTCTGTGTGTCGGCCCTGCGATGAACTGGCGACTTGTCCAGGATGTACCCTGCCTCTCGCCCGATGTTAGCTGGGATAGGCTCCAGCCCCGCCTGACCCTGAACAGGATAATCAGTAGATAATGAATGAATGAATAAAATATGTTCACAAATCACAAAGGAAGTGTTAACTGTGAATCTCGGTTTCAATGATATGTATAATAATAATAATAGATTTAATTTATAATGCACTTTACATTTGGAAATCTCAAATCTCAAAGTGCTAAAAATGTATGTGGTTTGTATTGCTCATGTGCCCATTTTAAGCTATATTTTAAATATGCAAGCTCATTAATCATTAACCGATCCACTTTTAATAAATATCCATACATCTGCCACTTTATCCTCTTTAAAAATATTTGTGTTCTCTGAAGTATTTTGGTGGTCAAAAAGATTATCTTTTATTCGAACACTTTTAACTGTTTTTGAGGTCAGCCACACAAAATCAAAAAAGGTTTTTTTAACTTGCATAAATAATCATGATGTTTTAATGTCATTTTATTTTTTTTAAATGTAGTAAATCCAGTGGGGGATGGTCGTTTTAGCCCCTGGTCAAATGTCTCCACCTGAGGGCGCCATTGTACCTCCTCAGATACTGAAGTCCCTCGGTGCTCCTGATTTGGGAAGCCAAGGTGGTTTAAACTCTCCTAAGGTACCATACATGATCAGCCATAACATTATGATCACCTACAGGTGAAGTCAGTATGATATTGATTATCTCCTTACTATGGCACCTGTCAGTGGGTGGGATCTATTAGACAGCAGGTCAACATTTTGTTCTGAAGTAGACATGTTGGAAGCAGGTAAGTGTTAAATTCAAGGCAACTAAACTTCCATTTCTTTACTCTCCTTTCTAGCTTTGACACATTCACAGATTTAAAGGATCAACTGTCAGATTGGCGCCCCATCAGTCTATGCCTGCTGCACAAAATCTGATATTTCTTCAAATCTTCTTTGTTTTTCGGCCGTTCCCTTTCGGACTCACCAAAGAGGATCATCTGTTTCCATCCATAATTACCTCAGGTACCCTACCGGCTAACAGTACCGGTGAGGGTATTTGTTAAACTGAGCTCCAGCGGATCCAGTTTTGAAATTAGTTTTGTGTTCCGCATATTGATTTGGCATAAGTTCTTTCCGGATGACCTGGATTTTCAGACTTACTTTCTACAAATATTTTAGTTTTTTTTTTTGAGAACTCCTGAATAATTTCAGAGCTCGCACCCATTTTCAGTACCAAAGAAATTCATTCATATGGATGAAGTGGTCAAATGTTGTAAAATGAATGGGGTTGAATATGAAATTGCTCTGTCTTGAACTCAGTTCAGGATATTCCTTTTTCTAACAGTTAGCCGATATAGAGTTGCCATAAAAGACGCTGCCCGAGCCCCGCAAGTCTTTAGGGATACCAACCACTCTCAGTTTGATCTTCACCAATTTATTTCCACTCTGTGATGTTGCAATTGTGATCTCAGCGCTCATCTGTCGCTCATTGTGGTCCTTTGATCCATCTTGGACCTCAAGGATACGTTCATTGCGTGACTCGTAGCAGGATTTAAAAAACGGTATTAAAGCCTCCCTATGTTTGAATTTAAGGGTGGAAGGTATAGATTGGGTTATGTCAGTTAATAGTAGTGAGTGAGGCTTCTTCTTGGGTGGCCATTACCAGCGCCAGATGACAACGCCAAGGCTACGCGTTCAGTCGGCTTCTTGTAGAGTTTGCTGTCCTTTGTACCAGCTTTACCTCCACAGCATATTTATTTGCCAACTGGAAACCAAGGCAGTTTCTAAGCTTTTTCTGGGTCAGTGTAGAACTTGGATCCAATTCTCGGCATTGATACCGCAGAAGAAACTGCCCTAGCTCCTTAAAACGGGAGTTCGGGAGTTCAAAGCAGGAAGCAGTCAAGTCTCTGTGGCGGGGCTTTCCTAGCAAGCCAGAAGTTTTTGTCCGCCATGTTTGAGATGCCTAGGTGAGCAAACGTTACATCTACCTGAAGAACAACGAAAAAAAGATCAGTCATAAGTTCTTTTCCTCATCAACCTTTTATTTTAATACTCCCGCTAATGTCCATGTAAATATGCCAAACATTTAGTTTCCACATTTAGATTTAGATTTATGTATAATATTTAGATTTCACATACAAATTTAGATGTCATTTACACATTTAGATTTAACATTTAGACCTAACATTTATGTTTAATATTTAGGTAAGGTAAATGCGATTAAAAAAAAAAGTGACTTCAAAAATCATTTATTCGAATTCAAAAATTTCACATTTATTTTTAAACCTTGTTTGGAACTAAATTTGGCAAAATGTTGCTGTTCAAATCAGCAAGTGCTACTTTACAAACGGCGCCCCACAGATATGCTATTAATGAACTCCATTAGAGAGACATAATATTAACACCATTTAAAGTCATATAACTCAACTACTCAGAACTTTACAAACTAGAGCATCATTTCAGATTCTGCTCTGTGAAGCCATACAATCCAGCCATCATATGAAACAAAGTTGAAAAAGGACTTGTGTGAGATCATTTTACTCTGCTTTTATCTTCATCCTCAAAGCAGGTCTGAAAAGGATTTTTCCTGATTTCCGAAGCTCAACTTGGAGGAGAGGAATGTGGTTGTCCCTCAGAATCCCTCACTTCCTTAATTCCTCTCGAAGCCACCAGAGGGTACCGCAGCTTGACTCAGGAGGGTCATGCCTCTCCTGACATAAACAAGTCTTACAAGTAATAAACATCCATTTTTATGAAGTCTGTGGGCTTTATGTAAACATAATGAATGCTTGAAGCGTGGGAAAAAAAGGAACCGGAAGTTGAAAGACAAAAAAAAGAGAGACCGGGTTATTTTGTTTGTGTTTATTTCTAATTCTTTTTTTTATTTTTTATCTGTCCACAAAGTCATATTAGTCACTACTATGTTAGATCAGTTTTCCCTCACTGCAATGGCAGTTAACTACACAAGAGCCCAAACCCAGCACGGCCTCCTCAACTCACAAGATTTGTCATTTCATCATCAACACCTCTTTCAGTATGAATGCATCCATTGATACTATATATGTAGTATCCGCCCATCAAATAAATTATACTTATACTTTTGACATAATTCACAATCAGGAGATATTAAGGTGCTGCTTTTGTACAATTTTCAACTATATTCAAATATATAATCTCAGAGAAGCCACAATGTGTTCAGTTAGAACGTGCAAATGTACAGGAATAGCTTGTTTTGCAGAGAATCGTGACAGCTTTTCAAATAAGAATCACACAAACACAAAGATGCCTTTTAATGGTCTAGTCTGAACTCTGAAAGTGGTTTCAATAATGAGCTCCACCTTTTCATCACACGGATGTCTACGTAAGAACTGCTCTTAAACTTACGGGCCCTATGGAAGGACATGTCGAATTTGAAGGATTTCTGTCCAGTGGTTTCTGAGTCGATGGACGTGGTTGGTGGACACGGGAAGCCCTTTAAGAAGACTTTGGTGGAGGCATCCAATTGGAAAAATACACCTTTAACACTGGACTCTTAGAAACGCTTTATCTCATATTCCTTGATTGTCACTGTTGGCACACTAAAAACTTTATTAAGGTTAATAAGAACTGACCAATTCAAGTGGAAGTAAGAGTTAGATATTATGGTGTTGCAGGTTGTTTATGTAGCTAGAAGAAAGACAAAAGAGTATTTCTCCAGTTTTCCAGGGGTAACAGTGAAGTAACCATCCATCAGTTTTCTGTAACCACTGATCCTGTTCAGGGTCATATGGGGGCTGAAGCTAATCCTAGCTTACATTAGGTAATCGGCAGGGTAAACACTGTACAATTTATCAGTTCAATTCAGCTATATTATATGTTTTTGATCTATGGGATGCCAGAACCCAAAACAACAAGATAGCAGAGTCCCTCAGGTGGATATGAACCTGTAACCGTCTTGCTGTGAGGCATCTGTGCTACCCACTACCCCCTCATGCTGCCATCTTTGACGATCTCATAGACCTAAAGGAGCTGGAATGTGTTCCGTTCATTTGACATCCTTCATTAAAAGGCATTTGTGTTTGTCGAACTCTTCATAAGAAGGCAAAATCACAGTTCTCTAAAACTAACCTCCAAAAGTGTAAAACATTTAGCCAAGTGCTGCTTTCAGGGAGAATTCTTTCTGTGCAAGAAAATTGGGAGCGGAGTTGACAAGTTTACATTCAAATCTTCAGAGAAGTTCCCTACTTAGGCAAAGGATTAATTTAGGAAAATCTGTCATCATCGAAGAAAAAGTCTTTCATTAGACATCTAGATTGATTGGCAGGCTGTTTTATTCCCGTCTGCCGGTGGGAGGAGGAGTAGAAGGGACCATCACTCAGGTTTGTGCTCTCTTTGAAAAACACAACATCTCTAGTGCTATCTGTACAACATTCAACAACACATTTCTCTTTTTTTTCTTTTTTTTTTACCATAATGCCAAAAACAATAATTATCATTATAAGAAAAGCATTTTCCATCTCATTGGCATTGGACAAACACCACACAAACTGAAATCAAATTCTAATAAAGGCCTCAATACCAGATAGTACACATCACCTTCAAGTGGTGCTAGAGATAGACAGTTTACGGACGACAGAGCTCGGGACATGTAGGGAGAGCAAGCGTGAGAAAACAGAGAGGAGGGGATGGGTTAAAGAGGGAATGTGTGTCAGGAGAGACTGAGAGAGTAAGTGAATTATTTAGTGTTCTCAAGCTGATACAAGCTTTAGTGTCGCCTTGGACATATTTTGGCACCTTATAAGATTGGATATTCGACTTAGACTTGGGCTTTGGTTTACCACAGGTTAGTATTCAGACTTAAAGTAGCCTTACCCTCCTTTTTTTTTTACTAAAAGTAAGGTAGTCCATTCTTCAAAGAGTCTAGCCATGTTAGAGTGTGTTAGGTCTTGTGACGTAGAACAATCTGAATAGGTAGAACGAAAATCTGGTATGAAAACAGCACCCTATAGGTGAGGGTTTAAGAGGTAAAGACATGAGAAACACATCCGGTAAATGGGCTGAGGTGATGAGGGAGATGCGGAGGAGAAAGCGGGGGACTGGAAGGAGAGGGAGAGAGAGACAGAAGTGTGTAGATATAGGCTAAGTGCTTTTGGTGAGTATTACAAAATACACCAGGAAGTGCTTGAAACAGAAGGCACGATGGCATTGACAGTAGTTGTTAAGGAGACACCACTAAGGGACTTTCACTAAAGAACTCATAAGGTGCTCTAAAAAGAACTCAAACACATTAATGCACATTTAGGTGTGGTTGGCAGGAAACCCCCTTAGATTGGTCGGAAACCACCGTAAAGTCATGTGTCCTGTTTGGGAATCAGGCGATTTTGTGAACCTCTTTCACCTTAGCACCAATAGCGATCCAGGTGTAGCGTCCTCACTCATACTGGCCTTACAAGGCTTGATTCAAACATTTTTTCCATTTTCATGGAGAAACTGCAGTTTTGGGGTTAAAAAATGACCGTTTGAACTGGTGGCTTTCGGCCTGGTGCTGTGTTCACATCTACTCGTTTTATTTGAGGTGTTCTAATCGCACAAGTCTGACTAGGGTTAATTTGAGTTATTTCAATGCCGTCAAGGAATTGACATCAATTCCTTGCTTGAGTTGAACAATTTTCAACGTGACAATGTTTGTGACTTCACGCCTCTTAAAGCGGCTCTTCTTAGCAAAAATTTATGTTGGATTCGGTGTGAGTACAGAATAATGATTTCCAAGGACAGAAGCTAGATGGCTGCCGCTCCTACATTATAGCCCTATTAACAAAAGCCAATTCAGCTGGGCCTACGCCTGGTGCGCCGTTATTCCAAGACGCCGTTCTGTAGAAAACCAATGGAGGTGTAACTGCGCCCCTGTGAACCAGACATCTGTATAACCGTGAGACTGAAAGGCAGGAGAGGTATGTGACATATCGACAGCATATTATCTGAGCAGCCCACAACCAAAGACTTCAGCGGCTGTCTAGCAGTTAGCAGCTAAATCAAAGAGGGAGAAAATCCACCGAAAAGGTTTTTAAATTGGAAAGAAGAGATCAGCGAACAAAGGCTTAGAGGAGGGCGCTGTTGAGTGACGTCTGTGTAAAATGGGCTTCAAAGAAGTATTTCATCTGTCTTTTGAGACATGCATGCGCTCCTGTCCCACATGTTGTACATGAAGACGTTAAAAAGAACATTGAATGACCTCATGTTTTGGGGAACGGGAACCTAAACACACCAGTTTGCAGCGGTGTCTTTCACGGCGCAGTCAGGAGAAAACGTAGGGCGCTCAGAGGTGATGACTCTCATGCACAGTCTTAAGGTGCCTTAGGTGAAGGCTTGTTCAGACCATGCAGTTAATGACGACAGAGAAGCCGGTGCATTTAAACATCTGACTGAGTTTTATGACCACATCAGTGCAGATCCAGATGGGAGAAATATCACATTTGCATAAATTATGCCTGCCGGGACTAAATATGGGTCAGCGTTGGATGGGTAGGAGGAGGAGGATCCACTGAAAAGTGGAATTGGAGTGTCTTCATTTGAATCGGTCGGAAGTGAATTTTGAATAAGTCCATCTGAGGCATTAACTTAAACTACACTGCCAGTCACACAGTATTTCACACATGTCCCTGTTCCGATGACGGTTGTGGTTCAACCTGAATTTGCTTTTGGTATTAGGCTGCTGATAAACAGCGAAATCCAAAATTGATTAGAAGGTTCAAAATCATTTGAATTTGAAAAATAGCCAAATTTTTCAAAATTCAAATTCAGTGTTGTTGAGCCAAACAACATTGGGAGAAACATGCAAACTCGAAAAACAGAGATGGGTTTGAACCCAGAACTTCCTTGTTGTGAGGCCAGGGTGAGCCAACTGCCTTCATTTCATGCACCAGTTCAGAGGTTGGACACACTGATCGCCGGATTCACTGATTTCTCTAATTGTTGGGGAGAATCTGTTTAAAACCACACCTTTACACAATTAACGACAAAAGAAAGTGACAACTTCCATTAAAAAACATTTGGTCTATCGATAAAGTCAAAATAAAAACAACTACTTTGGGAACTCAAACCTTGCACAGTGCTCTGTATAGACATTCCAACTAGTCTCAGCTCACAAACATTATAATCAATAATTACCAGTATTGATAACCTTTTTCTGTAAGCATCTTAAAATGAAAATAAACAAAAGTCTGCTTTTTTTTCCTCGTCTTTACAAAAGCTACACATATTCTACTGGGATGTCTATGCATTGGTTAGTGTTTTAATCATTACTCCTACCATTGTCTTTTCTTTTCTTAGAAAGAGAAGAAGAAGAGAGGGAATGTACTCATCTAAAAGACACAGATAATCCGAGAGTACAGTCTGATTTTAGTCCTGTTTGACGCAGAGACTACTTGCCTTTTTGTTCTCTGCCTTGCATCATCTTCTCATATGGAAAAAAAAGAAGTTTTTTTCCTTCATTTTTGACACATTTGCTAAATCTCTGCTCTTCTTAGAGGTGTGTCAGTTGATTGTGTTTGCAGGCTCAAGCAACGTCAACAGCCCTCAACCAGACTCCAGCTAAGTTTTGTTCTTGTCCACGCACCGAAGCCGCTGACCGGCGCCGGTATAAACACAGAATTTTGAACTGTAACCTCTTTCAATCGGTCAGCCATTGACCTCCCATTGTTCATATCAACTGCTTTTTAAAGTTACTTTTGAAGCTAAGTCACAAATGGCCGCCGCCTGTGTAGGACGTCACGCTAAGGTGTGGCATTTCTTTTACAACGTAACTATTCACAACACCCTAAAACTGTAATTAACAAATATACTGCACTTAAATTTGTTCTTAAACTGTATATTGAGAAAAAAATAAATGACCTATCACTGCCTCGATACAAAGGAATACCAGAGAGTCTCTTGACAACATACAGTATATGAACAGGCACGGACAGAAAAGGAAAAAAAACGTACAAACTATTCTTTCTGTTTTTCTTTAGGGTAATCGTGTAGAAACAGTTTTCACACAACAAAGGCAGTGATTTATATATATATATGTATATATGTATATATATATATAGATAGATGAGGGAATGACTGCGACAGTTACCTCATGCCTTAAATTAACACAAATAGCTTGGTTCACAGCTTGAAACTTCCAGAGGCTGAACTTTCCTCCATGTGTGTGTGTGTGGGTCGAGGAGGAACTTCAAGTTTCAAACTGTTCAATCATCAGTCAGGAGACTATCTCTCTTCACAGCTGGCTTCATCTTGCTCAGCATAGTAGTCTGGGATGTACAGTCTATAATTAGCATGGAGTAAAGACATGTGAGATGTTGCAGATGTTGCCCTAGATCTTAGACCTTTCTTTCATTTATCAAACAGGAGGTTATCTGAAAAAGTTTCCATCTTGGAATGAAGCTTGAAGATCCATCCTGAAAAGATGCATCTGTGCTCTTTCATACAGGAAGTATTTTGCGGATGATATTCTGCCGTAACTTAATACAGTCACTGTTCTCTCTGTCCTTTTGAAAAGCTCAGAGTCAAGAAATGAAAGTATGAGAGCGAAGAAGGTCATTTGATGTTCGACCCGTGTTTTTCTCTGCACAGCTACCTGCCCCCTTCTTCAATTCTGTGTCAAATGTGGTTGAAAACATTCCAGTCCAACTATCCAATTGAGATGGTGTCTACCTAAATTCTTTTTTATCGGTTAATACTCTTGGTTGAAGCTCAGGGCCGGTGATAGAGAAAGGGACATCCTCAGATCCTGGTCCTGTGAATCCTCCAGACTACTAATCTCTAAATTCTCTTCTTGGTCCTCTTCTGGCTCGTCTCCTTCTGTCTGTCTCTTGAATGCCAGAATGTCTTTTACTTTGTTTGACACTGAGGCCATGCTGGAGTCAGGGCGGTCAAGGATGTTTCCCAGATGTTGTGCTGTATCCTCACAGAGCCCATTTAGGGTTTTGGCCTGACCTGTTGACCATTCCCCCATGGGTGCCTGGAACTCTGCCTCGCCTCCATTACTCCATATAGTCAGAGAGTTGAGGTCAGAATGATCCGTCCGGGGCTTGGTAGCCTTTGGTGTTCCATCATTATCCAAATGATTCGAAATGCTTCTTTTGCGCCTGGACTTACTGGTATGATTGACCTGGAGGTGCATCGCCATCAGCTCTGCAGAGGATGTACGAAAAGGACAGAACAAACACTGGCTCAGTTTGACACCTGATGAACTATCCTCTTCAACATCCCCACCGCTGACAACTCCTCCATCCCCTAAGCTGAAGATTCCATCCTCATCTGCCCCCCCTAGGCCAGGTGAGGGGCGACGGGACAAGTCCAAAGGTTCAAACCCCCCTTCTTGAGTCATTGGCACAGACCCTTCTTTGTCGCTTGACGGTTGAACCATTCGACTAGTCGTAAGGGGCTTACGACGAGACACTTTGGGGGCTTTTGGTGGAGGAGACTCCCTGATCCAGCCCCCTTCCATTCCACCTTGGTAAAGGGCACCCATCACCCCAGACAGATACCTGTATTGGGACTCCAAGTCTACTTCCCTTAGAGCTGCCAAGGCCTTGCGGTGCTCCCGCTGATCTGGAGGACCCAGGAGCCAGGGTTGCTGGCCGGACTGTGAGGTGGGGCTGTCGGTTGGGCCCCGGTTGACTGGGCCGTGGTTGAGCTGGGATCGGCGCTGCTTGGTCATCCCAGAGGTACCAGAGGTCAGACTGTTGATAGTGGAAGTAAGACCAGTGGAGGAGGAGTTGGAGGAGGCTGCCAAGGCGTTGCGTTGCTCCCTGTGGTGCCGCTGGAGGTGGTACTTTAGTGAACCTGACTGGGTACCTGCGTAGTCACAGTGTGGACATTTATAGGGTCTCTCACCTAAAGAAAATAAGATTAACAAAATAAGATAAGTGTAATTTTATTAACATTATTTTTAACAAATGGACCTTAAAACTTAAGGAGGACAGGATTTAGCATTGTTTACTTAAAGTCCGACACTTTGCATTGGTATTTATTTATATTATGTAATGCTTGCATGTGGTTGATTGCACATGGCGCGGAGGTTTCGATAGCTATACTTCATGCCAATGCATCCAACTGTCCAGAACGGCTATAAATGTTCATCAGTAATTTTTAAACCAACTGGTGAGGGGCAGATGTAGTAATGCCTTTTAGAGGGAGATGGCAGTATTCCATCAATGATTAAAATGACACTGCTGGGAGAGATAAAGAGGAGGAGGCATCATGCTGCAGGCCTACGAACAGCAGGAACTGCATTACATATGAGAAAGACAAAAGATCTTAGTCATATGAACAGAGACAAACAAACACAGCTGTATTAATGCATGCAGATATACATGCAAAAATATGATTGATTTGATTTTGCAGCTGAAGCAAAAATAACTAGACCAAACTCAGACAGCGAAGCTCGACCAAAGCAGCTGTTTCCCCAACATGTCACTGCATCTAAAAGCAGCAGCCCCATGATAGTTTGCCTCTCATAATACCATGAAAACCTAACCCTTGAGTTTAGAACCACATTGATATCATTATTAAATCCCCAAAAAGTCAGGGATATTATGGAATCGTCACAGCCGCCGCAGCAGATCCTTCCTGTTAGTGCGATAACTCAAAGACTATATCATGGATCACTTTCAAATTTTGTACCCACAAAGACAACAACTAGAGTTCACAACTTTTTCACAACTAGAGTGAAAAAGGTCAGTTGTATATTTCTGACACTAGTGGGGTCTTTATCTCCAAAATCAACAGTTGGTCCGATTCAGTCCAAATTTGATGCATATGAGTCAAGGAGATTTATCTTGTGTACATCATGTTTTACTGTGATAGTCTTTTGAGAAATTCTACCTTTCCAAATAATACGTAAAGAGGGGAAAAGATCTGTAATGGACAATAATCTCAACTGAATAAAATTATAATCTAATGCCTCCACTTTAATGGTTGACAATGTGATTATCACCAAATGACAAGAAGGAGTAATCGTGTGCAGGTAACAGAGCCGTACGCTACAATAAACGAAAACTATGATGTCGTCCCTGACATTACGGGTATATCCCAGAAAAAGTCAAAAACATTACAGAAAAATGAACATTATCTGTAAAATGTGACAAAGATTTGATTTCCTTTTTAATTCAGATTTTCTTATATTGGGTATCTGATATTTGCTCAATATTTTTTCTTTTTCTTTCTGTAATTGTTTTTATGTTTGATGACTTAGATCATGCTTTGGAATGTTTTTTCTGATACTGCCTGTTGTTGTTATGTTTAGTTATGCATTTACTTATTGATGTCACAACTTAAAAAGGTGTCGTTAGTCTGCCGTCATTTGTTTCTCTGACACCCTGATGAAGGCGCGTGGAGCTGAGAGGCGTTGGTCAGCAGCAGGTTTCTAGTGCTTTTATAACCATATGACAATAAATGCTTTTTAGTTTTTAAATGGAACAGAGTACCTCTCCAATGAACACCTCATTCTTATTTACCTGCCTAACGATCCCATAAAGCGTTCCTCTCCATTTATATGACGTATTTTATGAAAAATAATAATTGAATTAAGATCTATGAGGGTAAATGATTTGAAAATGATCCATGAAATACTTTTTGAGTTATCACATTCAAACAAAGGATCTGCGGCTGACATGGCAGCGGCGTTGACGATTCCAAAATATCCCCTTTGCGATATTACATTATGAATTTGTATCCATTTTGGTAATACTGTATAGATTTCATTCAGTACATTCTGCTCACTATCTTTCTGACATGAATGTACATGGTGGAGAATGGTGACATCACAGACAGGTTCTAGTTTTAAACAAATACTTAAAGTGAGGCCAAACAATAAGCTGTCAGAGTTCCCAGCATACATGTCATGATATCATGATTTTACAAAAGGATAAAAATAATGTCATCTCATGTGAAATTAATTTTTCCATCATTTAAGCTTATGAAGCTGCAGTAACGATTTCATGGTGAGTTTTGATGAATTACTATTGCAGTACTATTAGTACTTTTGCAAGTTCTCTGTAACTACACACTTTTTTTCTGTCCTTGTGTTGAATAAGGTTACAAGCAAGTGAGAGAAATATGTTCTTTACTAATATTCTTTCAGTTTTAGTCCCTAGGTTGTCTTGATTTTCCCCAAGACTACTCTTAATATACCCCCGAGCAATGACTTTCAGCAGGAGTTGCTCCGGTGGAGCTGCTCTATGAGTTCTGTGCTTACGGCTGGCCGAGTCCCTGCAGTGAATGTGTTATAATGAAAAAGGCACCGCTGCTGAAACCAACTTTTGGGGGCTTAAAAACTAAATGTGTTTTGTAAAACTCACCTGTGTGAACTCTCAAGTGTACTTTCAGATGATGTGAAGAGCGGAAGGCTTTACCGCAATAAGGACAGTCTTTTATTCCTCTACCACGCACTCGCTCCCTGTTGGAAACTGAAGGTATGGAGGACAGGTCATTTTCTTCTGTAGGTGGAGAAAAAGAAAGATGTAATTTGCAACAGATACAATTGCCACACTTTTGTGATAATACCATCATTGCACATGAGCATGAAAACCCAAAGGCAGACAGCAAGAAAGCAGATCTGATCGTACCTTTGAAGCTTGAGATGACGGAGTGAAACCCCATAACTGCTCCTGCTTGTTGTGATCCACCACTGTGCAGTTTGGATTCCTGTCTCACCTCTCCTGTTTGTTGGGATCCACCACTGCGTGGCTTTGATTCCTGTCTCAACTCAGTACTGCCTCCTCTGCCTAAGCTCACTCCCCTGTAAATAGCACCACCCGCCTCTTCACCACCACCTCCTTTCTGGGGCCTCTGAGTGTGAACACGAGCATGAACCACCACCTGCTGCAGACTGCGGAACAGCTTTCCACAGTCTGGGCATTCCCATGGTCCTCCTGATCCTCCGGCATCGTCTCTAGTGTCTAGACCTCCAAGGTAGGCTCTGACTTGGTCAGCCTCTGTGATCACTGAGCTCCGACCTGGACTTCGCTGGCCTTGCTGTTGGCTTCTTTGGTGAGGCCTCTGCTGTTGCTGCTGTTGCTGCTGCTGTTGCTGCTGTTGCTGCTGCTGCTGCTGCTGCTGCTGCTGCTGCTGTTGCTGTTGCTGCTGTTGAGCTACTGCCAAGCTTCGAGCCACCAGCTGCCACCAAGTTGCCTGGTCCCCTCCTTCTGAAACGGAAGCTGTAGTTTCACCTTTCCCCCTGCGTCTTGTTGCTCCCCCTCCTGCTAAATTACCTATGCTTCCACCCACACCGTTTCCCATCTCTGCCACCTGAGCAACCGCTTGAAGTCTCTCCATGCAGCTGGCCCCACTGCCGTCACTGGGCAATCCCAGGTAGCTCATGATGGTTGACTTGCTCAAACCCATTCCAATACGGCCTCCACTTTCTCTCTCCGATCTTCCCTGTCCACCTCTGCCACTTCCTCGCTGGGCCAGAAGGAGGCTTGAGTATAGAGCGTTGAGAGACTGATTACTGGCAGAACCTTTGGTCTGCTGCTCAGCACCTCCAAGGCCTCCCAGCCCGGCTTTCAGGCCAAGTTTGTTGAGATGTACTTTCATGTGGTTTTTGAGGAACCAAGGCTCCTTGAAGCCACGACCGCATACCTGGCATTTGTGGTCCAAGGAGTCTTTGTGCTTCCGCATGTGTCCCTTCAGGAACCAAGACTGCGTAAACCTCTGCCCACAAGTATCACAGCGAAATGCTGGCAGTGTGGAAGACACGGCCACTGTGGAGGCTGATGTCACCTGTGTGGAGGCTGTCACCTGTGTGGTACTCGGGGCTGGGGTATGGGTTGGTGTAGGCACAGGCGTGTCAGGGGTCGCAATGATTGGCCTGGAATTGAATGCCGGTGGCAGAGCAGGTACCTCAGGGGATGGGTGGCACTCCTGCAAGTGAGATGCCAGACTCTCTTCTTGGCTTGCAGAGAAAGGACAAAGAGTGCATTTATACGGGTTGTGGAGAATGCGAACGTGGCGCGCCAACTCTGAGGCTGTGCGGAATTTTCCTTTGCAGGCATGACAGCGAAATGTAGGCGCTATGGGAGTAGACGCACCCTCCACAATGGCAGAGGAATAGGGAGACGTCAAAGAAACAGAATCCTCTGTAAGTGGAGGAGTCAATGGTGTGCTGTCATCCAGTGAGAAGTTTGGGTTCTGGTCTGTCTGCAGGCCATTATCTAAACCTTTACCCTCGCCATCAACACCCACTTCTTCCGTGAGGTGCTGGATGAGAGTCTCTGGCAGTAAATGCTGGTTTGGGTGACATTTGTAATTCTGGGTTAAGTCTTTGTGGTTGTGTTGGATTTTGTGTTGCTGCTTTAGGGGTGTTGAGGGGAGTCCAGTCTGGTACAGAGCTGAAGCTCTGCGGTCTCTTTCCAGATTGTGAGCACGGGCATGAAGAGACAAAATGCTTTGGAATCGGAATCTTTTCCCACATACATGACAGGGAAATCTGAGAGCGGGCCCTGATGACGCCCCTCCCACTCCAGGTGCCGCCCGTGTAACAGTATCCTTCTGAAACAGCTGGAGGTCTAGCTCATCATTGCAGTTTCCACTCTGCCCTGATGAAAGGGCTAATTCCAGGGCTCCAAATCCAATGACTGGTGCTGAAGGCGTGGACGGTGGAGAGGAGTCAAGACCAGGGCTGCATCCAGCCTCCTGTTCCCCTCCTCCAGGAAACAGAGCCACAGCCGGGGTTGGGGATGCAGGAACTCCATCTAGTCCCTCATCATCCTCTTCAGCAGCATCGTGATGATTGTTTTCCACGTGAAGAGGGAAGGGAGAGAGGGGGAAAAAAGTTGTAATATCAGGTGGAGAGAGCAGGGCGTGAGGAGAGGAAGCCTGAGGGCTGTGGTCCAAAGATGGCAGTGTCGTCGGGGACTGGGGCTGCTCACAAGATAGAGACAACACACACTCTGGCGGAGAATCCATTCTCTGTGAAGTGAAAGTAAAAGTAGAGAACACAGAAAGGAGAGATGGTGAGCGACACTGTTGGTTGGAGGAGAAGGTACAGCTTTAAAAAACGATGGAAAGGTGTTATTTGCATGTTTTGCATAATTACCTGGCTAAAAGTTTTAATAGTAAAACAGCCTTAGATTGTGCATATGTTCATATGTTCATATGTTCATATGTTCATATGGTGAATAAGAGGATGGTCCTCAAAGGGTGGACATACTCCATAACCAATCAAAGACCAGATTCAATATTGACATCATGTTGGTCCAATGAGTACTTCCACATTTTTTCTTCAATTCTCAACCCCTGTGAGGCGCTTAGGGTACTGGCGTAAGGGACAGATTGATTAATTGTGAACTACATTCAAATGAATTTAATTGTTTTCATTTTTAGAAGTTTTGTTGCTTAGCGGTGAGGATTGAGCCGTTATGAGTTATCTTTTTGTGTGTAGCTGTGGGTTTATGACACATTCTTATACTTTGAAACTACAAAATAATCCAAAACGCAGTTGATGTAGTATAGCGGAGGAGGGCCGCTAATACCTATTTTCTCATCAAAGCAGAACAATCACAACTCACTGGCCAACTCAACTTCCGCTTTACTCCTTCAAAATAAGAGCACTTAACATAAGTCACAAAACTGCTCACTAACAGTAAATATAAAATAATTTAGTGCATTTGCTGAGGCCAAGTCCTTGGAGCAATCTTTTTGTCAGGGAACAGGTGACAATGATTTTTAAAAGCGGTTGTAAAAACATATATTTGATCATGAATATCATGAATAAATGCCTTCCGCATTAAAGGAAGCTTTAATTTCTGACCTATTAAAACAAAAAAATATCTTCTTGCTCCCTAATTTTTAAACGCACTGGCCCGCACTGGAGTGAGTGCATGTATACATTACCAGCAGTGAGTGGGATGTTATGCCATTCTGTAGTGTCTCGGCTGATGGGGGACACACTTCTGTGGCAGCCTTGGTCCTCAGTTTTCTGGGGACAGAAGTAAACCCTGATGATTATATGTTGTCATTATTATTATTATTATTATTATTATTATATTATATAGTCTGATATTTGAACCAATCCTGTAACTATAGACTCTGATAAGAAATATACTTGGGTCAATGTCGGTGTAGATGATTTTGAAATGTTGAGTGATGAGCTGCAGGTAGCAGGTTTTTGTCAGGCGGGTGAAAACCAATTAGCACCTCGTGTCATTGAATGCGTTTCATCATGAACGCTACCAACAAAGAACTCATTACAGCGCCGTGTTAAATGTATTTTAATGCATGGAAATGTTTAGCGGCGAGCAGATTTTATTTGATCTTCATTTACTCCAGTCTGTCAGTGCATGCGTGCACTTGAATGTGTAACAGGTGTGCACCTGTTCTGCCTCCTGCAAATGTTCACAAAGGACATATGTGACGATTAGCCCGAGTGTGAACGTGCAGCTGCATCTATGTGTGTGTGTTTAGGAGTGAAGGGCACCACCCCTGGACATAGACTGTCCCAAACAGGATGGGCGCACAATGTTTTGACTTCCCACCCACCCTTCCTGTGCTCTCATACAGTAGCAGCTTTTTGCTTATATCAGGACTGTATACACACACCCACACACATTCTCGTACAGCAAGCTTGCACATATGCAAACAATATATATCAAATCTACTGCCTGGGTGTGGCGGCTTTGACCCTTAGACTGCTTAGTCATGCTTACTTGTTTATGACACGGATAAATGTAAGCTTACTCTGACTATGCTGCAACTGTCACCCGGATCGCAAAGTCAGCTAAAATGTTGAGTGTGATATACACTCTGAACGCACAAGTATTTTGGCAAGCACGGGTACACACCCAAATATTTTGAGTGTACAGCAGTTTGCATCAGTCAGACTGGATTTATGCACATGGCTGTTTCTGTCCATCCTTTGCTGGGGTTGAGAAGCAGCAGAGGCACCTACTGCCCCTACCTACGGCAACTAAAAAAAGGTCATCAATCATTGTGGCAAAACAATGGAACATCTGTGTTCGCAGGTGTGTCGCCCATATTTGTGTTGATGCAGTGGTATGGCCACAAACGTATTTATATGATCTATTCGTGTGTGTGTGTGTGTGTGCGTGTGTGTGTGAGTGTGTGTGTGTGTGTGTATGCATGCGGGAGCTTGGATGACAAAGAGATTCTCATGTAGCCAGTTGACATTTTAGCTCAGCTCTGACTCACAGGGATATCACACCATATCAATCACACAAACACACACACTATACAACCACAGACACACACTCACGGAGAGTCTTTTCTTAATCCACCATTGTCTTCCTTTCCACTCCGTCTTTCTTTCTCTCCCTGATTCATACTCTTCCCATCCCCCTCTCATTCTCTTGTTCCCTCCCTCCGTCTATTATTCACTAATTTTCTTTCATTCTCTCCCTCTCTCTTTCTTTCTCTCCTGCAGTGTTGCCAGTTGGCAGAGTGCCAGGGAATGCTGATATCAGCTGGTAGATTGGGCCCTGCCAACATGGCGAAGAGCAAAAATGAGAAAGAAGGCAGACAGAGAGAAAGAAAGAGACAGACAGAGACGTACAGAGCAGTCAGAAACTGGGCAGCATTAGGAAATATTGTCTGAAGCCGTGTGAATGAAAATGATTTAATATGAGCCAGCCAGCATCGGGTTGAGGGGAGAAAGGGGGGGAGGGAGGAAAAAAGGGGTGAAGATACAGACATGCTGGAACAGAGAATAAGGGAGAAATCAGAGTGGTGGAGTGGCACGCCAGGGCATAGCATGAAGAGAGAACAACAGATTTGAAAACCATTTGATAAGTCAACACACAATCGCACACAAAAAGACAAAGAGAGAGAGACAGAAAAAATGAGACTGTTTATCTGAATATATCTACAGGGGTGTAAAGTCCGATGGCATTATCATATGAATATCACCATCACAATGCGTTGTTCTACCGTGACGGTGGCTCTCGCCAACCACCGGCCCTGTCGTGCCAATAAAGACAATTTGGATAGATGGAGAGAGGGAGATACGGTGCAGGGAAGGGGGTTGGGGGGAATGAGGGATAGAAATCAGATTGAAATTGGGTAGAGCTGAAGCGCATAAACCCAGGTGTAAATTAACCAAGAAAGGAACCACTGCTGGTCATAGTCCTAAACACGTTTGTCTGTCACATCACCTGCAAATGCAATTCAATCCAAACTTGCAAATTTAAGTACTTTTGTATGCAACAGCACTCATGAAACACACGCGAAAACATCACGCCGGAACTCAACATGCTGCTGGCCTTGAGTAATTTTAAAATGATATCATGAAAATGCATTAAGGTCAAAAATGTGATCCATCTGAACAAACGAGAAAGAGATTTCTCTTTGTCTGCTTATATGTCTGACTATGAAATTTGCTGCAGCAGTGCAACAATGGAGCAATTCCCGCAGTAATGGCAGCATGAAAGCATATTGCTATTGTGTTAAGTGTTGTCATAATGTTGTCATTACAGTCATTTCTCTGTAAGTTTGTGGGCACTGCGATAGCTTGCTTCCCCTTCACTGGAAATGTATTCCTCTTTAAAGCAGAGGTCAATGTGTCAACATACTGACAACTGCTCCAACGCCACAAGGTGTGTGAGTAAAAGTAGGTGGTCTGAGTCAAACATCCAATCTCTGATATTGGCCCACTGTGTAGGAGCACAATATGTTCAGACAAGTTTATTATGGTTTTTTCTTAAGTCATTGTGTAAATACCCTGTGAGGGATAGAGTTTTATTGTGAAAGCCGTTAGCGCAGGTTTGTACATGCAAGAACACTACACATCATAATTGTAAATGTGAGGGTGTGAACGTCCTTCACTTAGTGCTTTTAACAACGTGTCTGTGGAGGAGGGAAGGAGACCAGGAATTTGCTAAGCATTGCAATAATGATATAAGTGTAAATCAGCGGTATGGGCTGTATTTTAAGCTTGTTTGCATAATTGAGGCAGTGAGTTCTTAACAGAGTGATCGCTTGATTTGTTTGAACAGTTTTTATAGTTTACCGAGACCTGCTGTATTTCAAAAGAAGCTATATCATGTTTGTGTAAGAAGGCAAAGGCTCCTGCTACAGGAAAAACTCTGACTCTGTTGGAGCTGATACGGATAAAATAACGCAGAGTCTTCATTGTCATGTGTATAATAAAACAGTACAACACTGTGAAATTAATTATCTGCACCTGAGGATGGGTAGGCAGCCTCCAGTGAGGAATCTGGGAGAAGATTGGGGTTTAGGGTCTTACTAAAGGACCGTATGACATGTAGACCACATGAGCTGGGAGTGACGACCAGTCTTCCCACTGAGCTACAGCCAGTAGACGTAACCTCTGTCATAGGTCAATGTGAGTGGGTTATAAAGTGCCACGGTGAACAGCAACATTTTTCAAATCTGTATGAAGTACTTCTGAATTTTCATTGAATTTTATACATCTTATTTTGAGGCGATGTGGAGAGACCTTCATGTTTGCAAACCAAATGACTCGAAAATCACCAAGTTCAAATTTGCCACAAAGTTATTCAAATACTGTACCGTAGAAACTAATGTAGAGTAGAGAGGCCTACTTTTACAGCCATTGCAAAGCACATGTTAATAATCATTAATAATAATAATCAATTGATTACTAAAAGGCAAATTAAGAGATGCAAAGACACTGTACTTTAGAAATGTCATTGAAGTCTATCCAGCAGGTTCTGAGATGCAGAGAAGTTATTTCCTCTGTATCGGAGTCGAATGATTTCAAAGTCAACTAAGTCCAAAATTTGCGAGAAAAAAAAAAAGCAAAAAAAAGCAAACTGAAGAAACCAGTTACAAGATGCACATTTTTACGGCCCCTTCAAAGCACATGTGAAATCTCCCTGAATGATGCGCAGCTGTATTTGAGGAGATTTGGACTTTTCCCCGAGGATAAACCTATTTGCCCCTGTTGGCTTCACATTGCGTGGGCATCAAATGTTCCTTTCCTCTTTACCTTTGTGATTTCCTTTGCAACCCTTTGGGAGGCCTGAACCTCTGGCCTGCAGGGGGACCCTGAAGGGTGAAAAGGAAATAGGTGTTCTCCAAGGTCTCAGGCTGGAGCCTGAGGGCATAAAGCAAAATGTGTGTCTGCAGACTGTGTGACTCTTTGTGTGTGAATCTCTTCTTCAGGCTGTATGACTTGAACTCTCTTGATGAAGCGTGCGCGGTGATGAAGCATGCGCAGTCAGGTGTCCTTTGAGGGTGAGTGTGTGTGTGTGTGAGAACCTGACCACAAAAAAACATCTGTATGAAAGAGCAGATGAGGGAAGCAGGGAGAGGAGTTGGCTCTCTGTGCGGTACAGTATAATTTGGCACTGTGGTTTTTATCGCGTGGTCACGTGGCGAACTTGCCCACGGACTGTATTCATTTCCTTTATTTCACCTTTCCCTGAACTCCCGGGGTTTACTCCAACTTTTGCTAGCTCTCCCCTGCTCTCATCTTGAGCTCCGGCAGTGACACAAAGGGAAGTCTCCAGCTGTGTCCTCACTACTAACTGTTAATTCATGTCTGCTGGATCGCTCGTACTGGAAATGCCAACTTTTGTGTATAATTTGGACTGAGAATTGAATCAATATTTCGAAGAAATAGAATCTTGAAAAGAAAACTACAGGCTTGCCTGGTGCTGTTAGGAGATGATGTCCTTCAGATGCAATAAACTGACACGTGGTTGACCTTTCTGATTCTGTTAACCACATGAAAAAGAAGAAAATTATAGAGTCATACTCTCAATTAGTCCTCAACTCTTTCATTGTTTTCCACCCGTGAGACCACCAAGAAAGATTGTGGAAACACGTAATCCGCCTCCTTCTCCCGCTCTTCTTCGCCATTCCTGTCCAACCTTATCACTTAATTTCTCTCAACCTCTCTTTTCCTCCTGTTGAGACATTGGTTCTGCTCTTTCTGAATGAATTCCTCCTCCAGTGGAGGACATACAAGTCAACGTTTCCCCCGCAGTTGAGGAGCATTGAACTAGGAGCAACATGATAGAACCGGATCACAAAGAGTGAATCTGAACATTGAAAGCATCACAGCATCTCTAAAGACTCTCGCTGCAAGTCATGCAGGCCGTGCTTTGTCTGAACCAATGAGCAGAGGGACTGACTCCACTTGGGTGATTCAGGATTTCAAGACTTTAGGCATTGGAAGGAGACTCGAAGCATTAAAAAAGTCATAAACCAATCACTGGAAAGCCTTGTCTGTGCACATGGATGATCACCTGCAGGGCATGACAGAAAGGAGGCGAACAAGTATTCCCAAAATCTAAATGCCACTTTTATTTCTTTATCAAAAGCCCAAATGTGGATGGAAAACTGTCCGTCAAAAGAAGCTGGATTCTCCCAGCAGCAGATTCCATCACTCTCCTCTGAAGTGTCATAACTGCCCATAAACCCCAGGGATGCTGACCCTACAATGTGACCCCCTTGTGGAATATCTGAATCAGACATGTGAGCACCTACAGCAGAAAATAGAAACGGTTAACACTCGATTCTTAAATCACACTGGGGAAATCTGCAGAGCATGTGTTCTCTCCTGCACCCTAGATTAATCCATATATATATAAATATGTACAAACCGTGTCAATACTTAGATCGAAACTTCTCAGAGTAATTCCGGCGATACACTTTGCACAATAGCACCTTGAAGGTGCAGCTTCTTGTTCTGTCTGGCCTTGTTGGAAGGAAAAAGTGTCGGTAGGGGATGTACAGACAATATTTATTTAAATACGGGGCTAATGACATACAATTTAAGACATTCCTGCAGGCCGCTTGTAGTGGTGCACACATGAAAAGAGGCCCTGCATACATCAATCAACCATAACATTATAACCACTGACAGATGAAAACAGAATAATCCCTGATTATCTCGTTACGATGACATCTGTCCGTGGATGGGATTTTATTAGGCAGCCAATGAACATTTTGTTCTCGCAGTTGATGCGTTAGAGGCAAGAAAACAAGGATCCAAGGGGATTTTAAAGGGGCCAGATAGTGATGTCTAGACAACAGTGTCAGAGCATCTCTAGAACTGTTGGACTCGTTGGGTTTTCGCAGTCTGCAGCAGTTAGACCCTTCTAAGGGGGTCTAAAGAAGGGCGGGCAGTGAACCAGTAACAGGGTCATGGACACCCAAGGCTCACTATTGTGAGTGAAGACTAAAGGATAGCCCGTGTTGTCTGAGCCCACCGAAGAGCTAGAAAAAGGTGCAATGGCTCTCGTGTCTGGGTAAGGGTTGGCACCAGGATGCCCACAAG
The DNA here is from genome assembly GCA_009660295.1 of Lophius piscatorius. Lineage (NCBI taxonomy): Eukaryota > Metazoa > Chordata > Actinopteri > Lophiiformes > Lophiidae > Lophius > Lophius piscatorius. Next base: position 326,698 of record VRLP01000127.1, on the reverse strand, counting down.
CCGGGAGGCACTGTCAGGCTATGGGCAATGTTCTGTTGAGAAACGTTGTATCCTTCTTGTGGATGGTACTTTGCCATGCAGCAACTACCTGAATGTAACTGCAGACCAAGTACAGGTGAGGAACATAAAATCATCATTTAGGGGGGTTGACTTGGCCTACATATTCACCAGATCTCAATCTAATTGAGCATCTATGAACAATCTTTTAGCACTTTGAGATTTGATCCAAATGTAAAGTGCGTTATAAATTAAATGTATTATTATTATTATTATTAATCAAGTACAAAACAAGGAGGCCTGGCCTCTGCTGAACTTACAGGACTTTAGGGATTTGCTGCTGTCTTGCTGCCAGATATCACAGCACACCTTCAGAGGTCTGGTTTTGTACCATTCTTGGCATGCTAGTGGTGTTTTGGTGTCAACAGGGGGACCTACACATTAGGCAGGTGGTTATAATGTTATGGCTGATCGTGGCAGCGAGGGCTTGAAAAACTTATTTTAAAAAAGCCTTGCTTTCATCCACTGACCTGGAAATAAAGCTGCTTGAAGTGGCCGTGCTTTGCGGGAAAAGTTACAGACACTGACTGATGCAACTCCAATTCCAGCATAGCAAAGGTAAAGGCGGGAGGGGGAGGGGGAGGGGGGCAGGGAGTTGGAGGACAATGACATTTATAATTCCTTTGAACTCTCCCGGGCTTTCTGTGCACATCATCTCCTCATGATCGCACCCTTGTGGCATCTTCTGCTAATGCCGTGACGTTCGCAGCGCTTTGTTTTCCAAAATTATGATTCGAGTTGCATCGAGCACACAAAGGGCGCCGAGGAAAACTAAAATATCTACCTCTGCACCGCTTTGGTTATTTAAAACGCCTGCAAAGCCAATACAATACAAGTGGTGAACTATTTAAGTAAGACCCTAATGCTCTAAATACACGCTAATCCCCAGCAGCCAGCAGAACTCTCAACAGTCTCAAAATGTCACAATGCAGTAGATTCTCCCTAACTGAGGGCAAGCAGGTGCCTCTCCCGCAGCGTACTAATGACCCAATTATATCAATCAGAGGCCTTGATTGGTGCTGCTCTCCTCTAGCTAACTCTCGCTCTCTCTCTCTCTCTTCCACTGTCTCTCTGTCGCTTTCTCTCTCACATAGTCTCTTTCCCAAGAGCCACCTGGACTGGGTGTATGTACCCCCTCAAGTACAGTACAGTATGTACAAAGATGGAGGGGGGGGGGAACGCTTGATGGTGGCTCCAGAGGATAATACTTGAGCACAACAAGCAGAGAAGAGAGAAAAAAGGCAAATGCATTAGACTGGTCTTAATATAGAGCCAGTGTTCCAGATTCATAAGTACAGTAGGTGAGTATTCACCACTGTACAGCAGTAAAGTAAAAAAAACCTGTGGGGATGAAGGGAAATACTTGTTTTCATGTACAGAGTGAAATATTATGCAGGGTTGTTCATCTCACTAGTTTTCTGCATGGATAGAATCCTTAAAGAGATAATAAATAAAAGTCACTCTTAAGGGCAAACATATGAGGAAAATTCTACTTTAACTTCCTTTCATCGATCAAACCCTTCCTAGTCTCAGATGACTGTGATCTTAGGCCAGGAGAGGTTAGGATAAGTCTAACCCTAACTTTATATGTTGAAGTTTCAGTATGTTGATAGAGTACAAGGGAAAAAAAAATAATTGTCAGGTCTTAGAGGTGATGTGCAGCAGGAGGAATTAATAAATATTGGTATGTTGATTATTATTTAATGTTGTATATTAGAGGTCAAATCCAACCTGACTTCAGGCTCTAAAGGTTAGTATTTAAAATAGTATGCAAATAACCTTTATATTACTGGGCCAGTGCTTTATATTCCTTTTTATTTGAGGATCTTGATGAGTATTAATCACATGAAATATAAAAAAACATCTGAGGGTGGCGGGGGAAACTTTTCCAACAGAGTCAGGATCCTCTCCTTGTTTATTTTTTATATATCTTACATACTGTTTTGTCAATATCTATCTATCTATCTATCTATCTATCTATCTATCTATCTATCTATCTAATAATAGATAGAATTATTACTATTAGTATTGACTTTATTTTAGTCAATAGATAGAAATGACTGAAGTAAAGTAACTTGTAAACTCTGTCAAAGTCGTGTTGCTTCACCTGCTGCCATTGCCATATTAACAGGCAAGGTGTTTAAGTGACCACAGGAAGTTAGTTATCATGTGACCATGTAGGACAATCACATAACCGTCCTTGTATATGATTGACCTGGGCGCCATTTATCTTTCCTGCTCTGATGACCATTTCTTATTTCTTTGTCGTGACCACAATAAATTAGTGGTGATTTGTCAACTTGCCCTGGAATTTTGTTTTTGCTACTTTTTCCATCTGTATGTATTCAACATTGGAATCCACCAATATTCTCAGGAATCTAAGATGTTTTGGGTTCAGTGTGTTAACTCAGGACGTTAAAGTAAACAAATAATCCTCAGGTCACGGAGGTGATGTGCTCAATTAAACACAGTATATACTGAAATGTTAAACATAAATTCTGTATATAAAGGCTGAGGGATTTATGACAATGTGACCCAAAAAGGTTCTGGAATTCATAAGGAATATAAGTCAACGTGTAAAAAAACCCCATTAGAAATGAATCTTTTTTTTAGCTGATGGTCAGTGTTCCATATTGACTGTTTGACTGGTACGTGGGGATCATGACGAGTATTCGCCACATTTAATATTTCTTTTCAAACAGAGTCAAGATTAAGTTCTTGTTGAGTTTAATATATTTAAATGGAGATGTTTGACTTCTTAGTTTGCACCGAAAACCGGACAATATTGGGATATATGGTTAATCTGGTGTGATCCATCCCTCTACATGATTTGAAGTTGCATAAACCGTTAGCTTTTATTTAACACATTCGCTCATGTCCAACATGCTGATATTAGACGTATTCTTTCAGCACAGCCTCAAGTCTGTGACCTGACAATTTGTTTTTTCCTTTGATATACTGTTTTGACATCCTGAACTTTAGGAGGTTAGAGATCAGAACTCCAGAGGGGTTCAACACAAGATCTATTTAAGAAAGTAGGAATAATATCTGGAATCTCAACACATCCATCCCGTTTTTCTTCACAAGTTTGTCGTTTATTGTAACTTTTTAAATCACTTACGCAATAAAAAACAAAGTAAGGTGTAAAAATAAAAAATAAAAAAGTGTAAAACGTAGGGCCATATTTAATACGGGCCCGTGATTCATAATTATTATTGGGAGGATCCTGAGGAGTTTTCCCCATGTGGAAATATTATAAAGTAAAATACTTATGAAGGTGCAGTCAAATAATAATTTGTTGGATTTACTTAATCCGGTTATGTCCATCAAACTAAGTTGTGTTAGATATAATTCAATAACCTTATTAAGATGAAAAACAATGGACCTATAAGCAACATGACTGTATTGAGCAAATGCATCATAATCTGGTCAACTATACTTTATATTGTCTTCTTTTATTTTACCTCAACTATGCTGATCCTGTTCAACAAGAATTAACCTGGGATGTTCTTAATGTGCAGCTTTGATTAGAAGATTCACTCATTATCGTTAAGTTCTGTCAAATGAATCCGTTTTAGAGGCTTTGACAAGTCTTCAGGTGAAGTTACATCTGATAAAGTGCATGGCCTTAGTTTGAAAATCTTAAAATGAGAAGAATTTGGGTACATTGACTTCATTCAACATCTCACAAAGTGTCCTCCTATGCGTGACGGGGGGATACTTTTAGGACAAGGACAAGATTCTTGTCATGTTTGGTTTTAAACTTAATATGGAGATGCTTTTTTAATACATTTTTGCATAAAAGGACCACCCAAATGAGGATTATAAAAAGACTTATTTCATCCGGGCTGTGTATAGTTTTCAGAGTTTCCTTTGCTCTCTTCCATTAACCTTTTGATCTTTACGGTATTTGTGTAGATTGGTGTTATTTGATTGGCGTGGAAAATGCCCAAAATAAAAAGATGAAGATAAGGACCCTCTTCAACATCCCAGTAAAGAGAACAAGCCAGCAATGTCAACCTACTTCCAGTCAGCACAGCCCATCAGAAGTGTGACGTTTGGGTCGGATATAAAAATAGGACATTTCAGGATCTCTAAACATATCCCTCTGGATGGAGAAAATACGACAGGAGAGTATTTGGTCAAGCCAGATGACACGTCTGCGCCTTATCTCAGGAGGAATTTCCTCCTCGCCTCTGTGATGTGCGTCAATAACGTGCAACCATTTTCAGTCGCTCTTTCCCCCTTCCGTCTCTCTCGCGGCCATCTCAATTAGAGACACATTAATAAAATAAATAACCATCAACAAACAATAAACACCCGCACTAGAATGAGATTAAGTCTGGCCACAGATGGTGTCCGCGCACTATCCCCATTTAAAAGAGCAAACAGTAGGACGCAGTTTTTTGGAAGTCGAAGGTGGTGGCGTGTGTGAGTGAGTGAGTGTGTGTCATGTCAGCCCATCTATCGCTCTCTCCCCTGCTCCATTTTGTTCCTAAATTTTCTATACAAAAGATTAAGGGAGGGGAAAGACGAGTGAGCGAGCAGAGAGAGGACGGAAGGGGGGAAAAAGTGCCATCATGGATTTCATCTTGCCAATCTCCCAAAACCGACATCAATCCCCCCCAAATTAAAAGCGTCATCTTGTCCACAAAACGCACATTTTGAAACCAGATCGGAGCCACAAACGCGAACTTATTTCTAATGAGCGCGATTTGGACGCGGATCCAGGCGCCTGCCTGCCACACTTGCTATGCTACTTCTTTGCGAGCTGAGGTGATGTTAGGACAGCTAAACGGGTTGTAGTAAACATTGTAGTAAAAGGTGAGAGTATAAGGTGGAGAAAACACTCATCAAGAGCCCGTGGGTGCATTTTGCTTTTGCGCTCAAGCCAGTTGAAAGTGACGGTGCTTACCTCGAAAACAATGCGCTACACAATGCCAACAAAAGAATTAGTCGAGCTAATCGCATCTGCACACTGAATCAACTTGCTAACACGCAAAAATCCACTTTTACGCCCGCACCGATGCGTCTACGTCTTATCGAAACGCTCCGTTACGCACCGAGAACTTATTGTGCCTCTTTTTTGGCGTAGATTTGGGGATAAAGAGGTTAAAACGCAGCGCGATTTTACAACTAAATCATCGCGTGGAGTAACACCAGCAAAAGCAGAACTTGGTGGAAGTTTTAAAAATGACATCTTAAAATACTCCAGCAGACTTTAACAACACTTGGAGGCATTTTTTTTTTTTTTTTTTTTTCGAAAGTCGCGTTTATTTCCCAGAAGACTTGTCGAGTCCTTGTTTGAAACGTTACACCGATCCGTGACGGGCATTTCTCTGGTTCTTTTTGTCATGTCGCGAACCGTGGGTTACATGCATGTCGGCCACGCGCGCACATACACCGGCTAACATACATGACGCACACGTTAAGCGGTCAGCGCGCGGTTACATACATGCTCAACGCCGTTTGCGCACACACACACATCCAAACTGCAAATATAAACTATACCGATCATTATCCGGTTTGTAGTTGAGGTGGAAAAAAGCAGAAAATAAAATCAAAGATTTTGGAAACATTTCATCATCCTTGTTTCATGCCACCACGCATAAGAGTGTGTATGTAAACACAGCGTTAGAATTAAAAAAGAAAAATGAAGATGTATGTTGAAGTAAAGACTCAGTGTACTTACGGGAGAGGCGGCGAGGAGATTAATGACACGACACGTCATGATTACGTTTCACTTGAATTAAATACATTACGAGTTGGGAAAAAAATGGAAATCAGGGTTGTATACAAGCATACGCCGTTTCCCCCTCCCTCCCTCCGTTTGGTCACCCTCTCTCTCTCGCTCGCTCGCTCTCTCACTCTCCTCCTCCATCTCCTTTCTTTCCCTCTCTCTCCTTTCTTCTGGCATTTCTCCCCCCATTTATCGTACAGGAGAGGGTGAATAAGGGGAGAAGCAGAGGAGAAGTGGGAGGGAGAGTGATGTAGGTTGGAAATGTTAATTATAATCTCAGCACTGGCACCATTTTACATCAGTTCCTCACATTTGGATCCTAAATTTGGCATCTGGGGTGGAGGGGAGCTGAAAATCTAGGAGTGTGACAGTTAGGAGTGTGATATGGGGGCTGAAGGAAGGGGGACCAGAAATGATTTTTTTTAAAAAGAAAGTCTCACACCAGTTGAAGAGTGTTAAAAGTGATGACAGGGACAAGAAGCATCTTTGTGGTGAGCGTTCCCGGGAGCACATGGCCACTTCCAAAATTGGAAGACACTCACATATTTGGATGTGGGGCTCGCCACAAAAGGTCCGGGGACCACCAAGAGTCCCACTTGAGGTTTGCTGGTGGTCCCCAGCCAAAACTGTAAGAGTGGGAAAGGCACAAAGGGGAGATACAGTAGTACACGTTAATGCCTGTTAGGATAGAAAGGAGTACAGACACAGACAGTAGTGTTGGTGGCAAGTAGGTTACCCACACAATATTAGGCAGGTGGTTTTAATGTTATGGTTGATCAGTTGATTTGAATGTAGGAGTTAGCAACAAAAGGTCCATATAGTACAAATACCAAAAGTAAGAAATGTATGCCAAGATGACAATAAAATCTCAGCCCAGGCCCCTGAAAAGTGGGTAAAACTAAATATCTGCCATAACATTATAACCACTGACAGGTGAAATCAAAATAAGATTTATTTTCTGTTTACAATAGTTGGTGGGATGTATTGTTCCAGTTAAAGGAGTTCCTAGTCTGTAGTGGTTCTAATCTGATCCCACAGAAAAGCTATTTCATCACAAGATAATGTCTGTGTCAGAACACGCCGTTCATCACAGAGCTGTTTTAGCAGCAGATAGGGGACCTGCACAGATTGTTTCAATATTACGGCTGATCAGTGTATTTGGAAGTAGGGCTTGCAGAAATTCATCTGGGGTCCACCAGGCAAAATTAAAAGTATACAAGTCAGGCACAAAATTATGGTACAATATACTCTGTTAAGATAGTTCTTAAGATTTACGATCACTCATGGGAATTGCTTTCAGTCCAAAATCTGATATGCCCTTAGGCTACAGAATTATCAGTTTCGGAGCTGACGGAATTTTCATGAGTCAGACAGAAATAACGCCATAATAAGAAAGTAATACCAGTTAATGGTTCTACTGTTGTGCATCTAAAAAGGCTGAAATTCTCCCCTGAATTGAGGTGAAAGACAAATATGAAAACAAAAAACACAATATGACAGTGCCATATATGATAAAAGATGCACTTCACACCAATCAGCCACAACATTAAATCTGGTAGCTGCTTGGAAGGTTTTGGCTGATCGGTGTATACCGTACAGTAAATCTAAGACACCAAGCATTTTTTTATAATTGACAGAAATGACCATGAATGTCAAAAAGGGTACAAGTAAATCAATTTTTGCTATTAAGAGATGTCTGTGAATGATACGAAAGCTAACATAATTGTACTTACTATTTATTTTTTGGATTGACAGACACAGCTGCCGGCGTTTCTATGACGACTGTATACCATTTTTGATTTTATGGTCGTTTAGTCTTATCATTTTACATTTTTATCTGTTATTTTAATAAATATTGTTTTTAGTGTATGTCAAAATGCAGGTGCCTCCCTCCTTGTCAAAGGAATATAAGCTTATTTGAGTTGAGTGATGGCTCTATACATAGTGACATAGTTGATATTACGTCTACTTTAAGGCCTGGTAAACGTTGGATATTCTCTGGTGGTCCTTCATTTTACAATTTATTTTTCTACTTTTAGGGATATAAATCAAACATTTTTACTTGTAGTCATTTTTTTTTTCTTAGAGATTTTTGGAAAAGTTTCATGATTTCCAATAAAACCAGATGAGCATCTTAACAGACCAGCATCTGATGTGGTTGACTCGCACGCTAATATATCAACAGTAAAAGTACTCTCATGCAGAAAACTGCTGCCAAATGAGAAAAAAAATTCTTTTGGGATTCTTCTTTCTGTCACCAAGTTCAAGCAAGCATAAATATATAAATATATATTTCACCAAAATTGGTGCTGCACTTTGTCAGCAGGGCAGAACAGATCTCATTCTCTATATATATCTATAGCTATAATAAACCTGTGTACCTGCCCCTCAAACTCTGGTTTAGCTGTAGAAGACGTCTGGATATAATTTGCATTCAAATCTCGACCACAATCCAATTATTATCGTATCTACTTGTGACAATAGAGCTTCATCCAATCTTCATAATGGGGTTGGATGCACTTTCCTGCGGTTTACCAACAGAAAATTGCCAGGTTATATTTTGCGTTTTGGTCAGTGTGGAAGTTAGAGCCACCCAAGAATAAACCAACAGATGGAAAACTTGAACAAACATCACCTTAACCCATGAGTTTCACTTATTAAGGCTCTGTGATGTAAAACATCACCTTCCTGATACTGCTATCAAATATTGTATATAGTGTTATTTTACACTTTTGCTGACTTGATACTTTTAACTAACATCAGTCATGGTTATAAGTACCAGGACGTTAACCCATTAAAATCTGGTTATGTTGTGTCCATATGTGTGATAAAGGCAAATAAAGACTGACACTAAGAGGGAGGACTTATACCTGCTGGACTTACATCTGGACATACAGTATACACACACACATATGCACACACACGTACACAAGCGACATTTCTGTCTGACACACATCACTCACTTACCTCCATATGATCCAACACACACATCACTCCAGTTACAGCCATTGCATTTATTGGTTCTCCTGTAAAGTAATAAAGCAGGATATAGGATATACAAGATATAAGGAAAAATAGCAGGATTTTCCCATAGTGCCAAAAAATGGAAAATTGCACCATGAAACAGACAAATGAAAAAACAACAAATTTTGAAGCCAAGACACCTGAATGAAAGTCTAACAACATGGAATGCATGATTTCTGTGTCTCTATTAGGAAAGAAAAACATTCAGTGGGGGCATTCTTGTCTAAAACATGAAAAATATTGTTTATACGATGAACTCTGCACATACAACTTTATAGGATCTGAGATTGAAAAGACAGAATTCCTCAAAAAATACGTAAATACCTTTTAAAACTCACAGCCAAATTTTATAAAAAGTGAAAAGACAAATATGTACCAAGTGAAGATGTCATGCAGATTCAACCATTAATGTCTGAGTTATTGCCAGCCTCTAAATCTACTGACAATTCCAACAAACTGTCTGAGTATCTCTCAAATATGCTGGAACCGTTCGTCTCTTAAAAATGTTTTAATTCGTCTATGGACACAGTGTGACATCACTGCTCCAAACTCCTTCTTTTATTTTATTTAAAATTCTGCGACACATCTAACATCACCAAAGTGTAGGATATGCCAAAATCGATCTCTGCGTAAATTTTCATGCAAATCCATCGTGTGAGTTTAAATGTTTTCATTAACAATGACCTCAAACATGCAGCAACGTGCGAAAAGGAAACATATTCGAGCCAGGTCTTCTAGTTTCAAACATCATTTAGGTTACACCTAACCAGTGAGAAGAAACAGGTTTTTGAATGCAGTGGCCTTTCAAAGCAAAAATAATGACCTAAATAGAGGGCCAACTATGAGTGACTCTTAACACTTTAATCATAGAGTCAATGTTATAACACATAAACGTTGCTTTAAACTTTACCTAAGGGAACAATCTGCAACTGGTGTTCATCATTCTTCCTCAGCAGACAGACGGATGGTAACTGTTGAGTCGCAGTGAAAATGCTCAACTGTAAATAAAGCCTGTCAGACCTGTAACCACCGTCATGATCCATCACAAGTGGACAGCTCTAAGTCCATCCATACATTATCTGTGACCCCTTATCCTGATCAGGGTCTCAGGGGGCTGGAGCCTACTCCAGCTCACCTGTGGCTTAAATACAGCAATTCTAATCCAATCACTCAAGCCCCATTTATACAGTGTAGAGCGCTTTTCCTCCACCCTGCCATTCTGTTAACGCATTAAAGGAGAGGTAGTGGATTTGTGGTGTTCTATCTCAGAGACAGCAGCTGGGGTAGTACCAGAGGTGAATGCGAGGTAACACATTGTTTTAGAAAGCAATGCTGGATTCATATGAAGGACATCAAAGGAGGAACCACCAGTATTATAATTCAAGTCTGTTTTTTACCTACTGAACCCCTGCTCCATATTTCAAATGACATACTGGAACAATGTCGTTGTGTAAAAAAGGGTTTAAGACTACATTTGGTCACCTGTGGTACTGTAGGTAGGTGTGAATTGATGAGTCCTCGTTGGTGCAAATGAGTCTAAATAGTGGTTGTCTCTACATGTTGGCGTTGTGATGAACAGGTGAATTGTCCAGGATTTACCTTCTTCTTGTTCAGTGTCAGTTGGAATAGGTTCCAGGCTCAAAATGACCCTAAACAGGAAAAGCCGTTAGAGAAAATGAAGTAAATGCTTCGTTCATCAATTGTCTATAAATGCTTATCCTTTGTAGGGTCGCAGGACATTAGATCCTCTCCCACCTGATATATGCCAGCAGGTAGGGTACTTCCTTGATTAGTTTGCAATTCATCCCAGCCTCAACAAAGCAGGACAAAAAAACCTGTCTGCCACACATTCATACCTACAGGTTCATTGCATGGTTTTGGGCTATTGGATGAAGTTCAAGCACCTATGAGACCCTAGGGAGGGATGGAGTCTTGCAAACTCCAGACCGCAATTCCCTCAAGTCTGTATTGAAACCTAGAAGCTTATTGCTGTGAGGTGTCGGTACCAACCACCACCTACTGCCACCTTTTGTTTCAATGTATTAGTAATTACAGTGTCTTACCTGCAATCTAGGCGGCAGATACTTGTAACCAGTGTTTTGACCAAGAACATGTAACCACACCATCCCTGTATTAGTCATTAATCATCTCGTCACCGCACCAGCTGGTGCGGCTAATTTATGTTCATCTGTCAACTTTTCGCGGAAACTTTTCGCAGAAACTTTGAACGAAATTTGAAAGACAATTTGACACAAGTTTGTGTCAAACATGAGAACATGTCATAAACTGCTTCTTTGATGTCTGCAGGGGAATAAACTCTGGCTCCATAACACGTGACTCAGTTTTGGGAATTGTTGAATTTGAAGAAACATTATAAACTTCTTCTATAAAATTCTGTGTACTACAAATTCTTAGTTATTACTTGTTTCACAATAATTTATTCTTTTTCTTTGAGTTAAAACATTGGACCCATTTTTCCCAGTGATGTTTGGGTTCATTTGCATATAGAGTGAGTGAGTGAACCGAACACAGCTTGTATTATGATGCCAGTTCAGTCAGAGACGAGTGAATGAAGCGAGGATTATTGAATATTGCAGTAGATGACGTGTGATAGTTAGTCTATCAGAAAGTGATAGGAGTTTAAACTCTTCAGGTAGATTGTGATCATAGGGTATCTGGTTCTTAGAGGGTCTTAGACTCTAGACCCTGGTGGTAGTGGTGACTGATGACACTGCTGAAACTGATGAGGAGCCTAATGAATTAGGAAATTGGTGAATTTGTTAAAAGGCAGCGGTTGGTCTGTTAGGGGAACAGAGACACTCGTGTTTAAGCTGAGAGTTTAATATTATATATGGGCTAACCATGAAGGTCTGTCGCTGTGCTACAGAATAGATGTGAATGGTTGTGGAGACGCTTCATTGTCAGTCCCAGACTATTAAAAATTAAAAAATTAAATTAAGTCTGGGCATATGTGGTGGTTGTCAATGATATGAAGGCTAAACTATGACGTAACTATACACAGGAAAAGATTTCTTGACTGAACTTTCTCCAGAGCTTAATGTGTGATATCCCAAAGAACAGCTTTCCACTTGTGATCTGATCACCCAGGATGGGTGTTGATAGCAGGCCTGATCTGAGTGGACCTTAACGCATCCTTAGCCCTCTTTAGAACCACGACAAAAAACCTTCTATAGAACACATTCATTTGTTCACACTGAACTAAACAATGCTGCTAATGCTATCGGCTACTAGCTGATTTTATAGCTTGTCGGCTACACACATAATATATCAATATAATCAAAATGTTATAACCTCATCCTGTCTTTCCACCTCATGTTTACGTCGATGCCCCATTCGCCACTGTTACCATCCTCATTGCTGTCACAGATTTGGGATAACACTGATTACGCATTCATTGCTTTTATACTGAATGGTGAGGCGGAATAAATATGGACCAGCTCCACATTGAATAGGCTCTACATCCGGGGTTTGTAATGCAAGGAATAAGGTGGAAAGAGAGGCCCTGAATAATACATTATAACCAATGATTCAAGTTCTGCAGGCACAGTAACAACTTTATATCTGGATCCACTGGAATCTGATACATCCACTCATACATTCATCCACCCATACATTCATCCACCCATACATTCATCCACCCATTTTCATCCATTTATACTGGGTAGGGTCACAGTGGCAGCAGACCATGCAGGGAATGCCAGATGTCCCTCTCCCCAGCAATGCTCTCCAGGCTCATCCCAGGGGATGCCGAGGCATTCCTGGGTCAGAGGAGATACTGTATGTAATCACTCCAGCAAATTCTTTGTCTGCCTTAGGATCTCCTCAAAGTTGGACGTACCTGTAGGCGTCCTAATCAGATGCTTGTTTCTCCTCAACAAACTACTTTTGATGTTTAGGAGCAGCGCTCCCTCCCTCCAGATGTCCAAGCGCCTTATCTCCAAGGCCGAGGCTGAGCTTAACCACCCTAAGAAAGAAGCTCACTTCCACCAGTGCAATATCACTATAAAGTACATTTAGTGTCCCTCAGCAGAATCATCCAGTATTCATGAACACATTGCAAAATAAGGAAATTCTGAGGTTTTATTATCAAAGGCTGAACCTTTGATCGGGTGTATTTGATTTTGGCAGGCCCCGCACCCTGTGCTGCTAATGTCAAATGACCATGATGAGCTGAACATGTCCCACCTGTCACAGTTGTATATTAATTCATTTTAAAAAAGAATTTCAGAGATTCAGACAGTATTTGATAAACAGTATAAAGTCAATCATTTTGCTAATAGAAAATCCACCATCTGTTCCCTGAACGCTAACTTTAGATGAAAATGTCTACCCTGTTATAAAATGTCTATAAAATGTCTATAAAATGTCTAATCTGTTATAAAATGTCTATAAAATGTCTACCCTGTTATAAAATGTCTATAAAATGTCTACTCTCTTATAAAATGTCTACTCTGTTATAAAATGTCTATAAAATGTCTACTCTGTTTTAAAATGTCTATAAAATGTCTACCCTGTTATAAAATGTCTATAAAATGTTTACTCTGTTATAAAATGTCTATAAAATGTCTATAAAATGTCTATAAAATGTCTACTCTCTTATAAAATGTCTATAAAATGTCTATAAAATGTCTACTCTCTTATAAAATGTCTACTCTGTTATAAAATGTCTATAAAATGTCTACTCTGTTTTAAAATGTCTATAAAATGTCTACTCTGTCACCAGGTCATGTTCATGTTTCATGAACATCAATAAATTATCGTGCTGTAGGGAAGAAATAACTTTCTGAAAATATACATTTTATAATCAATATGTAATTATAAGACATTTACACAACTTTGAATTTGTCCGTTACAGGGTAGAACTATTTAGCAATTTGCTCGTACAGTTTCTGCTCACATTTCATTCATGAAAAGTACTGTTGTTTGACCATCGTGCATTTCTAACATCCTGAGGTCAACTTAATACAATAAATGTGAAGTTAGTGGAAAATCTCCAATCTAATTTTTTTGACATTGTGAAGTCACCAATGCACTTTATGTTGATTTTAATACACTATATACATTTTCAATCAGATAAGACAGAATAATAACAATATGAATGATTAATTACAACAGATTATTTTCGATAATTAGACTGTTAGACAGTCTACTGGGGGATTAAGATCGAAGGGTCTCTGCTCTGAGCAGCAACATAGAATATCCCCCCTTTGGAGTCTAGATACTGGTGGTGGCGGCTGGTGACTCTGCTGAGGCTATTGAGTAATGAGGCTTATAGATCGATGTAGACAAGGCGGACATGGGGATTTCGATAGATGAGGCTTGAGTGCAGCTGATATCAAATTATAACCCGGACCGTGGAGCAGGTACTTGAACTGAGCATGTGCGAAAGGTGCGGCTAGTAGTGCTTTTTCAGCATTACTATGGTACATGTGTTCTTACTCAATGAACTTAAACTCCATTATTTTACACATTATTTTATGTAGCCTTCTATTGTTCATTTTTGGAAAAAGTTCAAACATTTGGTGCTTTGATTAAGTTATATCAGCTAAATTTTGAAGCCTTAATGCTCCAGCGCTCCGGATGGATGTTCCATTTGTGTACGAATGCTTACCGCTGCTGGAGAACAGGTGGCGCCCTGCATGGTCGTGTCTGCCACCACAGTGTGAATGTTAGCATGAATGGTTGAGTGCTTCCACATGTTGTAAAGTGCTTTGAGTGGTCGAGGAGACAAGAATGGTGCCATATAAGTAGAGTCGATTTACCATTTATGAGGCAGATCGAAAGCAGCATAAGGTAAAGTGTCAAATATAGTGTAGGTGGGCCAGGATGCAGGTGGAGTGGTGAAGCTCATGTGCCACTTCCACCACCTCTCAGCCATTACCAAATACTGAAATACAGAACATAATGAACAACAAAAGCCACCAGAACAGACTTGAAGTAATGATTACAGATAATATTCACCTTTACGTCTCCTTGTTTTCACCTGTAAATGCTTTGATATCATTTTTTTCCCTAATGGGGCTGCAGTCCAAACACTGTCTACACGTAACCTCCGCCTTTGTTTGTTTCCTTTTTCTCTCGACATATGAAACAAATATAGCAGTTAATTAAGAATGACAGTGTTCCTCAGCCAATGCCTTGAGTCTAACATTTAAATGTGACATGCCCAGGCGCCGTCTGAAGGTAAACGTTGGCTGTGAAATTTAAATGCCTTTGCTGACGCAGAACATATCTCTTGGATCAGCCATTGTAAGAAAGCTATTGTGTATCTGGGAGCGACTAAGTCTGTTGCATATGTGCGGTGTGGGCTTGTCTCAGTGTGTGTACTCACTAAATCAATGTGTATATCAATGTGCTTGTGTTGAGCGCAGTTTTGCATGTCAGCATCATGCATGTGTGTGCACAAGTGCATGTATGTGTGAATGATGTTGCTGCACGTGTGTGTGTGAGTGTGTGTGTGTGTGTGTGTGTGTGTGCACTTTTGTGTACGTGTGTGAGCTCACAGTACATACATGTACGTGTTTGCGGCTGCCACAATGGCATCATCACCCGCCCCTGATGCTTTGATTGTTTTTTCCGCCGCAGCAGAAATGCACCAATTAATATTCAGAGAGAGAGTGATACAGAAGCACGCAAATACACAAACACACATTCACACACGCTGAAAACACACAAATAACAAAAAAACAGCCGGGAGGGAGGGAGGGAGGGACACGACGAGGGAGGTGTGATGGAGAGCGGGGTGAGGGGGGGCAGAAGAGATGGCACGGCGAGGGGAAAAGAATTGGGTAGATGAAATGAAAGATGAGGAGTGTGTGTGTGCGATGGAGTGAGATAAGGATGGGCGTAGATGCGGGGATCTGATAGATGTTTGAGTAAAATCAAGTGAAGGAGAGGAAGAAGAGGGTGAGGGCTAGGGTGAGGAGGAGGGATCAATACGTACATATTCAGTGAGATATGGTGGGAAATCAATTGGAAAGGGGGAGGAGGAGAAATTGATTTGGGAGGAGGAGGAGTTGGTGGTGAGTGGTGGGGGGTCACAGAGAGGGAGGGAAGGAGACGGCGGAGGAGTGCAGAGGTGGAGTGATATGTGGCTACGACTGCTGTCCTTTTTGTCGCAGTGTCAGGGTATTGATACTGTAATACACACGCACACATACACACAAACACACACACCCACATCACAATACTGTCGAGGCGACGCCTACTGGCACAATGCAGCCACAATACAGAGTGCACCGAAGCATCACACACACACACACACTCGGAGAGAGAGAGGACGAGAGAGAGAGAGCGCAGAACAGGCCAGAGAAAGACAAAAAAGAGGGTGGAGAAATATAAGAAGGGAGAGCTGGAGATCAAGAGGGGGAGAGGATGGATGGAAAAGGGGAGAGGGAGTGAGGGATAGAGATGGTGATTGTGATGGAGAGGAAGCAAGGAGGGGACATGAATTGATGGAGAGACAGGAGTGAGGAAAGGAAGGAAGGAAGGAAGGAGAAGGAGAGATATGGCAGGATAATATTACATGTGTAAAATGCTGGAGGGTGTGTGCCCATAGAAACATGTTTAATGGCTCTTATGATGGCGGGGAAGGTTGTGTGAGGTGCTTTCCTTTTTTTTTATAGTGATGTGTACCCTGCAAACAACAAACGTTGTTTATTGATAATTATATAAAGAGTTGGTCTAGACTTACTCTTTCTGGAAAGCACCTTGAGGCAACTGTTGTTGTCAATTGGCGCTATATAAATAAAGATTGATTGATTGATTGATTGATTGATTGATTGATTATTGTTCAACATGAATCCATGTTGGATATACATATGTTTATAGTTGCAGCACTATTGTATATTATGTTATAAATGTATTTTTCACAGTTAATGCATGTTCTGTTAATATTTCATTCATCAGTTCATCTGAAGAACAGAAAATCTGATTTTTATATTTTTCCATTATTGTATGGATATTAATGCATTTCTCAATAGCTGGCCAATTTTCTATCAATGTTCTGTTTTTTTTAATTATTATTATTATTATTATTCCATTTATTTGTCCTACCAAGAATGTTTTTCTGCTGAAAATATTCTTATAATCAAATAAATACAAAACAACTAGTGTTGTGAACCTGGAAGGATTTGGTTTAGAACTATTTTTGGTTGTGATTCAAGGATAAATTGTTACCAATCAGTGTATTATTTCATATTGTTCATTCATTTTGTGTGATATGATACATGAAAAAAAAAATGCACATTGGATAAGGTTTTTTTTTCTTTTTTTAATTCACCTCATCCTTTAGTTCATCTGAAAAACAAAGAATATTTGCATATTTTCACTAATTATAATCCTTTTCACCTGCTTTGTTCATTTCAATTAAAAATATATTGCTAAATTTTATATAAATTCAGAACGATCACACATAAATATGGTTGAAAACATAATTCCTTTGGTATTGTATGATATATTGTGAGTAATTATTGTTTACTGTCATATCAGAAAACAATAATTTAGCACAATAATAATGAATTAATAATAAACAACAGTAATTTGGCACTTTGAGATTTAATCCAAATGTAAAGTGCATTATAAATGAAATGTATTATTATTATTATTATTATTATTATTATTATTATTATCATTCATTCATTTCAGGTGGCATTTCAACTGTAATGCGTTTAGGTTGGGCTTTTTGGGGGGTTTCATTTAGTATTTTGTCATCTTGTGGTGAAATACTTCATCCTTCAGCTCATTCGCAAAGCAGACACAAATAGAAATTTGCATTTGTACTACTATATTATTTAGATATATAATTCACATCTTTTGGTTTCATTTTTGATCACTGTCTTTACATTTGATCTATTTCTAGTCTATGCGTTTGTCGTACAGGGCAGGGTTTGCTGCTGAAAAATATATACAAATCCTGTTGTGAACTCAAACATGAACTCAAACATTCAGGCAGAGGGGGAATAACACTATTCTTTTGGTATGTTAGGATTGTATCGTCAATAATCATTCATTCTTATACGTGATGTTTGCATTTTTAAGGTTAATGCATCTAGGAAATGCATTTTTTCAACTAACAATGGAATATTTCATCCTGAAAATGCATCTGAAAAGCAGACAATAGAAATTTATTTGCATTTTTACATGAATTATAAGTATAATGCATGAATTCCGCATCTGCTTGCTTCATCTTTCATCACTGCCTTTATATTTTGAATGATTTATTTTTATACTGTTTTAGTCTGTTTTATGCCGTATTTTCTGGTCTTTAATTATTTTTTATTGTCAGAGAAGTGAAGAAATGTTGATAATAAATTATCCAAACAAATGATGCTGTGTAGCTGAAATCACTTCTCATATGTTGAAGAGGTCAGTTTTAGTATCCGGCTGGTTGTCAGACCTTCAAAGTCAAACAAGCAGGAGTAAAAAAGAAACACACACTGCCTGCTTTGACCTCCCCTCTCCAAAATGTCTGTGCCGGCATATTACTGTATCTCCCCTCAACATGCTCTCTCATTTACAAAAGAAACGCTTGGCTGGCTGCCTATAAGTCAGTTTATCCGCGTGAGATGACCAACGTCTCTGTTTTTTTCCCCTCTCACTATCTGGTACAGTGTGTGTGTGTGTGTGTATGATCTATAGTTCTTGCCTCCCCCTCCTCCCTCACCCTAACCCTTCTTAATATGATGTAAAAAGCTAATCGCATGCAAATGTCTGTTGTCCCGGTAACCGGGCCTGAAAAATCCCTTTGATGTTTCCCCCGACTCATTCTCTTCACGTTCTCTTTGTTCGCCACAGTCTCGCTGCTTTGTCAACATCCCCCCTTTTACCCCGCTCACTCTCTCTCCTTCATCCCTTCTGTAGCTCTCTCAGCCCTCTCTTAGTTCTCTCCATTAGGAAAAAAAAGTTCTAACTCCACTTTGTGTCTCCCTCTTTCTATAAGCCCCCCTCTCTCTATTCTTCCTCAACCCCCCCTTTGCCTCCTCTTCCCCTCGTGCTCCTGCTCTCCCCTTGACTGTGCCTCTCTGTCTGTCTGCCCCTTCGCCCTCACTCATTTCCCATCATTCCCACCTACTGTCTCCTGTCCTTCTTCTCTGTCGCTCCCTTTCTCTCTCCCTCGGTTCTGCCCCTTCCTGCCCCCCTCCCCTCTCTCTCTCTCTTTGCCCACCCTTTATCTCTCATTCCTCTCTCTCCATGTCCTGCATATGCACAGATGGACACGCACACTAATGCACTCACAAGTGCCCTCCCTGCTTTAGAGAATTTGATCCCTGGAACTATTTGATGCAGCGTTGCGCTGGAGTTATCTAATCATTCTGGTTTTGGTGGGGCCTTCTGGAGGCTGCAGCACAGCTGGCTTCCAGAGAAAGACCCCACTCATTACAGAAAGTTTGAGGTTATAAGATCACATGCCAAATTTTGAGGTTAGACCTGCCAAAAAGGTTCAAGCATGACTTCTTACTCTTGAATCCATTCTGAGAGGTCTCCACCCAGCTTTAATCCGACACAGTTATAAAAAAAAAGTACAGTTATCAAGAAAGAACATCATGCATTTCAAACATTCCACACTTTCCAGAAAATGTAAACAACAAGCAGAGAGTGTCATGGCAACAGAGCAAAAAGTTTGTATACATTAATACTGCCTGGCCACGGTGTCGAAAAGTGAGGAATGCTGCATATGACAATCCATACCGCAGTTAGAATGAAAGATGGTGTTCATTACATGGCTTCCAATATAACGCAACGTAGCAAACAGCCAAAGGCTATGAGGTGTACGAGGCTTCTTCAAGCCAACAAATTACATATTGATTCAGAGACGGCTCAATAGGCCTTTGCAATTTTGGAATCTGAATGCAGATATGAAACGTGTTGAATCTGATAACGGCGACAGGGAGCTGCCGTCGTCTGCAGACAGCAGCCTCACCTGTCGCCACCACTGCTTCTTCACTACGTGCGTTTTGTACCTTAGGAATGATAGTGTGGTGATTGGTTTTACTGACATTTATGCTTCTGTCATCAAATGAGAACTACGTCATATCAAATATGGACAAATATATTCTTTAGAGATGAATCACCACAAATGACGAGCTCTAGATACACACAGAGTGTCGTTTCGTGCATTTAAATTAGATTTCAGATAAAATATCTTAGAGGAAAAGTTCAACATTTTGAGGAATGCACACATTCACTTTCTTGCTTAAACTGACATTTTATGGCATAAATGGAAAACTTTTATTGCAGTTTCTGCTCAAACGAGAACTGTGTTTCAGCGGCCGGACAGTGACCTTGTAACCTTACTGTCACAGAAGGTAATAAAATCTTAATAACATGTTGCATTTTGCACATAAGCCTCATTAACCACAGCCTGTCAGTTTCACTCTTTGATTTTTGCATGGATTAAACAGACTCAACATGTTTATTAATTAAAGGTTCTTACACGGGCTCTCACCTTTCGACAGGGCCATAGTGGTTGTTTACTTTTGAGACCAATTATCAACTTTGCCAACGAGACAGTGTTTCCACCAGCACTGGGCCGTCTGACTGTCGGCAAGTTTACTCGGAATCTACTTGATTAATATTTGATTTAGGTGAGAGAGGGAGAAAATTCCCTTAAACTTTGGATTGGATCTGGCAAATTCATTGTTTGTTTTTTCTTTTTAAACTTTGTGAAGTCATCAGTTTTCCTGAACCTCGGCAGGAGGGTTGGACATGTGACATCGGTGGACTCAGGAAGAGTTTCCTGTCTTTATTTGAACAAATATGGGCATTTCATTTTGATATCTACTTTTTAAATTACTTCAGATTTGTGAACTTTTATTTCAGTTTCGTTTGTTTGTGTAACACTGTTTGTGTGTTTTGCTGCCTTCATGTCAAGAACACTCTTGAAAAATAGGTTTTTAATCTCATAGAGACATTCCTGGTTAAGTTAGGGCTCATTAAAAAAAAAGAATATTTTACATCACAATCATTTGACACCCATAAACTAACTGATTGAATTTCCTGTGCCAGGGAGGTTAGACATGTGACAAGATGGTACTCATTATATTGTGGAGTGGATACACATAAAGGGGCGGAGTCAATAATTTAGAGATTTTTTTTTTTAATATCATTTCTGTCCATCACACTTAAACTACTCAACAGATAACCATCAAAATGGGTGTGGGGCTCTGGGAGAAATTATTAGAAATTTGGAATGGACAGGTATTAAAGGATAATCAAACTAATAGATACCAGATGTTTATGGTTAAGGAACCAAAGTACGAGGGTCAAACTGTCAACAGACTATTGTTTTAGGAACGATGACATAATAGGGAAGAAGATCTGCCTTGGCAAAGTGCTTTCCAGTTTATGCTGAGCTAAGCTGCCGGTGGAAGTAGATCCACATTTGATTTACAGACATGAGAAATGTATTCGTGGCCTCCTCTAACATGCTGGCAAGAAAGCAAATCCGCTAATTACTCAAAATTACAAACTTTTCTATTAAAAAGAAACTATTTGAAACCCCATAAGCACTCGTAAAATTGGAGAGAACCTCTTCAAGCTTGTGACTTTTCAACTTAGATTTCACAAAAAGAGGCTGAATGTTGTATTCTTAGATCAGAGCAACAACCTCAAGACAAAATTAGCTCTTTAGTTCATGTCTTCTCGCTGCAAGCAGCGAACCAGTAAAACCAAAATATGGGACGTTAAACAGATTCACCTTTCTCCACCTAATGGATAAAGCAGTCCAATCAGAAAACCTTTCTAGAACACAAATCAAGATTGCACAGACACCCACTTTATACCTTTGGCATATTGAATATGGCATCTTATAATAAAAGGCATAACATTAAATTCATTGTCAGTACTTATAAGTACACTGAGGAACGTTTTTAAGGCACCAAGAAGATCATGTTGCTGACATAATTTATGCTTCAAAGACGACTAAATACTATATTTCGCCCTTGACTCCTTGTCATTGTTAATACGACTTCATTAGCTTATAAAAGACAATATTAGAATGCATAGCAGTCGGATATGATACCGTACGATGCTCCAGTTCATCATCAAGGCGATGGTTACTGTATGTGTCCACATGTAACCTTGTCTGACATTGATTCATCCACTGTACCAGCCTCTGAAATGGCCTGAGTGAGTGTGTGTGAGTGTGTGAATAGTACTCCACTGTCTTATAACAATAGGCATGAGGGACACTCTGTGTGCCTCATTTACATAGATGCAATCACATCTCAGTTTTACACGGGCTGGACAGAAAAAAAGAGCATACAGTACTCCATTCAGCGTTATGGAAATGACAAAGTACATAATACATTCCAAATCGGCAATACTATGGTGGATTTATGGTCTGTATATCACTTCCTGTTTAAAATCAAATTCTGGAGCATGTGATGTGTACAGTCAGTCAGCCAGGCAGGCAGTGGTTCAGACCAAGTGGTTTGGCCTAGTGGGGAGCCACGGGGCAGACAATGGCCGCACTGTGTGGCTGAAGTGCCTTTGGTGTCAATGACTCTGCCAGCAACTGAGAGTGGCAGATCCAAAATGGCGGAGTGCAGAGAGCCCTGCTGGTGCTTGTCATGGGTTGAACAGGGAAGTTTTGATCCTTTTTTGGAGAAAGCTTTTCTCATATCAGAGCGAGGAGGTTGAGAATGAGGAAAGGGGGGGTAGCAGTGCGCCCCTGCTACGGCGGATCTGGGGGCATTTTATTTGTTTTAAATGAGTTGAAGGGAGAGAAGGGAAAAAGGCAAGAGTAGAAATAGAATCTGAGGGTCTCTCGTGTCATCCTGTCCAGTTGCCCAGAAGCAAAGTAGAGATTTATAAATCTTCAAAACGTTCAGGATCCAGTTTCTGATTGCGTGGTAAAAGAAGGAGAAAGACAGAAATATTATTTGGTAATTTATCGATATCATATTTTTAATCTTTCCACTGATAAAAGAGTGAGGCCCCATTGAAAGTGTGGGATGTATTGACATAATAACTGAAAAAAGACTTACTCTTTTTGAGATGAGGCTCAGACCGCCGTAGACGGAGACTGACTCTGGGGAAGAAAGAAAAAAAAACAAACACCCGAAACAGTCACATTTTAATTCTCTGATACAGTGTGTGTGCATGCCAAAGCGTGCATGTATGTGGGCAAAGCAGCAATCCTCCCTCTGTTGTTGAATATGTGCATATCGCTGTCTGTGTGTTTGCCCTATCTGTTTGGGTTGCGTGTGTCCGTCTGTCTGTCAATCTGTTCGCAGCTCAGTCTGTTTGCCAATCTGTCATGTTCTGTTTGCTAGATAAGGAGATTGAGGGAATGTTTGTGAATAAGTGCAAATGTGTATGTGCGTGTGTGTGTGTGTGTGCGTGTGTGTTGGTGTGTGTGTGTGTGTCAGTGTGTGTGTGTCAGTGTGTGTGTGTGTGCACAGAGCAAATTCGTTTAAACCACAGAGATGGCAGGCAGGTATTGCATTTCCCTCACGACTAAGAAGATGCATACACACACTCCTATGGACCTCAGAAATGCCTATGGACCTCAGATACATGATTATGTTACATGGAAGAGATCAGATTAGTTCTCTATTTTACACGGATAATTAAAAACAAATATTTTGTTATGCATTATATATGGAAAGCTAAAACCCGAGAAGGAAGCATATATATACAGTACAGGTGTCAAGAGGACAAACCCGCCTGGTCCCTAAGAAAAAATAAGTAATTTGTAAAGACATTCTTTGGTGAGCAAAGAATAGTGTGTATGTTTTGGATAAACAGAACGCCTCCCCAGCCCAAATGGCGGCCCAGAGGCCAAGTCCGGCCCTTCGGAGGCAGTAGATCCACAATCACACCTCTTATTTGATGTGAAATAAAGTGTGTAAGATGTTGAACAAAATGCCCATATGCTGCTCTTTTCTGTCACATTAAACTCTCCACTGGACCTTAGAACGACGGCGTATGTGATGAATGCATGAATTGATGTCAGAAGACGTGTGCGCCCTCCTCGGTCCTTAAAGGCTTTGCTAGCTTAGGGTTAAGGACTAACCCTGTTTTTTTTACCCGATCATGCCAACGCTAAACTAACATGCTTGATATTCCTGCAGCTGTCACCTTCAACACTTTGCATGATGCCACTTTTAATGCTTACTAACCCAAAAATCTGATCTGTTTAAATCAACATCAGCCCAAGAAAACACACGTTTGATGGAGCTAATGCTAAAGCTTAAGTTGATGCTAAATCAACAACATATGTTCAAAGAGTTTTAGAAGTTTTGGGTCATTATGAGAAAAGAAAGCAGGTGCCATATGGTTTAACACCGAATTATTTTGTTTTTGGATTAACATGCTTTAAATATATTAAATATTTGCATATGTTAGAGCAGTTGTTGCTCGATCCAAAAGTATTTGTCTCATTATTAGAAGAAGCAAGAATTGGATTAATGAGATTAAACGATCATCAACTAGTCGGGTGGTCGGTGGTTCAATCCCTGGACCTTATGACACATGTCATAAGGTCCTGTGCTCCACAGGCTCCTTAGGGATGGCTCAAAGGCTTAGAACTGATTTAACGCTTTTGTCATGTATGTATGTACTGCGTATTAAAAAAAAAAGGGATAATAAACAGTTAAGATTAATAATTTGGCACATGAGGTGAACTAATCTGGAAACCCTGCAGAATGCTATATGCTATATCTGATATAAAACAATCTGATATAATATTTGAAGTTACATAAAAAAATATGAAAGGGCACAGTTACTACTTGAGGCTGATTGATGTCTTACTGTTGTTAAAGCTAGAACATGAGCTAGCGAGATATGCTTTATGAAGAACGACCTCCCTTCTGATTAAGCTAAAAGAGATCATACCATGGAAACATAAATTAAAATAAGTATAAAACACACAACATCAGTCTGAATCTCAGGTTTAGCTTTGATACTATGCAAGATATGCTCAAGAGAAAATATTATTAGAAGACAAAATGTCAGACTTAGGATTGTATCCTCCCATCCTCTCACAATCAGGAGCATAAATCTATGACACTGATCAAATGACTGCAACAGCTCTACTTCCAATCCAGCTGGGAGTCTTCCTCTCCCATCATCCCTTGTTGAGAGCATCATTTTTCAAAAAAAAAAAAAAAAAACTTGCATCGTTGGAAGGACTGACCATTTTTACATTTTGATGCTTTCATTAGAAGGTAATGGTAGAGAGATGAAAGAAATGGAGAGAGCTAGAGCAGCTGGAAATGAACAGGGGATGATGCGGTTCACGGTCGGTGCCTGAGCCCCTAACTCGAAAAGGATTCCATCTGTTAAGTGTTTTGGGGGTTTTGTTTGATTTTGTTTGATTATCTCCTAAAACAACCCACAGTTCCATCAAGGCAACACTAAAAAGAAAAGCACAAAGATTGCAACCAACCTGAACACAAAACTAACTGAATAAAAGCCAGAAACATAAAATGATACTATTCATTAAGATGATGCATGACAATGGTTTAGAAATATAATTTTGTACATAGTGTTCCAATTACACAGACTGCTACATCCCTGATACTCTTCTGAAAGTAATGTAGAAATAATGTGGTCCAATCTCATCTCAAACGCTTTCAGTTTACAGCCGTACCTGCTGTCAGATCCACGCCTTAATGCTATCATGCTATCATTTAGAGCTTATGTTCGGGCTCTGATTTCACAAGTGCTGTTCACACAACATTTCCCACTCCAACCAAACCTGGTTGGAGTGGGAACTTTAGACTCTGAGTCTACGTTCCCAACAAAGGAAAGGCTCACCCCTCCCAACTTCCTACAGAGGTGAGTCTAATGTTTAAGAAGTGACAAAATCGGAGGCTGAAAAGCTCTGCGGCCACAGTGGCTGCTGTTCATACAGCATCCCATAAAGCCCGACACAAACCAGGAATAGGCTCTTAATGTACATCTTAGTTATTGCTTTGATTACAGTTCTGTATTTAATACCATTGTCCTCAGTAGGCTGGTCATTAAACTTCTCAACCTGGGTGTCGCATGTCTCCTCTAGTGGGTCCCTCCCCTCATGTTTGTGTGTGCGTGTGTGTGTGCGTGTGTCATTCATTTCTTTTAGGCAATGCACATTCAATTTTGATGTAATAAATTGTGCAATGACATGGCAGGTCTGAAGTTATGAAGTTTTGATTTGTCGTCATCCCACTGCCTCCTCTTTGCCGTCTTTAATGCTAGCATTAGCCGTAATGTTGTGGCTGTGGTTCATACAGGCTCTTCATCCTTCTATCTGCATTCATATACACTACACCCAAGAGACAATATCAGAAAAAAAGGTGGATTCCACCCATTTTTGTTTCACACAGAAAGAAGACTTTCAGCTACTCTGTGCGCTTAAAAATCTAAGTGATCAACAATTATCCTAACCCTAAATATTTGAAAGAAGATACCAACTCAATGTACGGATCATTTCTCATTAGAGCTTCGGTTAGTGAATTAGGTGGTTTAAAAAAAACAAGCATTTAAAAGCATTTTTTCCACATTTAAATCAGAGAACTGTTGGAGACGCTCAAAGGCCTTAGGTGGAGTCAGTGAGGGTTGATAGTATTATCAGCATTTAAATGAAAGGGTGACTCTGGAATATTATGTCCAAGATAGTTTATGTATAAAGTAAATATATAAAGGAACCCATAAGTTTCATTATTACAAATTTATTTGCTGCAGTGCTGAGTTTAAGGAGTGACAAAAGTTGTGATGGAAAGCTTTGGTGACATTTTACTGCAGTGACATAATGGCTGTTGTTCATGAACATTTCATAAGTCCAACATGATCGAAATCCTCCTGTGGACTCAGTTTCTCAGGTCCCCTTTAAGGAAAGTTGGCACTATTCCTCCCCACATCCCATTGCTGTCGGGTTTGGTATTTGAGGAGTGACAAATATGAAATATCTGAATGCCAAATGTTGATGCTTAACACATTTTACATTCAAACGTTTAATCATCTGTTCTATTTTGAGCTGTTAAGCCATCATCCGTGATGAAACGATTAAGCAGTAATCTATGTCTTTGACCATGTTCCATTAGAAACCTCAATGAGGTACTAATTGAGAAATAACATGCCTGGACAGTATTCCTGAAAACACCGGAAAAGAGTCTGCTGTGCCAGTCGGAAAGGTAAAAACTCTAACTTGCCCTTATCATCTCGCATTCCTTGCATTCCCAATCTAAATTCAACCTGGGTCATGTGTTGTGCAAATTAAAAGGCTGCTATCCACTTTGGAATCCATGTGACCCCACCTGAGAGAAACTTGTTGATCCAGAGCTTCTCCTGGGGTCCCTCCCAGACGCCGGGGATCCTCCCTCCTTCTGACTCCCGACAGAGGAGGAGTCTGAACAGCTACTGTGGACTGAGAGATGGAGAAAGTGTGTGTGAGGGGAATTTTGGTTAAAGCACAGCAAATCCAGCAGGTAACACACACAAACCAAAAAGTAAAATGCATACATATAAATATAATATGCTCCTAAATAGTGATGCATGATTTGCCTGCATGGATTACCTATAATACACATTATCATCAGGTGCGCACGCTGTCATGATGTGAAATGATTGTGTCATAATCTTTTCCTGGAATGATAAATGGGGTGAGGCTAGGTGTGGAAGAGACAAAGGGAGAATTCATTGAGAACAGGCATTTTTCTCATCCTGTTTAATGAATTTCTAACACTGTGTTCTCTCCCTGAGGACAATCCACGCATTGAAATCCGGAGTCGCTGCCCTGGATGAGACACCTGCTGAGCACTATGAGCATTACACAGCCATGAAGGGAAACATCTCTCCGGCTCCGGGGCAGGACAAGAAACCTTTGGAGACGGGACGCTGAGTCTGCGATCTGAATTTAAACGGGATCATATTTTGGATGGCACTTTTTGCTTACTTGAATATAGTAATACTCGAGCACTGTTCACAGATTACTAGAGGGAAACACTTGTTTATTGTGAAGCCAATGAAGCATTTTGTGACCCCCGATCATTTTCAAACTTTCTTTAGACCTGCGTCCTTTTGCTTTTTCTCATTAATATTCCCATTTCATAAGGGGAAGTTTAATTCTAAAGTGTCCATATTCAATACAGACGTGTTAAGAAATTATTATTTCCTTTAATGGACATTAATTGAGAATTACAGTTCTCTCTTAATTCCTATAATTTCCTTAACAATAAGCAAATGTTTAAAAACGTTTTATATTGCTGTTGTATATTGCATTTGATCAAAATCCTTCTTTGGTGATTAATACGATAGCAATAGTTCGTATGAAGAGTGGATTTAATGATTATGTGTAATATGAAATACTATGTTACTATGGTTACTATGATCAACAGAAAGAGGATGGTCACTCAATGTTGTCATGAGCTTCAGTTCTGGAAAGCGTTTTAGCATCTTTCAGCAAGCTGCCTCAGTTTTATGGCTTTGACGTTACAGTTTATTGTTCTCAAAGCTCTCTCACAAGCAACTGCTTTCGTAACTAGTTCACTTGTTGCTTCTCGAGCTCTTTACAAGTCATTAATAACCTTCTATAACTCATCAGCTATAAAGGGAAATAGAGACCGGTCGCTTGCCAAATAGTGAGCGCACATTTATTTGTGCTGCTTCGTCTCAGAATAGAAATTGCTACAGTAACTTGGAATCCTTGTGACGTTGCTAATTAGGAACCATTTAAAAAGGTAGTCTTATTGTAAAGTGCAATACAACAATAATTCAATGCAATGTGTAATATATTTAAAAATGTATCTCCAATATCATGTGCAATATTACTTTTATTACTTTACGTTATGTCATGTGTAATAATGGACTCGCTACCATGCTGTTATCTGTAGGCAGTGGTTACATCTACCTTTATTCATAAGTTTATTATCATGTGCAGTATTTTATTACGTCAGAATATTATCATCATGCACAATAGTGCGCTCAATATCATGCTGTCATTTGTATGCACTGGTTTTCTTGAATATTTGTAATCAGAATTGATTTTGATAATTGCAAGATGATGATTTTGTACAAATGGACAAAGTGAACTCTTTCAACAACCCTAACAGAAATACGAAGACGAGGAAATCACGATTCAAATAGTCTTCATCTGTAGAGCCTTAATAGTGGGGAGAGAGAGAAAGTTATTATCCAGATTAAGCTCAAAGGGATGCATGTCATGATTATTAAAAAGATGGCCACTGTTATCAGGAGACGCTTCAATCTACATTAAAGAGAGAACAGATCCAAGATCTTGTGCGAAGTGATCATGGAACCTGACATGAGTGGGTAGGGAGTGAGCAGTCGTTATGTCTAGTCTGAATGAAACCCACTGGACTCTTAAGTCTGGCTCACGAGAGACCAGGGTTATGAAAAGGGTTGATAATACGGTGGCGATGATGAACAATGAAAACATGTTCCATAACGCCAGAAAGGAAATTATTGTGAAATTAAGAAGGTTGAGTAATCATCCGGAATTCCAGGCATAGGAAGGTTACCATGATAGAGGTCATTAAGTGAACATTCCCCCAGGGCAGCAGCAGTTTGAAATAAAGGCCGTTGGCCTGGCCATAATCTGGACATCAGCTGATGATCAGAATTAGTTAATGAGAAGAAGAAGGCTTTCTTATCGGCCAACTTCTGACAAACGGAGCTAACTACAGAAAGATGGTGACTCTACAACTTCTATACAATCCAAAATGATACACAGAAAAAAACTGAGGACGTCCAGAAGACTGATTATCTGCATTTTCAAAGGCTCTGGAAATATAATGGAAAATTCAGTGGCAAACAAAGACTCTAATCAGGGCAATTTAATTTCTAAGATGGTAGTGGATACATCTGCTGACTCAGCTGATGCACCTTTATTTGACAATTTGATTTGACAATGAATCTTTGCTACTTCAAGGGTTTAGTTAAAACATTTTTGCAAATGTTATTTATTTATTTATGGATTCGGGGGAAATTTTCCAGCATTTTTAAGTTAACAGGTGAACATCTGATGAGATAGACGTATATGTGAGGTTAAGATAATTCATTCTTTTAACAGTAATACGATTTAACAACCTCCAAACAGTCTGAACTATGTTTGAGGCATTTTATGCCAATGGTTCACCTCCTGTGATTCCTACGGTACATGCCCCACTGAGCCTACCTCTGTCAGTGAGACTGTAGATGGAGTCCAGCTCTGAGCCTTGTGTTCCTGTCGCATCCAGCAGCAGCTTACTGGAAATCCCCATGCAGAGTGACTCCTTCAGACACAACTCTGGGAGGGTCAGAGAGGAGAAATCATAAAAACACAAGGCCAAACAATCGTGCACATGTGAGTCCATCTTCGCTTACACTTCACCCCCCACAATGAACCTGTCTCCTTATCTGAAATGTTCAGAATGTTCACTGATTTCTTTCCTGCACCATTCCCCGTCCTTCTTTTAAACTTTTTCTAAAAGTTTAAAAGAAGAAGGCTGTGTTTTGTAATATCATATAATGTGATGTATTACAATTTACTATATATTTCAAACTAGGTACCCATAGGAAAACTTTGTAAAGATCTGATTAACCCACTAAGATGTAGTTGAACGTGTTTCTCTCTGATTTGGGAGTTAACTTTGTCAAGGTAAATTTCCTCGATGTGTGTTGGGTTTTTGGGTGGTGCCAATTAAGTGCTAACTTTGCTATCTGAGTGCGGTGGCATCTGAGGTG
The DNA here is from genome assembly GCA_009660295.1 of Lophius piscatorius. Taxonomy (NCBI): domain Eukaryota; kingdom Metazoa; phylum Chordata; class Actinopteri; order Lophiiformes; family Lophiidae; genus Lophius; species Lophius piscatorius. Next base: position 296,184 of record VRLP01000127.1, on the reverse strand, counting down.
AACCCTCATATGTGCAATGTTTTACTTTCTTATGACATTCTTATGTGTCAAATTCTTCTCATTCATTCTTTCCTTTTTAAAAAAATACAAAACTCGACTTCAGGATTGATTTAAAGGTGGACGGCGCTGGTCTTATAACTTCTTCTGGTGTCTCCATCTTTGATTTATCAACTTCCTCCCACTCACCTATCATCATCTTTGCTTATTCACCAGAAAAAAACCCCATAGCGCCATCTTTTGGACTGGAAAAGCAATTGATTTAATTTTTATAATTAAGTTTAACAATTTATACAATTCAAAAACTTTGCCTATCAGTTATTACATGAATGCTCGGAAAAACCTCTCATCTGAAGCTCTCTACAAGTTTTTATGATGAAATTCTACCAATCTGTGCTCAAATTGAGGTCTCCAGGGTCAAAGGTCAGACTGTACCTGTGTTGTTGATGGCGTGAGTCCACAGCAGATGTGCGATGTCATGAGTCCAAGCCACTTTGTCGTCCTTGTCCTTGGCTTGCATCGTGATACAGTCTTTGGTTCGAGCAGCCTGTCTGACCCAGACTTCAAACTTCACCCCCTCCTCACCCACGCTCTGAGTCAGCCCCATCTCACCCGTCTGTAAGGAGGAAAGAATGGAAATGTTGTTCATTTTCCTCAAAAGGTTCGAAACACTGGGCTGAAGAGGGTGAGATAATGGAGGCTAATGGAAAAGGGTGTGTGACAGAAGCAGATTCTGTGAGCGCTCTGAACCTTGATGCTGTGCTTGTAGCTGTAGGAGGTGCGTCCCGGGCTGGGGCTCTTCTGTTTGGTGAAGATGACAACGTGCTGGTAAAGGAAAACGTTCCTCACACCTGCACGTTTCCTCCGAGCTCCACCACACACCGTTAGCTCGCCCTGCCGCACCAGCTCGCCGCGCTCAGCCACGGGGATCTGAAGTCATACAAATGAATAAAAACACACACACACACACGTTAGGATTCTGGCCTTGGCGCTTTTATCTATAAAAGACAGTCCCTTTACTGTCAGCCATTAATTTGGTTTTAAAATCATGTTAACTTGCCAGTAGGTTGAAATATTTGAAATATATTTCCCAGCCAAGGTCATTTAATTGTCTTGTAACAAGAAAAAGCATTTTAAAAAGGCAGATTGTGATATAACTGATGCATCTGGGAAAAAAGTGAAATCATATCAGAATGTTTGAAAAATACAAAATAAGAGCCATAACTGACACTTAATTAAACTTATAACACTCAAATGAAGATATCTGGTGGATTTTATAAGAGCCCATATCATGTCCAGAGTATAAAAATAAAATCAACATTTACCTAACAGTATCAAAGGATGGTTTCGGATGACGGAGAAAGCAAAGATGACTTGCGAGGAACTTGTATATTTAAAAAAACAATTCATCAGTCAACCAATAACCCAGCCACAAGCTCATAAGCCAGTCTAGTTCTAGTGCCGGTCCAAAGCCCAAATAAATGGGGAGGGCTGTGTCAGGAAGGGCATCCAACAATAGCCAATGCCAAATCAGTAGGAGTATGTGAAGAGTGTTCTGGAGGTCAAGAGAGTGTTGGACAGAGTGATGAGTATGAAGATACTGTAGAAATTGAAGGTTTGATGATGAATGTCAGCGGTTATGCCCCACAAGCTGGATGTGAGTTAGGAGTGAAAGAGAAGTTCTGGATTGATTTGGATGAAGTGATGGAGGGTATTCCCTGGGGTGAGAGAAGGGTGGTTGGAGCAGACTGCAATGGGCATGTTGGAGAAGGAAACAGAGAGGAGAATGTGATTTGCAGGTACAGTGTCAAGGACAGAAACGTGAAAGGACAGATGGGTGGTAGATTTTGTGAAAATAAGCTGACTGGACTACTACTGTTAATGTGATAAGGGAAACATGTAGGTAAGTGTTTGGAGTCTCATCTGGGCAGAGGAAATCAAATAAGGAGAATCGGTGGTGGAATGGGGAGGTTCTGGAGAGTATAAGCAGGTAAAGGTTGAGGAAGTTTGATAGCAAGAGTGATGAAGAAAGTAGGCAGGAGTACAAAGAGTGAGGCATCAAAGGCTCAACCGGAGGCCTATGATGAGTTGTATGAGAGGTTAGATACTAAGGAAGGAGAAAGGACTTGTACTGGTTGGCGAGGCAGAGAGATCCATGTGGTAAGGATGGGCAGCGGGTTAGGGTTATTAAAGGGTTCTTACAAGTGAGGAGAGTGTGAGGGCAAAATGGAATGAGTACTTTGAAGAACTAATGACTGAGGGAAATGAGAGAGAGAGAAGGGTAGTGAATGTGAAAATTGTAAATCAGAAAGTTCAAAGGTTTAGTCAGGATGAAGTGAGATTAGCTTTGAAGAGGATGAAAAATGGAAAGGCGCTTGATCCCGATGACATACTGGTGGAGGTGTCAAGGAGAGAGGGCGGTGGAGAATTTAACTAGAATGTTCAACACTATCTGGGAGGGTGAGAGGATACCTGAAGAATGGCGGAAAAATAGACTTGTTTCCATTTTTCAAAAACAAGGCTGATTAGCAGAGCTGTAGAAAACTACAGAAGTATGACGCTGGTAAGCCACATACTGAAGATCTGGGAAAGAGTAGTGGAAGCAAAGTTAAGAAAAGAGGAGATGATTTGACTGAATGGGAGGCAGGTGGAACGGTGAAGGTGCAAAGAGTAGAGTAGTAAAGGAGCTGCAGGAGTTCAAGTACTTGGTGTAAACTATTCAGAACAACGAGGAGTCTGGAGAAAAGGTTAAGAAAAAGCGAGTGCAGGCAGGGTGGAGTGGGTGGAGAAGGGTGGCAGGAGTTATCTGTGACAGAAGAGTAGCAGCAAGAGTGAAGTTAATGGTTCACAAGATGCGAATGAGCCCACCTCTACTGTATGGGTTAGAGACGGTGGCTCTGAACAAAACACAGGAGGCAGAGTTGAAAATGTTAGATTCTTCTTTGGAAATGTAGAGGACGGATTAGAAAGGAGCACGACAGAGGGACACGTCGTTACGTTTCCCAAGATGCCCCCTTTTCAGGGGCCTAAAAATGGTTAATGATTAAAATACAGTGGGATGCATGTGACAGGATTCCCTCTTCAAGAGATTGACTCCTTCTGTTGGATATTTGCTCTGATTGGCCGGTTGACTCATCAATTGTGACTTTATTGTTCATGTCAAATACTTTGTGGTGTTGCTGAAACGCCTACCAGAGACCAACAGAGTCAAATCTCATCCCGTGCTGTTTATTGTAGATTTTAGGGCCACCATTTTTCAACTGTAACTTCTCTGCCAACAAGATTAAAGGATAACAGCAAACTGAGTTATTATTTTTAAACCTCTAGAAACATGCGGGTCATAATTTAAGTGATGCTTCACACACATTATGAACGCCCACATCCACATACACTTGCTCTGAACTTTTCATTGTTGTACTGTGAGAGGTGTTGCAGCATAATTTGCAGCAATTCAATGAGTGTTTGTTCTGCTTTAATCTCTCGCCTCCCTCCAAACAGGGCAGACAGGATATGTGCATTGTTGTGTGTGTGTGTGTGTGTGTGTGTGTGTGTGTGTGTGTGTGTGTGTGTGTGTGTGTGTGTGTTTGCATGTGTGTGTGTGTGGGATTGGAATATCTGTTATTTTTGTGGAATGCTGTGTATGGTTTCATTTACGCCAGATCCCTACCTTCAAACATTTTAACTTTATTTTCAACAGTTCATAGAATATTCTCCCAAAACCCATGGGGGCCATCAATGTTTAGATTAACCGTAACAACCTTTAAAGTTCTTCTGGGTTAGCCCAGCTTTCGTCTCATCACTCTCTTAGGGATGTCAGTTTTTGCCAGTGTATTTCGAATGGCGGAACCATGAACTCTGGCCTTAAATGAGGCAAGAGAGGTCAACGGTTCCTTGTATATTTGCAATAAATCTTTTGTGACTTCCCCGATTGAGCCTTGACTGTGCTCTTGCTGGACCACCTCTGGGTAGGTTCACTATTGTTTCCTGGTCAATTTGTATATATTGTGGCTCACTGTGGATCTGTGGAGTCCCAGAACCTCAGAAGGAGCTTCTATATATATATATATATATATATAATAAATATATATAATATTGGCCAACGGGAAAAAAGGCTGTAACTTAACAAAACACTTGAAAACAGACAAAAGCAATTACAAGGGACGCTTAAAAGTGACGCAACTCCAGATGCACTTTTTACTACTTTATATATGATACATTCCTCCGCCGCGTTAGCTTAGTTTGACTTCTGGTTCCTGCGGTCATGTGACTTCAAAAGAAACCTTTAACAACCTTGTAAAAATAAAAAATAAACTTAATAATGATCCTAACATACACATTACCCAACCCATACGCAATTGTTTTCTCAGGATAATGAGAAAACAAAAGGTTGTTTACTGTTATTTTCTAAATGTTCATCAGAGATCAAGAGACCCTGAAGTGTTTCAACTGATTTAAGATGAAAATGGCATCACTTCTAATAGCCTTTGTAAACACTTCCGTTGTGGCTTTTGCAGCGTGTTTCCAAACGCTGCTCATTCGTTGTCAAATTGATGGGGATGTTTTCTTAATTTACTTCTGTTTTGTCCGTTTTCCCCCGCTGGCCATCGTAGAAAGTAGAAAATCCGGTGGGGTGGCATACGTTTTTACACAGCAGTGTAAAGATAGGGAGTCGGTACAACTTCTTTTTTTTGATCAATTAATATTTGTTGAGCAAAGAACATGTTCTTCTTATTTGATTGATCTCATAATATCTCCAAGCAGTAGGATAAAATTCTGGTTCAGCACGCTGAGTGTGAAAGATTCCTTTGAAGTCCATTTGAAAAATAGTTATCCGAAATAGTATTGGTTCTTCCGGCCTCATCAAAACAAGTTTCTCCCCATCCACATAAAGAAAATGGGAATAGAATGACAGATGCAGAATCATAAACTGGGACAGGCATTCTCACCGGACATCCGACCATGAGGTCACTAGCCCTGAGGTCCTCGCCGTGCTGCTGGGCATGTCTGAGGATGGAGAGTGCAGAGTCAGAGGCGGGGTTTATCCCTCCCAGCTCCTCCAGGGCCTCGCTGTACTGCTCCAGTCTCTGAGTGGGAGCCTGAAGACAGTGAGGGAAGGACAGAGGGGAGAGAGGGGAGGAAGGGGGGAGTTTGGACTGCAGGCAGGAGTAAGGGGGAGAGAAGAGGGGAGTTTCAGGAAAAGGAAACTGGTCATCACTTATTAAGTCAGACCTTCAGTAAATAATATTTTATGAATGAATATTGAGAAGACTATATAACATAATTAATCTAATATTACTAACCAAGATTTATGAACTACGATGCACCAGCACAAAAAAAGGGGGAGGAGTAAATAAGAGGAATAAGATTATTCTATCAATCTATCTGTCTGTCTGTCTGTCTGTCTGTCTATTCAATTTTTGGAAACCGTTCAGTGTCATGTCGGGGGTCGGGGTTCGAGTGCACCCTGGACAATATGTCTGTTGGTCATAGAGACAAACTATTCAGACTCACCTTCACACCTACTGTCCGTAGGTGTGATTTATAGTCAACATATTCACCTATATGCATGTTTTATGACTGTGGGAGGAAGAAGAGGACCAGGGAGAGATCCAACACAAACATGTAAACTAAACACAAACAGGTCCTAAGGCCAAAGTTGGGTTTGAACCAGGAGCATTCTTACTGTGAGGCAACTGTACAACCCACTATGTCACCATGCTGCCCACACTAACACCAACAACACAGAATACCCTTCATTCCTCCCACATGCATCAATGACACATGACCCTGCCACCAGTTCACCAGTTGTCCTTCCCTTGACCACTCTGGCAGGTACCAACCATTGTAGACCAGGAACATCCAACAAGACCTTTAGTGCCGACACTGAAGGTTGTGCTGCTTCCAACACATCAACTTTGAGGACACAATGTTCCCTTGTCTGATATATCGTGCATCTCATTTAATCTATTTTAGTGTCTATTTTCAAGCCTTGAGCTTCCGCTGCTGCTTAAAACATAATTACCATACCCATAATTTGGTCATTATATTATGTTTGAAAATATACAAATATATTCAAATATAATGATATATGTTTATGTTTTTTGGATGTGAGTAGCCATGTGGGTGGTGCTGCTGCTGATGTCATCAACATGACTATAATCTCTGCCATCCCCCAAAATGATCTCCATCATCATCATCATTGCTACAAGCTTTCCTGCAGCAATAATCCATGGTGAGTTCAAACTACTGCACTATGGGACATGAAGTCATGCTGCCTCCTGGTGGCACTATCATAGAAAGACTACTTTATGAGATGTAGCCTCAGAGATTTTCTACCCTGGGATCTCTCCTCCTTGTAAAGTCCTCTAGCATCTCATGATGCCGTCGATGTAGTGGTTTTACTATATTATAACACGCGCGCTGAAATTACTTTCACTCTAATCCGCATTTAATTGTCTTTCCGAGTGTACAATAAACATGTAATTAGCTTTACTGTACAAAGCTCAGTTTTAATTGCAGCCACAGTTGAATACTTTAATTGGCTCGTGCTTATGATGTTCTCCAAAATGACTAATAATGAGGTTCTCGTCTCATGTTTCAACAGATCTTCTATTCAGAAAACAACCGGATGAGAATTCTGTGACCCTGACACCATTATTATGTGTCTCGATTAAGAGATGTGTGATGATCAGTGAGAACGGGCTGATCTTTCAAAGTGTGTTGAGCTGAAAGTGGAAAAACGTGCATGCGTGCTAATCCTGTTCAGGGATGTCATCAGTTCCTCACAAGGCTGAAACAAAAAACCATTAATTCTAATCAGCTGCACAACAGTGAGACAGTTTGTGTACTCTTTTCTTTGAGAAGTAGAAAGTTCCCTCCTGGCCTTTAATTGGAATGTATATCATTAAAAAGATAATACCTGCAGATTCTCTTTCCAACCCTGTCTGGATACATATCATCAAAATATGGTTTGAGGCCCAAAAGACTTTTGGACGTGAAACGTGTCTCTCAAATGAACTCCTTTGAAATAGAAATAATTCATACTCATGACTGCGGATAACAGTAAGTTTTATAAGTCCTAGAAATCTGGCATTCACTATCAGGAGGACTGCTGTGAGGATGGATCCATGATGTCTTTTGAGGATCTAAGGAGGAAGCAGGACTTGTCCACCATTAACTTTTTCCGTGATCTACCACTAAGATTCTTTCTTAAAACAACTCTGAGACCTAAAATGACTTCACGTGTGCTCAGAGATAAAGAAAAGGGGTTTCATAACGGAAATGATACAAGGGTTTATTTATTAGAGTCCGGGGAAGTGGTGGCTGTCCGACATGGATGTGACAACTGATACTGATTCTGGTCGAATTATGTTATTTGTAGCTTTTTTTCATCTTTCATTAAACTTGAAATTTGAAAAATAAAATTCCAAAAGAAATGAAAAAAACATGATCAATCTTACCTTAAAGAATTCGGCAGCCTCTGTGACCAGTGGTGAATCCAGTTCTGGTTTGCTCCTGATGTAGTGGGAATACTGGAGGAACTGCTCCCGCTGTCACAAAGAAACCAAAGATGGGTAAAGTTGATTTGTTGTGTTGATAAAATACTATTTATGCAATAACTTCTTATTAGCTGTTTGTAGTGAAACCAGTTTTTCTTTTTTTACCATTTCCTCTCATGTTTTGAAAGTTTCTGGTGCTTTTCACCCCGTCAATGTTTTCCTTGGGATCCGTTCTGCCCATTATTCCCTATTTTAAGCAATTTGTGGTTTTCACTTTATTCCATCTCTCTCGGGTTCATTCTTTTTCCTTTCTCCTTCTCTATGGCGTTATATTTATCACACCTCCCCATCCACATCTCTCACCTCTTCCTCACTGCCTCGACTGAGTTCACTTTTTCCTCACTGTCTCATGTTTCTTCCGTGATCCAGATCATGATGTTAATTCGTCTTCAGCCTTTTTCCCCTGGTGTTTTCAATGTTTTCCCAGTGACCTTCCAGTTATTTTTTTCCCCTGCTGTTATTCCAATTGGTTTTTTCTTTGAACTCTTTTTGCTAATTGGACTTTATTTTTGCCTGCAGTGACTTCAATTGAGATATTTTGATACCCGAATACTGACCCATTTTTTATGCCTTTTCTGTATGAATATTCAGATTGTCAGCAAAGAACACAAAAAAAGAATAACCCATCCCATATGCACCTGTATGTATGCAACTGTCCATCAATGTTTCAGATCATTCTCCATAGATGAGACAAAAATAGCTGACACATTTTATCAACTGTAACCATTTTGTCTTTGCATAAGATTAAGCTCTGCTTGTCATCTTGGGCCGTATGTTTTGACCCCTGCCTGATTCTATTTTATAAACATTTTTATTTCCATACCAAAACACTGAATGGCATTTTTATGAGTCTTTGTAACTGTTTGCAAGACAGTCCTCTATTCATGAACTCCTCTGAGGTCTAACAACTTCTAATCTGATCAATCCCATAGTTAGTCAAACAAAAAAATGGTATTTTAAAGGAGCTTACGTGCATTTTTAAAGTATTGCTTGAATAAAGTCTCCAGTAGTTAATTATACTCCCGGAACGGAATGGAATCTTAATCATCGCCTCCGTGTCCACAGATTCTTCATTTTAAGGCGATATTTCAAAAACTGGTTCATAGATTATTCACATAATTTACATCTTATTGTGAGGAAGAATTGAATTGATTTAAGAAAAAGGTCGGTTGTATATTTCCAACACTACATGGAGCTTTATCTCCTTTTTGTACCATCATTTACCAACTATTTATTAATTTTATTTTTCATTTAGCAGGGAAAATGCACAATACATAAATCGTACCAGATGTAGCTAAGAGCTAATTTTCATCTGTAGCTCCTGGGCGGCGGCCAAATGACGCACAGTTTCCAGGAATTATGTAAAAACTGTATAAATTCAACAGAAAATATCCAAAAAGTTTAAAATACAGAGCGAACCCAACTTTCTCCACACAAACATACATACAAACATATTAATGCTAAAGAATATACCATTAACAATTCTTTAAAAGCAGACATTTCCTAAATACAAACAATTACCCAAGACACTCAGAAACCCTGCTGACTCCAGTTCGAGGGACAACATGTCTGAGTATCCTTCAACCATCGGAACCGTTGGTCTGATTTAGATTTCATTTGGTACAATACAATAAATCTTGGATCTTTTTTATGAATTATAATCTTCTCTGGACATATCGTCACATTTCATTTGAAACTCTTCAAATCAATGACAGCGTTGACAGAATTGTTTTATTAATGGCCAAAGATAACGGAGCAATGCATTCCCACTATTGGACTAAGCAAATGATCAAACAGCTGTTAATGAGCTACTCTTGGATTCATGGATGGGAGATGACTGATGATCCAATTATTCTTACATTATTAACAAACAGTCCAGCATCATGACATTGGAATGACTTCAGTCTGTCAGTGTGTGACTGAAGTCAAGTTAGGACTACACAACAGTTTTTTGCTCCGTGATTGTCTGTCAGGACTCTGCGTGTCACAGTAAGTGATCACATTAACATAAAAGCTTTTGGCATCGCCTGTTCCCAGGTGTCACAGAGATGACATTATGGATTTTTTATCCTTGAGGTAGTTTAGGCGTTAAAGCTTGATCATTGCTTACATGTGGCTGTGACATCCCTGTCAGGATGGTAAGTAGCCTCCAGATCTCATTCTGTCTCCCTTATTTGAAAAGATTTTCAGAAGATTGTCCTCTTCTTAAGTTAGCTGCCAACTGTGGGTAGACTGCCTGCTGTGGGTCGCACACCTTATATGCCAACCTGACGATCAGACTGTGATGATATAGATGTCTGATTTGTCTCTATTACTACCTTCACTGCTGTCTCAGATCCAGAACTAAACAGATTCCACCATAATCTCTCATTGAATTTGAACAGAATGGTGCGGGTGAGGAAAGGCAGACCAGCTGGTTGAATACAATGTGCATATATGGTTATTTGTTCGGTACCAATTTGGTTGTGACTATGAGACTAGCTAGTGTAATGGCTGGAGAGAGAGAAGAACTATCATTAGTCTTCTTTACTATTTATTACTCACTTTATTTTCTTTTGAAAACTAAATATTTCCGCTCATTTAACTCAAGAAAAATGCGTTTCCCTGCTCACACATTATAACCAGCAAGCTAGGTCACAAGCCAAAGATGATGGGGATAGTGGGTTTAACTACTCTGTGGTCCAAGTAGCCAAACCTTCCTGCACTTACATATTTGCTGAAGCAGTCTTGTTGCAACAAGCTCTGCACTAGAGCACCCTCCATGGCTGGGAGCAGGTCCTGCGAGTGAAAGGTGCTGAGGATGGCCCAGTTGGGGAACAGAGTATCTGCCTTCCCCTTAATGGAGGCCGGGGTGTCCAACAGCTCCAGTAAGGGGAGGTATGTCTCCTGTACCTCCTTCAGGACGGTAACATACTGCCTCTCAGAGCTGAGCATCCGACACCAGAGCAGATACAGCTTACTGCACGACAGAGGGGGCGAGGAGTGAGGGGGAGAAAGAAAAAGAAGTGGGAGTGAATTTAAGGTTCAAGGTTCACAGACTACAGCACACTCCAGACAGATGCTTTTATACAAAAAATAAGAAAGAAGGAAAAGAAGTACAAAACAATGAAAATACACCTCTGTGCAGTTGAACCCGCCCGATCCGTCCCTGTCTCCCTTTCGGTCCTCCCTAGCAGCACATGCTGTCGTGGTGACCCTGTGTGGTCCACTACCTCCTTGCTGCTGACCTCCACTCCTCGAATTAACACCCCTCCTCCTGCTCCTGCTCGTCCTCCTCCACTACCCCATCCAGGGATGGCTGCAGCCATGCCAGTGGTTATAACCGGGTCAGCTAACATTCGCCTCCCCAGCCAGGACATGGGGGAATTACGGCTGGGGCCGGCCACTGTTGAATCAGCAGGTTTGGGGGTGACTGTGCCTCTGCGTGGAGCCAGGAGAGCCTGGAGGTCAAAGCTTGGGTGGCGCTTCCTGGGAGGCTTGGGCGGGTGCGGAGCTTCTGTGGCCTGTAAGGTTAGACGCATAATCATGATATTAGCCATAGACGAGTAGTTTCAACCAATTAATCACTAACCTGTTAACTTTAAACGTTTTCATCGAATTACTTTTAATGCTCTTTTAGGCTCCACCAACTGCTAGCCTTTGCAGCGAGCTAGATGGTATATAGTCTTTCCTGCCAACCTGATCTGCCCTGTTTTTGGTGCAGGGCATTTAACAGAACCCATACCTTCCATGTCACCCCCTGATGCTCACCTGTAACACTTGAATCGAACCCCTTTAAAAATGTCACAAAACAAAAAAATCAAAGTTAGTGAGAGGGGGGTATGTTTGAACCAAACAGTTAAGTTATTTTGAGGGTTGAAGAACAAAAACAACTGGCTGAAAGACACTTGACAAGCTCTTCTGAGATAAGGGGGAATATAGGCAACAACTCTGAGGTTTAAACAACATCTTGTTGTTTGTCGTGTTATTATATGTTGTGTTATATGTCCATCAGATCAGTCATTCATTAACAGCATTAACAATAATTCTAAATTCATAATTTCTCTCTATTCTTGATTCCACCATAACTTAGAAGTGTTTTAGTTTCAGTGCATTAAGACTTTATGTTAAAATGAAAAAATGTTGACAGGTCAGAGTGTTGGTGATGTGCAGGAATTTTCTGTCAGAAACTGAACTCCAATAAACCCCAGGTTCAGGTTAGGATTCTTGCTGATTAGTTATCAGAATAGATCTAAATTCCTGTGCATTGACATACCTGAAGACTTTTTGAATAAACTCTCTTTTTTGCTGTCATGTTATTTCATTGTCATTCATGTCATTCGTTCATGTCAGTAGAGGAACGGTTTATGTATATAACAGAAATACAGGAAAACCTGTTCTTGGAAAATGCAAGAAATTACCTCCTCTTCTCTCAGGTTATTGAAAGGCAACTTTTAACGAGAGAAATACACACAAATACACACAAATACACACCAACAAACATTTAAGCTTCATGGATAGAATGGAAAAGTCACTAACTTCTATTTCTGTAATTCTCAAGTGGTAATTATATGTTAGGGCCTTGAACATAGCCTGTATGTTCAATCCTCTCTCAGAACAAGTTGACCTATAATTCAAAAGTAAATATTCCTCTGTAACCCCACTGGGAGAATGTCTTTAGTCCCATGGGGGTTTTGAATTTAGATCCTAAATATAAGATTTTCCACTGACAAAAAAAGGTTAAAAAACATGTAGGGTTTATCATTTGACCAGTCTGACTATAGCTGATAAAACAAATGTGAAGCACAAACTCACACTCTTTTTTGCAGGATTCAGAAGGTTCTGCAGGAACTTCCCTCCACCTGCTCCTCCTGCCCCGGTTCCTTCTTTCTTGTTCCCTTTCTCCTCTCCTATCTTTAGTGTCGAGCACGTCTGTGGTCTGAAGAGCGATGCCAAAGATCCCCAGGACTGCAGCCCCACTTCGCTTCCTCCGGCTCCAGGTCCCCAGTCGCCATCTCCCTCAGAACCCATCAGGTCCCAAAGGCTGCTAGCAGAGGGCGTCTTTCCCTTCCCCTGACCCTGATTCTGTGTTCGGTCAGGCTGGAGGAACCGGGGTTTAACCTGTGCCACAGTCCGCTGGTAGCGCTCTACCGTCTGGGTCCAGAGATCCAGGAGTGCCCCGCCACCCAGTTCCATCGCTAAGGAACGAGCATCCTGGAAACGGGACGGTGGGATCGGAGGGAGGGAGGAGAGAGGGCAGGTAGAGGAAAGAGAGGAGGTAGAGGAGACCGCATCGCACCACTGGGTGGCCTGAGGACAGGAGAGAGAAAACCGCTATTGTTTGCCCCTATTGTTTGTGTGACATGAATGTGTGGTCATCGCTTGTTACCTCAGTCAGTGTGGAGAGCAACCTCTGTGTGTTGTCCAGGGTGGTCCAGCAGTCGGATAGACAGTGAGACATGGTTCTCAGTTTTTCTCTCACAGGAGGAACTTGGATCTGGACGTCGATGAGGCCTGCCCAGTCCAACTCACACCAACCTTCCAGATCACTGAGCACTGACATGGTTTCACTGTGGAGCTCCTAAAAGAGTCAGGAAGAGCCCAAGTGAATACAGAACATAAGAAAACTTTAATTTGAAGAATCTTGCTATGATTGCTCACCAAGTAGATTGAAATAGTGACATTACAACGCACTTTACATGCACATATTTTGCTGTACATATCTTCACAGAGACTCACATTTGCTGATTCTCTGAATGTCTTGAATTTCTGCTGTTTGAGCGAGAGTCTGCTGAGGGAGAGAGGAGGTTCCTTGTAGTCCTCCAGCTGTGACTGGAATTGCTCAATATCTTTATCACACTAGGAGATGAGACATAAAGGCCACAGAGGGGTGAGAGGGGGATTCAATACATTTGCCGTACCAAGAAAGAGATGACCCAGCAGAGCAGTGGAGACTTTTTCATAAATCGCAAATTAGGGTGTTCGAAACTTTCTTCCATGCACATATTATGCTGCTCTGTCAACGTGTTTGCTGTGTGAGCAGGACAAAGGAGAAGGGTGAGAGGGTCATTTTAGAGAATACATATGGACACCATATAAACACCATAAAATCAGGGAGTTTCCATCCAATGCCTGCTGGGAATAATGACACACAGCTAGGATGGGTGGAGTGTAATGCTGGACCTTGAACACTGATTAAACCTTCACATAAAGAAGGACTATTTAATAGTGAAACAGCCCTATGATATTTGAAATGATATAAAGACTATTTAAGCGAACACAAAATGCAATTCTAACCTATTAAAGCATAAGGATTATTTCATGGCTAAATCACCAATATGAAAAAAGTAGGTCCACTTATAAACTAGATCCAAAAAACTACCAAACCGCTTGCATAACTGGCTCCAGCTGGACTAGACCCACCCAGACCAGGTCAGTACCGGTCCTGTTCAACAAAATCAACACCTCAATAGACCATTTCCAGAAACAGGAAGTTGGCTCGTAGGTCTCATCAGTAGCACATAGTTGCCAAAATCAAAAAAAAATTCTAGAAGAGATGTAGAAGAAGGTATTGTAATAACGCTATTTCCAAATGTCTGGTACTCTAAAGAGCCACAGTAAGACACATTATCCACAAATGTAGAAGACTTGGAACAAAATTGAGCAAGGCTCATTCAGGAAGCCAAAAAGAACCAAAATAAGCCTGCAGACCTCACTAACCTTAATAAAGGTCAGAGTTCATGGCTCCATTAGTCAAAACACATTGGGTGAGGAAAGATGGCCTTCATGGACCTGAACCCCACTGAGATGGAAAGAGCAGTTCATGCTCACAAAACCTCCAACGTGGCTACACTCAAGCAGTTGTGCAAAGTAGAGTGGGACATAAATCCATAGCGGTGATGTCAGAGACTGATCTCCAGCGATCAGAAGGGTTTAGTTGTAGTTGTTGTCGTTGAAGGAGGAATAACTAGCTATTATGTTCAATGGGGTGAAAACATTTTCATCCTGGTGATTTAGATATTGGATAAACTTTATGCCTTACTGAATAAAAAGATCATTTCTAACTTGTGTTTTGTGTTTACTCAGGTTGTTTAGCTTAAATTGTGTTTGAGGACACAATACAGGTAAGTTTGAGATGCACACAAAAATAGAAGAAACCAGGAGTGCATTATCTTACAAAAGTTAATTTGTAGAGACTAGAGGCGGTAAATACCCTTTCCAGTTTGTCCACCAGCCCTGCTAGTCGACCCAGAGCTTCCAGGTCGCGGCCTCTTTGGTTGGACACTCGGACAAGTCGATGGAGGGCGTCATCCACACTGTCATAGAGTTTGGACGTCATATTGAGAGCGGCACTATTGGGAAAAACAGGATCCAATGGTTATTTTTAGTCTTTCTAAAATGACATATTTTGGTTTTGCATTAAAAAAAAAAGACCACCTGTCAGGTAAAAGAAACATATTTGTATTTGCCCTTATTCTTGTACAAACTGAGCCAGAATTCATTAGTGGACAAGAAGAGCAGCTACGAATACACAAGTCTTCAGATCATCTTAACACTGCAATCAGACACAGACAAACAAGCTGCATCTCTCCGTCTACCCTCTGATTTAAAGTTCACATTCCTGTTTCTTTATCAGCTTGCTTTGATTTTGGCTGAAAACCAACAACTTTGTTATCATGAGGAGGAGTATTTTTAACCTGTTAACAAAAACAAAACCCTCATCAAGTAAGAATGATATGCAGATCTGTTTTTTGTCCCGTGGGACTGAGCTTCTCCTATGAGGCAGATTCTGTTTATGAGTATTTATCCATTTTGATTGGTTGTGTTTGTCTTTGTTTTTAAAATAGCCTGGCTTCAATAGGCCTGTATATAACTTATGCTCCTGTCATTGACCCTATAACATCAAAAAGCAAATTATCACTCCAGTTTATGCAGATACATAAAATGTTTACTGTAAGTAATGAGTCGGACTCTGAATATGTTTTCCAATTTAAAAGGCCCATCTAGTCTTAATTCTAAACGTTTTGAGTTTATATCTGGAGATACATTCAGAGATGTTAAAATATTTAATGTTACGGTATATTTAGAGTTTGACACCACTTTCTGTGTGAAGATAACATGGCTAAGAATTTTCTTTTGTTCCCATTTGTGAATTTGAGTTAAAATTAATTCCTGCAAATGTAATATATTATGTAACTCCTAATTTCCTAATTAAAGCAAAAGAAAAGACATAAGTAGTGTGGGATCATGAGAGTTCTTGTCTTCATTGTTAATCAAACACAACTGCCATGAAATGTGTCATGCACTTTGCATTCAGTCATGTCTGTTAACTCATTGCTTCCCTCTCTTTGACTGAAGTTATAGCAAAAGAGAAACAAATGGAACAAAGCCTTTAAGTAAAATATAATTTGTAATTCTCCATGTTTAAACAATGTTGCTTGATCCAAACCGGATTTTGAATGTGAGCAAGATGACAGAAATACTATTTTGCGAGGGGTTTTCATGAAAAACAGGCAGTAGTTTGGGCGATTGACAAAGTAGAACATTTGGGGTAGATCTATGTGTAGTGGTAGAAACATCATCACTTTCATAAATACTGCAGGTCGGACTCTTTCACCAATGCCCTCTACTGTTCAACTTCTTTTACATTGGGAGATGTCTGACACATGTGGCTTGGAGGTTTTTGAAATATGTGGCTTTGATGTCTTTCTGATATATTCCTTGAAGGACTCCAGATAAAACAATGACACATGGCCAAAAATAGTTTGATGTGTTTGTGACATGTGGCTTTGATGTCCCTCAGTGATAAACACCTTGAGGACTTCCGTAGATAATAATGACAACCGACGTAAATGTCTTTAATCTCTTTGTGACATGTGGCTTTTATATTTTTGACATTTGGCTTTGATATTTTTTGCTATAATAGGCTTTGATTTAAAGTAATATGTGGCTTTGTTGTCTTTCATACATGTGGCCTGGATTTTTTGTTATATGAGCCTTTGATGTCTTTGTAACCTTTGGCTTTGATGTTTTTCAAGTCCTTGTGCAATTATGCTTGGTTTGTATTTTTGTAATACTAAAGCTTTGATGTGTTTGTGACACATGGTGTTGATTTTTTTTCTATCATGCGGCTTTGATGTAAAATGTGATAATGGAAAACTGAGCTGCTTCAGCTGACGAATGTGTTCTATTTAGGGCTGTTCTATTCTGAAGTATTTACGATTATTTTTGTTCACAACTGCTCTACACTTTATAAACATAGATTTAATCTTAAAATAAAGAAAATTTGAAAATCCCAATAAAAGGAGTTAAAAGCGCTAATTTCTGAATAGAAAATCAAACTTTTTGTACCTGCAATCTGGGGACTTCTGTGCTAGCTTAGATGTGCTATTGGTCAGTCCTGCCAGCCAAGCCCCGCCTCTTTGCTGTAGCTCAGTTATCCGTTGATCGGCCAGGACGCTCACCATGAGCTGTCTGTGTTTTTCGATGCTCAGAGGAACAGCCTGAAGGAAAACAGGGTGGATATCAATGTTTTTGGTGGGGTTATGACGTGGGTCCCTAAATTTAGACTAAAGAGTACCTTGATGTTGTCTGGCAGGGGCTCAGCATCCATAGACTGCAGGGCTTCTTCCAGGAGTGAGAGAGCGCTTTCACAGCGCTCTGTTAAACTCTCAAGGCTCTGAAGGGAAAGGAAGGGATGAAAGTGCTGACTATAATCTGTGATGTTGAGATTATCATTTAAACTACCAGATCGATTCAAAACAAAACATCTACAGCTGGTAAAGCAGGCACAGAGAATGAAACTGGATGACATGCCTCCACTTTTCTATTGTTTCACACTCCATGAGAGAGGTCAGAGAAAGTGCAGAGGATGGGGAAATGTTGTCATCTGTTTGGATAGAGCAACATAAACTGTCTGGGAAAAGCCATTAACTGTCCAGTAGATTCCTCTTAGGACGTTTCTTCCCTTGTTTTTCCCTCCCCAGCCAGTTAATCATTAACGTTTGGAATCATCGACCACCAGGGAACAACTGCTCCAACAGTCAACAACCTTGTCTGCCCTTCCTCCGCTCCAATTTTTGCTTTCTCCCGCTTTACTCCCTACTATCCTGTGGTGATATTTTAACTTATATAAATCATATATGCTCTTTATAATCACGTTGTTATCCACGGTACAACAATGTGACATTCGTTATCTGCATGGGACCGATCATTGAAGCCTCATGAGGCTCCCAGGGTGCAAACTGGGTGCTCAACAACCAATTAACATAAGACCACAGGAGCAGTATGATGCTTCCATTTACGTGATGACTGCTTTACCTCTTGAGCTACAATGTCCCCAGACACATCAAAATAAAATTTGCTGGTAACTCATAACAAATGCCCCAACTGAGCTCAGAATCCACATGTTAGGTCTGCGATCAGGACTTTGTGTGGCAGGATAGAGCTACAAGAACAGTAGTCAAGTTGAAAGCTGAGTGCATTTGCATTAGAGATTAACAGTGGTATACATTCTCCATCTCTTAATCTGTATATTTAAAACTGCTTTTGAGATCTATGAGTGTTTATATGAGACCAATGGCCTGAACTCATCAATAATATGATGATTGGGATTGTTTCTTAAAAAGCACGGATGATCACCAATTTGATCCATTGCTGTTCAAACTTATTTTGCCTGCTTTTCTGGATTTTCTTGCCAGCTATTCTTATTCTCTCCTGTCAGTTGAGTCAAAACTAAGTTTCACCCAGAAATTTCAGATTTTTTTCAGTCATTCAATGATCAATCTTCCCACAGTGAACATGGCTGCACTATTTGCAATATACCGCAGTTAACAATTCTATTTAAAATGGAAATCATAAGATTAGCCTTACTGCACTTAATAATGGCCTTTCTTTCTCCTTCCTACTATTTCAGTCTATTATCAAATATGATCAAAATAAAACACATTTGCTGATTTGTGTTTGTTGTGAATTAAGAGATATGCATGAGAACCAAACATCGCTATGTCTGAGTTCACAATATTTTCGATCAACGGACAGCTCTGTTCAGCTTTTCATCCACCACTGCATCAAAGTTCTACCGCCGACGGTAGCCTATGGATTTTAAATTAAAAATTATGAACAATGCGAATAGCACAAAATTAAATCACCTTGTACGAGTGTGCGTCTACTTGCGGCTTTGCATTGACTAAGGATATAATGACACCTTGCAAAAAAATTAGATTCGCATTCGATCTGAACACAATAACATTCCATCATTTAAAAAAAAATCTCATTAGCCCCTTCAGTACCCCAGTGTACCCATAGAGGTCCACGTGCCGCCTCTTGAGAAACAGTGGAATAGAGATAGGAAGTAGACAGGAAGAATGAAAAAAAAACAAATTTTTCTGAATTATTTTTCTACTTTTTGATAGATAGAACAATTTGCTGATCTTACTAGTCTGAAGATGAGCCACTCTGAGTGACAGTGGAAGAAGTCTCCGTCCATCTCTTTGGGCAGCTGTTGCTTGTCCACATATTGCTGAAGAACCCCGGTTCCTCGCACCGTATGGACCTGGCCAGATTTAGAAAATATAAACGATAAGAAAGAGGAATACAACAGGAAGTAAACCAATGTTAGGGGAATAATGTTATTCAAATAATAAATGAATTGTGTATATAAAAACTTATAAAGTGACAAAGTTTCAGCAATGGTGTTTTTTTGAATCGTCTTTAACATATCTAATTAGGCCTATGCTGTCGTCTCCAACAGCAAGGTTATATATATATCTATATATATATATATATATAGATCTATATATATATCTATATATATGAACTCTTTAAATAATAAGTGAAGTGTGTCCATAGTATTTTTTGTAAAAAAATAATAAAAAAAACTCGCCCCAGTGAGTAAAATATGAACTATTAATGTAAAATACAATTTATTCAAGACAGATAATCTTGATTCGATTAACATTCATGAAATTAGGACCAAATTGGTCCAGCGGTTGTGAAATTACAGCTCAAAAACTTTCAGGAAAAAAGCTCCTCCTAATATCAGAAATATACAACCCACCTTTCACAAAATAAAGCCAGTTCTTCCTCGCACTAACGTCTATGTGGCTATAAGGTATGATAATGATCCAAGAAATTGATTTTGAGCTATTTCTGTAAAACAGTGTTTTCCATAAAGACGCCAGTGAGAAAAATAGGGACTATTAGAGCAAAATAGGATATAAAAAAGATAGATCTCCTAGAGGAGAGTCATACGCCCTAAATTTTGACTTAAATGGACGAACGATTATGAAGTTATGTCTGAAATACGGTCTTCTTCATAAAAAGCTCCCATTAGTGAGTAAAATCTAAACTATTAATGTAAAACACAACATATGTAATATAGATCTCCTCGAGTCGATTCATATGCACCAAATTTGGAGTGAATCAGACCAGGAAAGAAATGATGTCCTAAAAACTTCGTTTTTTGTAAAATGCTCCCTCTAGTCAGCAAAAATATGAACTATTAAACTAATGAATGATGTACACAAGACATATTGAGTTATTGTGTTAACAAGAGGGATCTGTAGTGGACTTGGCAGCTGCTCAGACGTGGCGCAGTTTTGAGGATATAATCATACTTTGCACACAGGCCATTAAACAAAGAGTCATTTTTCCTGATTCTGAAGGTCTTTCACATATTTTCCTGCCTTCTTAAAGGGAGCTGACTGAATCACAAACATGTTCTCCTTTCACGCTCAAATCACCTCCACTTTTTAAATTATCCGCAGGAATAAATACAAATAGCATGGCTTGTGAAATGACAAGTACTCTTAGATCTTCTGAGAAAAGGTCTCTTTAACATGCATTGTTTTCACGCTTTCAAACTGAACTAAAATCACATTGCTGGAAAGGATTTGAAAAAAATATTGACAAATGAATGTAAAAATGTCCAATTTATCCTTAAGAATAAAAAACGTTGAAAACCTTTGAGTTGAAAAATGGGTGGAAATCCGGTGTATTGGATTTTATGTGAAGATACATCCTCTTAAACATTTCAGATATGAGTAATTGTTCCAGTTGTTATGATGAATTATTACCTCCACCCAAAAGACTATATGTTCACTAATTTCTGTTTGAAAATAGAGAAAATATTAAAGGACTTAAGTAATAATTTTAAGAGAAAAAAACTACTTAGAGAATCAAAATGTAATTTTACAAGAAAAAATTCATAATACAAAAATAATAAAGTCAAACATGTCAGAGTAAAATCCACAGAATTCTGAAAATAAAAAAAAAGTAATTTTACAAGAAAAAAAGTCATAATATAACATGAATAAAATTATACATTTCAGAAACAAAAGTCTAAATGTTATGGCAATAAAGCCATAAAAAGGTAAATGTCAGAGGAAAATAATCGGAATTTAATAATGAAACTATCATATTGTCAATATAATAATATTGCATTAATTAAATTATAATCATCCTCCAAAAAAAAAAAGATAATACCATGGGAATAAAGATGAGAAACACATTCCAACCAAAAAAAGAGTCTAAATTTACTTCTAAACTACAGCAATTGATTTCAGAAAATAATAAAAATATTGCAAGAATTAAAATGAAATTTCATAAGAAAAACACTGTAAAGTTACAGGAATAAAGATGTCATTTTATGAGGAATAAAGCTATAATATAGAATAAGATCGAGACTTTCAGAGAAAAAGCCTAAATTTTAGGAGAGTAAAGTCATCAATTTCAGAGAAAAAAAAAGTCATAATACTACAAGAATAAAATTGTACTATTATGAGAATAAGGTAGTAAATTTATGACAAAAAAACAACCCTATTACAAGAATCAAGTTGTCATTTTTAAAAGAACATTTTGATGCTGTTTCTTAGCCTTGGACTTTTTCTGTGTAAAAGTACAACTTTAATCTAAAAATATCCAGTTTTTCTTTTCTCTCAATGTGGTTTAATACTTCATATCAAAAGTTTTTGGTGGTTTGAAACTGTTTTCCATGAAGTGTGGTGGAGGAATCTTTGTGGGTGGTATGCACGTGTTCTGCCATTATTCATTCATTCATAAGTTCCATGTGGGTGTTCAACCAGTGTTCTGAGAATTGGACATTCACATAAAGGAAAATAAACTAACTGATACCTGAATGAAATGAGCGAGGATAAGCTGTGTGTCTGAGCTTAAAGTGTAAACATTTGGGTCGTATGAAGTCACCTCTACTCCTTCCACATGATGAGAAGAGGACTCCTGCTGTTCCTCCACCAAAACCAGCACAGATCCAAGACCGTCAGGAACCAACACCTGTCAACACACAGAAACACATGTGCTTGAGCTACTCGACCCCATCTGCGGGCGATGAGAGAGTACACAAGAAAACATTTAACACATCTGGCGGAACAACCTTTTTTCCTGTCTCACCTGGAACAATTTAAGGGCAGAGAGGCAGAGGGTAGAGGGTGGAGAGCGTCTGCTGTCCATTAACATGGTGAGACCCTTTTCTTTGGCTGCAGGCCTGATGAGGATCGATAGATGAAGAGTTCAATAAAAAACATTCATTGTAAGTTGAGACACCTGCAACTGAACTGTCAGTTTGTTGGGATTTTCTGGTTTTCTGGTATACGCCGTTTTCTTAGCGCCACATTTTGTTATTCTTGGAATAGTTGGTCAAAATCAAGAAGAACAAAATTATACGACAGAGGAAGAAATGCAAAAATCAGAGTTATAAAGTTATACAGAGGATCTGAAAGCAAAGATTGATGAAAGACATTTATGGGAGACGATTACCGTGTGATTCTGTGGTAGCAGGCCAGAACCCCGGCCATCTGTACTTCACTGAAACCTTCTTCTGATGCATCCATCTCTGTGACTATTAGAGCCCGTCCCAGCCGGTCCACTGTACCTGTACCCATTAGATGATGAGGCCCCGATTATTATTATTCATTATTATTTCTACCTATGAGCTCATCAGTGTGCCCCACTTTGATTTATGTATAATCATGTTCATTGTTTGCAAGCTCAATTTCCCATGATGCATTGGGATATACACACAGCAAGTAAAATGTTGCTCTAAAGTGACTCGTTAAGCTACTGTTAAGTTTATCTTTGTACAAGAGGTTTAAAGACATCAGAGATACAGTTACAACCATTAAAACTGGAAGTAGAATCACCCTGAAGAAGATGTTATCAGAGTTACCGAGTGTTTTGATCTTTAACCGCAAACACGCTCCGCTTGACGGGTCGGCATTGATGGCCGAATCATTCCCCCTCTCCTGACTGTCCTATCCAATTAAATATCAGGCTCATTCCCACGACACACAAGATGGTTCCGCTCATATATGCCTTGTCCATTTCATTTAAAATTATTTATATGACGTTCATACTGTGAGAGCTCAGTTAACCGGAGTCAAATTCCTTGTATGCATTTATATGGCCAATAAAGCTGATTCTGATTCTGATTCTGATCTGATAAAGTGTCACTGTGGCTACGGTTCTGGCTTTATCTCTTTGTTGCAGGCCAATTTAAAATATCTATTCGGACTTCCCTAGTTGGCTAGGGTGGGCTTTAGTCTGCATGTGGTCTTGAGTGGATACATATGCTACGAGTTCTCCAGAACTGTGGTGTTCCTGCCCGGAGTTCTCCTGGGACTAAATCTCTGTGGGCTGTGCATGAATCAGTCCTTGTACACACTTGGACCTGCTCTAATGTATCTTGAGTCTTCATGCCCTCTTGGGAATTTTTTCTGCTATGCTTATCAATGTCTCATGCCTCGGTGGGCCAGAATGTTTGTCCAAGTGTACTCTTAGCTAATATTCTTGTCCTGGCCCTGTCCCCACTCTCTTCTCAGGAAACTCTCAGTGTATTGCCTGGTTGTGACTTCTGTAGCTTGATTTCTGCTATCTTATGAACGATGCTCTAGGGGTTTGCTAGATGCTATTGCCCTTCCTGGGCGTTTTGTGGGGTCAGCTACCCCTCTAGTGTCACCAACCATCCATTTAAGCATGTATATGCATATGAAACCTACTTGATTGCCTAAAACGTTAATGACATGAGAAAACTCACAATTCAAATGTTTTTTTATAGCAGTAGAAGAGCATAGTTAAATGTTGGAGACCTTATCGTCCCTGCAGGTAGGTGCCGCATTTGTAGTGGGGGCTTGCAATAACTGGCAGCAATATTGTTGCAGAGCAGCAGCAGATTTGAGAGGCACCTGGTGAGATGGGACTGTTTTGAAGTTTAATAGACCACCAGGTGGGAGAGGGTATTTGGTGACACTCAAATATCAGTGGATTGGTTTGGGTTGTCTGCATGAACTAACTTGAGAACTTGGCTTCATTAGTTTTTCAAATGTATGTAATTTATGTGTAACATGAGGTCGAATTTTTTTTTCAAATTATTGTCTCCGTAATTTATACATGTCACACCGCAATTCTCCAACATGTATTTTTTTTTTACATAAACGTTAATACCACTCCTTTACTACCGCTGGCTCAGCATTGGAACAGAAATGGCCCCATTCCATATTTGCACCTTTTAAACAGAACGAATAGTCGAAATAACAGTATAAGATTTGCTTGAATGTGCAAATGTGTAAAAGTACCCGACTGACTAATGACTGTGAAAAGAAGATGTCTGATGCAATATTATTCTAATTTAACACAAAAAAACTATCATGTATGAGCTATTAGACCATCAAACAATGCTGCTAGGTCAAAAACTTTCAACAACTTGCCCATAAACGAGTCCTGAGCAGAGTAAGAATTATAAACTATGGTAAGGCTGAGAGAAACTTACCGGTCAACTTTAGTTTCCCTGACTGGAGAAGCTGTGCATCCAGTTCCCTGAGCAGACGGGGCTCTTTGGATTCAATGCCATTTAGACGGTCAGGACTCGTCTCTGGATCTCTCTTCTCTGCCTCCTCCTTAGAGTGGTTTAGTAAGGATGTGCCTGACTGGATACTGGAGACAGGTTCAATTTCTGTCTCTGTAGAGAAATTTAAACAAATGATCACAAATTACCTCTTGAATTATAATTTAGGACTTTTTGGGTGGAATGATCATGCATTTACTAGATTTATCTTTTGACCTGCACTGTTTTCCCTCTTGTTCTCTTTCCCCTCATTATTTGAAGTTGGCACTCCATCATGTTCTGTTTTCTCCGATCGGCTGTCCTCTGTGATTGGCAGCTTTGTCAAAGCAGAGCAGCTGGTGGGACTTGGTTGAGAAGCTTTTCCCTGCTGCTTTGGTACCTTCTGATGTGCACGAACACCAGACCTAGCTCTCCCTTTGGCCCCCTTTCCCCTCCTTTTCCTCCTAAAGAAAGCCATAGGAGAATATAATGGCATTAAAATTGTGTCCAAAACATGTCTTTTTTTTTAACAATGGCTTCAGGCCTATATGCACATTCTTTGCAACCAATGTGTTATTGATCATGTGGAGGTGTAAATTGGAGTTTAAAACCCCACGAGACATAGATCTGTACCTTGGTGCTCTGAATCCGGCAGTTTTAACTTCCTTTCCTCTAGTACACAATCTCTCCTCCGTATTTCCTTCATGCCTGTCTTCTAGCCCCTTTGGGGTTGACAAACATTTCAATTTAGACCCACTATTGGTAATCTCTCCACTTTCCAAAACTCCAGTCAGTGGCATCTCTGGTGCATCAGATGTCGGCGTGGTGGCGTCACTGTTGCTCAGGGCCTTGTTTGTATCTTCGAAAACAGAGTCTGAATGTGATCCATGATCTGAGTGTCCTTCTATAACATGTTCAGCTTTGTGGTTTGTCAAATCATGGATTTCATTTGTGACCAAGCTTTCACCCCTCTCTGAGTCTTTACCTCTTTGGTCATCTGAGCATGGCTGCGTGAGGCAGTTGCTGTCTCTTTCCTTGCCAACACCGGGTCTTCTTTCTTTGAATGGACCGACAAAATAATGGCGGTGCCTATCCAGTCCGTTAGAGTCTCTGCATGTTTTATCTGCTTCAGCAGAATCACGGACAGAAGAAGAATAGGACCGCCTCCCTCTTGCAGCTCCAAGGAGCCCTGATGAAAGCTGGGCTGGCAAAGTGCCACTTTTTGGGGTTACTGCGTCACTTTTAGCACCAACAACAGCTCGAAAGCTTCCGGACCCTTCCAATTTACCATATCCCCAAGCTTTCGCCTTCCGGAGTTTGATGGCTTTGCTTCTCCTGCACAGAGGCAAAGTCTTGGTCTTACAAATTCCATGCATCTCCAGGTACCTCTGCTGTGTGTCTACCCCTCCATCAGGACCCACTCTGGGCTCCAATAGGTCCACATAATCCCCGTCTACCTGACGGTGCCGTGATGTCCGCCCCAGCCCATCTTCACTGCGTCGTCGACGGGGGAGCACAGGTGCTGATTCCACGCCATCTACCGGTGAACCATCATCTTCATCTTCATCCCATGACCAGGAGTCAAGTTCTCCAGAAGACGAGCCACCCCAGCAGCCAAGGCTGCTTCCCCCCTCACTGGGCAGGCGGTTTGAAAGGGGACCCTCTTGATTGGACATCAGGTTCAGCTCCTCAGAGGGGTCATGGATGAATTTTGGGTACACAACCTCTTTCCATGGAAGTCGTACCACACCATCACATGTACTGACCAGGCAGGTGTCCAGTCCTCCTCCAACTGGGTGGAGACAAAAGAAAATAAGTTTATAAAATGTCCATATATATATTTATTGAGGTTGTGCAAATAAAAAAATGACTGCATTAAGACATGCTCCAACGTTAGTCTAGCTTTAGGTTTCTCTCACTACTGAAAACCAACTTACACCCATGTATTTTTCTTTTTTTGTTGCCCTTCCCCACATTGCCCTATTAAAACTTTACCTTTTCTCTGCACACATTCTTTGCAAGAATAGATCAGTCACCACACATACATTCCTTCTTACATTTGAAGGAAATGTCTCCAACGTATGTGACTTTCTGTGCTCACCTTCTCTTTTGTAGCCCCGTTCTTTGTTGATGCAGTGCAGCCACTCTGTGGTAAATACAAGGGGGTGCTGTGACTCAGGTACCAAGATTTCCTGAACTGTGCGACCCCCGGGGGCCAGACACTTCAGGGCCAGCCGTGGACAGCGGGTCGAGAATGGCACCACCTGAAGATAGAAGTCATTACTGCGTAGGAGCCTCCAGTCCAAGGTGGAAAGCTGTACAACAACTTTCTCGCCTAAACACAGAGGCCAGCCGGAGTGAAGGAACAAGCAGCCCAGGTATTGAGACTGTGAATGACAAGAAGAGGGATGAGAGAGGTAGATAGTTCTGTGTCTTCAATGTTTAGCTCCAAATCTTGCAAAAAACACTCACTGTCCTTTAGAATGTTCACCCTTAGAGTCACTTCCTCTCCAAGGGTGAAAACTCTCCTATTTAATACCCAGCCTCCTCTGTCAAACTAACAACACAGCCCACATGAGCAACGGTTGCCAGCCTGCCAGATTTAGTCCGGCTGGGTTGAATTTCTAGAACCGATACCACCACAGTCAGAAGTATTCACAAGCTCAACTGGCCAAAAGCCAGGGACACAAACAAATGTCAGACATGTGACTCACACAATGGGTTCTAGAGTGTGAAACCGCTTAGCTGGTACGACACAGGGAGAAAGCTCTGGATGGCTGCAAATATAGAGCGTGAGTCAATCAGAGGCTTGCAGATGACCAACTCTTCACAATAGCCGGCCACTGTGAAATCCGTCAACTGTTTGGTAAACAGTAAATACATCAAGTAGCTCTGCCAATGATGAGGAAATCAATCCAAATCAAACTCATTAAAACCCCTGGGACTGAATAAAGAAAACCTAGGAAGCATTTATTCAAAAATTTAAAGGAATGGTGGTGATCATCTACCTCTGTATTCCAAAGGCTTTTTTCCATTTTAACCAGTCCCGTGTCAGATCTTTATCTTCTCCCTCACAGTCTGAGGTCTAAAAGTCATCCAGAGCCTCTCTCTGCTGTTCCTAGTCACATCTAATCGGCTGACACGGGGCTACTCCCTCCCCTCCTCCCTGCAGCCCTCCAGACTCATGAGACGCCATTCAATTATATTCTTAACTTCCCTTTTTTACCTCTCTGCCCCTATAAATCCTTCCCCTTCAGCTTCTGTCTCATTTCTTAAATGTTGCTTCGCCATTGTGGGGGAAGCAACTGCCTATTAGGGTGGATATCAGCATTGAAAAGCATTCATGACTTCTCCTCTGTGTAGAAGTTTTGAGTCGGTCCACATTCTGTAACTCTCTGTCCTCTTGTCTTCCTCCCTCCTCCTACCTCTCCCTCAATGTACCCCAGTGTTAGCTCCCTTTTCACACATAACACTGCGCAATAATCCCTCAATCAGTCTACTATAGTCAGCAACCTCCAGGATCTCCTCTGTTTTAAAACGTGCCAGCCTGCAAGCATGGTTACTGAAATACATGCTCAGTCTATCCTTTGACTTGCACCGCCTGGCTGTAACTCACTCTCTCTTTCTCCCACAGCAGTAACACATATGGAAGGCATTATTGTCATGACTCACAGTCTAACTCCTGTCCCAGGCAGCTCCACTGAATGACAATGAAAACATAGTTTGCTCACAATACCCGTGCATGTATGTGTGAAAGTCTAGGAAATACGGTACAGTTTCCAGCCCTCCAGATTGTATTAATAAGTGTCTGTAGTGTTTATCTGTGAGTGAATGTGTAGTGTGCAGTATAAGCCTCAGACTTCAGACTCCATACATCCATACTGCCCTCAATGTGTTTGACAAGCGTATCTGGATGATGTAGCCTGCAAAATACTTTGTCCATAAACCTGGATTGTTGACTTAAAGGTATTATAATTACAACCACAAATCTTTTTTGTTTATTGCATGTCATTCATCAATTCACTAGATTTTCAAAGGCAGGAAACCCAATCTTTTGTCTATGGTTGATAGCGGTTGGTAAATCTCAAGTTTCACATTCACTAATTTAACCCCCCCCAGGGTAGCGATTAACTGGAATTGGGTCTCACGAGTGTCAAATGACTATATGTCTTTATCCTTCGTCCTATACATGACAGTTTTCTGTTACAGTTTTAAAAAGTTATGTGTTCAGATTCATTGTGAAAACAATCCTAGTATAGATCTGGGAAACCACTGCAGTATGAATGCTAGGCTGCTGGTGGGCAACGTAGCATTTAAAAATCAACACCATCGAAGACGTTCGACCAACGTTAATGATTTAATTTGGTCTCTGTACAAATTGAAGCAAATTTAACAGAGTTTTTAATAAACTCAACCGAGTCTGTGTCATAAGAGATGGATTGATGCTATTTTTGTTGTTGCTCTGTCCACACATGGCTATTAGGCTGAAATCACAACGGCGAGGAGGGAGCACACATCGCCTTTGTCAAAGAATTGCACTTTTCTCATTTACATGGAGACAGAAATGGTGCCATTTTCAAAAGAGTACAATTTGGGACCCCTTTTCAAAAGTTTGCTTTTTCAGGCCACAAGAATGTTATTTAGAAGTCAATGTTCAAACCTGCATGAAGATATAAATATAAACAAATTGAAGCAATTATGAGATGCTTTATAACGCTATAAGCATGCATGAAATTCCAAATATTCTACATTTTTGAGGACATGCTAACAGACGACACCCCTTTCCATACAGTTGTCCAAGACACTCATACAAACATACAAGTTTAACCCTATATGCCCCCTTTAATGGGGGCATAAAAGGCAAAGCTTCATGAAGACTAAAGCCCTAATTTGTTATTGTCGTTTAGAACTTCCTAAAGCATTAAGTTGTGACTTAATAGTAATAATAATACATTTAATTTATAATGCACTTTACATTTGGATCAAATCTCAAAGTGCTACAAAGCAAAAGCAGATAAAAGCATCAATAAAAACAATAGGGGATTTAGAACTAGAAACTTGACTTAGATTTGTCTCAAGTGACCTGAGACCAAACTTGAAACTTGCTTTAACCAGATTTGTGGTTTGATTTGCCACAAATGAGTGGAAACTTGTGACTAAACTCAAACATCAGCTTTAAGTCTTGAGGGTTGATGTGGACATTTGACTTAAAAAAAGCTCAGCCAAAAAAAAACCCACCACAATGAATATTACTTGATGATGCACTGATCAGCCGTAATATAATAACCACTGACAGGGTGAAGTCAGAAAAAACATTTATCATCTGGTTACAATTGCTCCTGTCAGAGGATGGGATATATAAGACCCTAAGTGAACACCTTGTCCTAAAAGTTGATGCATTGAAGCAGGACAAATGGGTAAGTGTAAGGACCTGACTGACGAGGATCAGGTTGCGATGGCTAGATGAATAGGTCAGAGCACCTCCAAAACTGAGGGTCTTCTTGGTATTTCCCTGTCTGGAGTAGTTACTACCAATTAAAGGGGTCCTAAGGTGCGAACAGAACAGTACAAGGAACAACCAGTCAAGTCAAGTCAATTGTATTTGTATAGCCAAAAATTACAAATCACAATTGGCCCCCATTTACTTTACAATCTGCAACATCTTCTGTTCTTAGACTCTCGGTCCGGGTAAGGAACAACTGAACACGCTTTATCAAAAAGCTATAATACTTATACAAGGGGGAACTACACAATATTAGGCAAGCTGTTTTATTGTATGTCTTACCGACGCAGTTTCAGCAATGAAATCAGATTAATTGTCCGATTTCTCACGCTACACTTTCTTGGATTTGGCAGTTAATTCTGCTTCCAATTATATAGTTATGTGTATGTTCTTATACACAGTGTCTGCAATCTAGAACTCACACAGGCATGCTGTTGGAGTTTATGCAGGAGGTGCTTGGCAGGAACAAAGTAGTCCAGGAGGTACCGAAGACTGTCGTGCTGGTAGGTCGACTCCAGGACTGAAAAGACCTGCACAAATATACAAAAAAGAACTTTTGAGTGAATATACTTCTACACAGTTTATTGAATAGTCCAAACAAAATGTCAAAGGCTTTACATGTCACCCTTGTCTTGGGTATATCTGTTTCTCATGAACTAAGATCTCGGTGTAGTTTTCAGTGTATCCAATGGATTTTAAAAGAGCTTGATTGGCTGCAGAGTAGAAGAATTTTCCCCAACCCAGACAGCATGTAATCAGAAATTATACAAGAAAATCACAAAGACTTCTTAATTTGATCCATATCACGTTACCAAGAAGCTTTTTCCAAAGCAACAAGAATGTTATAAAGTTATATGGAAAATAAAGTCCCATGAACTCTATGAGAATTAACCTTTGCTAACAGGACCCTGTTAGGAAAATGAAGCGCCACTGTGGCTTTGGCACAAGTTAGATTGGAAGATATTAGATCCTACAAAAAGTACCCACAATACAGTGGAGCAGCTCTGCAAAGCTGGATCCTCTTTTTCTAAACTTTACTGCAGGAACACTGCAGTTTTTGGTAAAACAAGTCACGTCCAGTTCCTGTGTGGAGGAAGTGGGTTAGGCTATAATTGACCAGCTGGCTGCATTTTGTTTGTGTTGGCTGCAGTCGACAGTTTATATCTGAGGAAAGCCGTGTTATTCACATGGTACCCCCTTCCCCACATACTCAAGCTTTGTTATATATTATATGTAAATTGGCATTATTTATATTCCAATTTATGGCTGCATAGATATGTACATGGGGAAAGGTGTGTGTGTCCATGAGAGCAATCTACCTGGGAGAGGAGGGGTGGTGCTGTGCTCTCAAAAGGAGGATACAGCGACGAGAGCGCCCCCTGGACACAGTCCTCCATTGCCTCCGAACCCTGAGAGAGGTTGAGAAAGGGTTAATCCTTAGGCCGACACTAAATCAACTCAAATTCTGTTTTCGTGGCTGAACAGCTGGGTTATCTTGCTTTTCGCTGAAACACACTCAGAAAAAAATATACAAATATTCCACTCTCCACTTCCTGTTGTAAGGTCTGGGGAGTGATAAACATTTCCACCAAGGCCCAGTTAATGTGAAAACCGCCAGAACAAAAGAGTCAACCCTCTGCAAAACTCCCCAAAACACACACACACACAAACACACATCATAAGTAGGCCGGTCAGTCACGCGGAGGGTGACAGAGGAGAACACGCAACACATAGACTGTTTATTTTTCTGCATTGACCGTGGGCATGGCAACCTGCAACTTTTTTCTCTTTCTTTCCCTCCCTTTACACTTCCGCTTAAACCTCCCCATCTACCTCTCTCCCCCTTTTCCAAAGCTTCACCCCTCTCCCAGCTCGGTCTCTCATCTCTTCATTTCCTGCTTCTTTCTTTCCCCTTCTTCCGTGGGTCTGAACGTCATCTGACAACAATTACACTGGGATTTTCTTCAATAGGCGGCACATTGTGCTGAATACTGTAGCTGCAGCAACGAGAGGATGGCCAGAAAGCCATTAGAGACCAGAATGGGAGAACGGAGTGTACGGGAAAAAAAGAAAGGAACGGCTAGCGAGAGAAGGGCCAGGAGTGAATGAGCTGGTGGTTTAGGGTTCGTGGAAGAAACCGTACATTCACCAGAATGTGGAAATTATATTTGGGGTTGATTTTGTGTACGGAGAGGGTTTGGGGTCGGCCATAACTGGGTAGAATGAGTATTAAAAACAAACAAAATTAATCCAATCAGTTATCCAACTTAACTTGAATGTCTGGGCGAGAGAAGGGGGGAAAAAATGGACTAGCCATCGGGAGAATATGACTAAGGTGGAGGAAGGCCTAGAATTAAGACTAATAAAAAGATCCACAGGTCTGCTAAGAGACCAAACACTGCGGTTGCTTTGGGTCAGTCATCGGAGATATTTTTTAAAATACAGGCAGTCTTTCCACGGTAATACAAACGTTTGGATGGGAGCAATCGGGTAGCTTCAAAATAAAAGACAAACGTTACGTAAAAGTTGTTTAACACAGCCGAGTTTTCCAGAAAACAGAGAAGCTTTAAGATTGTTTAATTCCCAAGGAGTTTTTTAAGGGAAGCCATAAAATGTTCATCCAAGACGCACAAAAGCGTTAGGTGTGAAATTCTACTTGACGGTTGTTGGCATGTCAAACAAGTTTCCAAGTAATTCACTTCTTTAGAAGTTAAAGTGTTGAAACAAAACAGCAAAAACAGTTGCGATCATCACATTTGACGCATAATGTATATTACTGAACTGAAAGACTTACCGATGAGCCATTACATCATAACCACTTACAAGTCAATAACAGTGATTATCTCGTTACAATAGTACCAGTCAATGGTGGGATGACATTAAACAGCAAGTGAACTTTTTTTTGCTGAAGTTGATAAGTTGGAAGCAGGAAAAATGAACATGCAGAAGGATCTCAGCAATTCTGACAAAGACGTTAGAGCATCTACCAAAATGTAAGTTGGAAATGCTTGTTAGGTGTTTCTGGCGTGTAGGTGTTTGTTACTACTGAAATCTTTTAAGGAAGGAAAAGTAATGAACTGGCAACAGGTCCAAGGGCATCCAAAGGTCAAGTGAGGAGTGAAGGCCAGCCCGTAACTAGACTGTGTAGCCTCAGTGCCCATGCTCACTGCCGAAAACACAGAAAATGGATGCATCGGCGTCCGAACTGGACCGCAGAGCAATGGAAGATGTTGGTTTGTTCTAATGAATCACATTTTCCTCTACATCATATATGAGTCATCACCTGGGGGAGAGATGGCACTAGGTTGCACTAGTTGCCAAGGGTGGCAGTGTGATGCTTTGGACAAAACTCTGTTGGAAACCTTGGGTCCTGTTTTTTATGTGGATATTACTTTGACACTTAGCACCCACCTAAGGATTGTTCCAGACTAAATACACTACTTTAAGGAAACAATAGTGTGAGGGGTCTCTGTCAGCACAAACTGCCACACTGCAGAAATGATTCCGAATTGGTTTGAGGAACACAACAACATCTTGAAGGTGTTGACTTCACTGCCATGTTCCCCAGATCTCAATCAAGTCGAGCACCGGTGGTATGTATTGGACAAGAAGTCTAATCCATGGACGCACCACTTTTCAACTTAGAAGACTTAAAGGATCTGCTGCAACAGATCCACAGAAGACGTTCTGTGTTCTGAAGTTCTTTGGAGTCTCTGCCTCCACAGGTCAGAACAACAAAAAAGGGAGTCCCCTTTCACACAATGTAAAACAGGTGGTTATAATATTATGGCTGATCTTTGTGTATTTGCAATTAAGTGAGAATTATAAGACCAATACAAATATTAAGTATGACAATATGCAACAAAATCTTGCTTTATTTAGAAATGAAACTTCTGAGTGGGTGGTTGGTGTAAACAAACACCTGGATGTATCTCAATGTAAGACTGTGGTCAGCGATGGTTGGAAAGACTCTTATGGCTCACTTAGTGAACATATTGAGTCTAGTAAAGCACAACAGGGGGCTCAGAGGTTTGTAAGGCAATGCAGCAAGAACCTCCTCTCATACTCAAACCCATTTTAAGCATCCCAGCCGACTTCAAAACAACACTAAAACTAAAATCACCCTGAAATCCTTTTAATGTCTTTCTTGCTGCCTTTCCAACCCTTTATATATCATCAGACTGACTTTAAATGCAAATATATGTCAGTGAGAAGCTCCTGTACTTTCAACCCTGTCTCACAGAAGCGAAAAACTCTGCAATCTGAGCCCCTGAGGATTAACTGTGTCAGAGAGTGCCAGAGAACAAGACATCCCAACTTGTCGAGCTCCATTATTCAAGTGTTGGTACAAATAAATCAATGGTTGTATCCCTGAAAAGTTGAGGATATTATGGAATTGTTATTACGGTTACATTCGCTACAGATCCTTTGTCCTTTGTGTTAACGCGATAACTCAAAAACTTGGCATGGATCATTTATAAATTTTGTAGCCACACAGATCTCAGTGTAAGGAAGAACTTTTTTGTTTTTGGGAAAGTTTGGTTGTTTATTTATACTAGTGGAGCTTTATCTGCAAAATTGTCAGGCCATAATTTCTCAACCGATGGTCCGATTTAGTCCAAACTGGGTGCATATGATTATAGAGGATTATGGAAGATATTTACTATAATAGTCATATTTTTCTCACTAGGGGGAGCTTTTTATGAAAAACACAGGTTTTCGGATATAACTTCCTAACCATTGGTTCTATTTAGTCCACATTTGATACATAGGACTTATCTCAAGGAGCTCTATCTTGTAAATATCATATTTTACTGTAGTAGTTTATATTTTACTCGCAAGGGGAGCTTTTTTTTCTGAAAAACACTGTTTTCCGGACATAACTCAATAAATATTTCATGGATCATTTTCAAATTCAAGAACTAAACAGACATTAGTGTGAGAAAGCACTGTGTTGATTTTGGGAACGTTGGAGTTTATAGTTCTGACTCTAGGGGGGGCTTTCTCCTCAAAAGTTTGGGGCCATAAATTCTCAACTATTGGCCGGATTTTGTCCAAATTCAGTGCATATGAATCCTCGAGGAGATCTGTCATGCATTCATCATATTTTAGTAAAATTTTAACCCAATAGTTCATAATCTACTCAATTTAGGGAGGGTGATTTTTTTTTTTTCACGAGAAATACTGTGGAAATAACTTGAGGAGGTCATTCAGGGGGATTGCAACGAAAGGGATTGGGAACTTTCGGGGAGGTATCCTTTCTGTCAGGGTCAACGGCATAAGTCTAGTGTTTACAGATATTTGTGTAACATGATCTATTTTGATAATTTTACCAAGGCTTTTCTTCATGCTAAGTCTGGCAGTTATTCATTCATTCATTCACTATCCATAACCGCTTATCCCGGTCAGGGTAGAGGGAGCCTATAGGTACAAGGTAAACCCTGGATGAGTTGTTAGTTCATCACAGGACTGGAAGCTAGCTAACCTCTATTTATTCAGTTACAACCTAGCTAAACTTCAACAATATTTTATCTGGATGTTTGCATGCCACTAGCTCTTTCCTCCATTTTTGTTTCCTCAGCAGTGACTGTCTCTGCTCTTCTCTAAACGCCTGTACATAAAGCTTGTCCAACTACTAGAATCCAGAGAATGGTAAATCAGTCTGGAATAGCTGTCACTCAAACACACTAGAAATAAAGTTTTTTTACAGGAGGTCAGGAATGAGTGATACTAAGTGTCCAACAAGCCACATAATCCTTTTTAAATGTGAATATTGCTTATTTTCTATTACTACATTACAGATATGCTAGTGAATACTTCATTTGTGTATATGCCAGTACTATATAACAGACACCTTGCTGAACCAGTGAATCTGATTTATGCTTTCCATATTTGCGCACATGAGAAAAAGCAGCTCTGATGAGATCGTCAAATTAGTTTTTTACCGCTGACTTCAAGACAGAAAGACTCCCATGAGAAATCTTTTGCCGTCTTTATATCTAGGGTAATTCAGTTACTCTCCAGTCAGATACTGACAATCAGATGTCTCCTTTACTTAATTTTAGCCCAAGCTGTAGGTATGCAATAAAATACAATGAATCTAGAAGAGAGCCTTCTTTTAATATAACACAGATTTTCCAGGAAATGCTACTGGGAAAATCTTCAATGACCTTTGGAAAAACAAGCTATTTGTTTATATGTTATCATCAAGCAAACACAAACTAAGATGATGAGGAACAGACATGAGTCAGAAGCTCGACAAAAAAACAATGCAGTTTTCTCAAATTGGGTTAACTGTTGTCCTAGTGGTAGTTTGGGATACTGCAGGCCATACAGGACTACATACTGGGCCATGTTAAGATTATGAGATTGTAGCCTGATTTTAACACATTCGGATCGCTGTCTGGCGATGGAGGCAACGTATGACAATCGGGTCTTGAGTAAGATATAATCTACTAACAGCGATGTGTTGCCTGTGATGCTCCACAACTTCTTCTTCCTTCTTCATCTTTCTGTTCCCTTTTGGGGTTGCCACAGTGGATCATGTTTATCCATCCATACTTGCCTCCGGTACTCTGCTGTCTAACAGTACCAGTGACCATGTTTGTTAACCCGAGCCCCAAAGGATCCAGTTTGGAAATCATTGTTCAAGGAATGTGTAATAGTGCGATAGTGCAATAGTGTTAGCATACCCATGATTGACCCGCCTCCACATCAACGCCACATCACTTGACATACAAAAAAGTGTTGCCACCCTTCATCCCTTCCGATGACACTGCACAAAATTTGTGGGATGGTGATCCCCTGATCTTGCGTGTTGAATCTTGAAACGCCCTTACTGAAGACAAAAATCTAGTGGAGTCTAAACCAGGCATAAGACATGCATAATATCAGCACGTGTCACTTAATGTAAACTGCAAACAACAAATGCAGTCGAGCTAGTTATTGGGAAGTTTGCATGTTGAAGGGTCAGGAGTACCCGAGGCTCATAGATGTTTGAGTTAAGCGAAGTCTTTCCCTTGTTGTTTGACCCTACAGAAGAGCCACGGTAACACAAATTCTTGAAAAGAAAAGAATGCTGGTTCTCATAGTAAGACGTTAGAACACGCTGTGCATCATTTAAAAAAGGGGACCTACACAATATTAAGCAGTTTGTTTTAACATGTTGGATTCTCAGATCATTCCAGCGTGATGCTAACCCTAACCCCTCATGCTCATGGGTTCAGTATACTAATAGTATGCATGTTAAATTGAGGAAATAACTGATTGGTCATAGAAGCGATGAGCTGGACAAATGATATCAAACATTAGATTGATGAACATCATTTATGGATGTATATAAAAACTTAGGTTTAACCCTAACCTTAGCCTGACCTCAGATCCTAGGGGATTAATGTTATTGCTTTCGAGTGTATTTTACAATCAACCCCAACCTGCATTTTGACAAAGTGTTATGTCACCTAGATCTTTCCTGATAATTGATAGATGACCTATCTGGCTCGCTACTGTTTTCACTTGCTCATTGTTCAGGGTAAACCTATTTATGTCATAGTAAGCCATGGAATCCACAAATGTCTGAAAGCAGTCCCGAAGTCACAGATGCAATCTTCTCCTATGTAGTGTGTTGTTAAAAGAGTTTGTGTGTTCGTGAATCACGTGAAAAAGGAATCAGGGTAGATGAGTGTGCATCCTCTTGTATAGAAAAAGTAAATGTCATTCTTCCGTCAGACTTCCTTTCTCTTTTGTAAGCAAACTAAAACGGAAGGGGCAACACTAGTCCTCTGAACAGATTCTTGGCACAGAGAGGAAGACGATCTGTGGAAAGGAGGACAGAGAGAAGGCTAGATAAGTATAAAGCAATAATGTGGGAACTCCAGTGGGTTCCAAAAAGTAAGGCTTTGATCCTTCCCGATTTTAGGAACAGACTGGAAAAGAGAGAGAGTGGTGGAGAGAACCAGACAGACCCTACGGAGACCACAGTCAGTTAGAAAAAGGAAAAGAGAAAAAAGGAGGAGGCTTACGGGTGGGAGAGATCGATGGGAAACAAGAGCAGCAGCAACCCTGATAGAAACCAGATGTAGACCCCTACACTACACGAAGGGTTGAGGAATGGAGGGAATAGGGATGTAGTATGGAGAAAGAGGAGGAGGAGGGGGTGATAGATCACGACATGATCAGGGAAAAAAATAGAAATATGCTAACGGAGAGAGAGGGAAGAGACAAGACATCAGTAGACCGGAAAAGGCAGACAACGGGTAACGATGAAGAGGAAGGCCGAGGAGACACCTGAGACCGATTTCCTATTCTTAAATCGTACGACATATTCCAACATAACCAACAGCGGGTAAATAAGCTTCCAGGAACTTTTTGGGGGGATTTTTTTTGACTCCTTAAGTGCTGCTGGTCCCGAATAGTGCAAATAAAGAGTTTCAGACTTCTGCTTT
Organism: Lophius piscatorius; assembly: GCA_009660295.1. Taxonomy (NCBI): domain Eukaryota; kingdom Metazoa; phylum Chordata; class Actinopteri; order Lophiiformes; family Lophiidae; genus Lophius; species Lophius piscatorius. The sequence goes on along the minus strand of VRLP01000127.1, from coordinate 257,865 downwards.
ACATCTTTTATTTATATAGTGTGCAAACATTAGAAACTAAACATGGCTTTTTTTCACCATTGAATGTTGATATAATGTGCATATCTCCTGAGGAAACATCTTATGGCCCATTCATGCACAATGTTCCAAATATATACGGTTACTATTTCATGGATCATTTTAAATTTTATACCCACTTAGACCTTAGTGCGAGGAAGAACTGGATTGATTTTGGTCGGTTGTATGTTTCCAACACTAGGCAGAGCTTATCTTCAGATGCGTTTAGCAATAATTTCTCAACCGTTTCTCCGATTGAGTCCAAATTGATGAATATGAAATGACTCGAGGAGATCTATCTTGTATACAAAATGTTTTACTTTAATAGTTCATATTTTACTCACTAGGGGGAACTTTTTTCAAATACTTTTTTGGACATACCTTCCTAGCCGTTGGTCTGATTTAGTCCAAATTTAGTGCATATGAAGCGACTCAAGAAGGTCTAACTTGTAACTATCATATTTCACTCTAGTAGATCATAGTTTACTTACTAGGGGGAACTTTTTCATAAAAATCACAGTTTTCTGTAAAGCACTGCAAAGCAAATGTTATACTTCCAAAACCATAACCTGAACAGTCATTGAATGCTGTCAGACAAATTGTCCAATCAGGTAAGGCAGTTGTTTGGGAAGCACTTGATTAGCTTTGCAGCGGTTCCGTGCTCCGAACTATCTGTTCCAAAATTTCCCGGATGCAACGCGTAAAGAGCTAAGTTAATGTTAACGGAGTATCATTTATATTCTACAGATAGCAAATTGTTGAAATGAAATTGAAGTCTGAAGCAGTAGGAGGCAAAAACGATAGTCATTATCATATGCAAAGATTGCCTTAGAGATGTGTTTGTGTCGCAAAGCAACACAGACACACGCTACAAACTGTTGTATGATCAACGCTGAAGGCCAAGAAAAACATTACTTATGAGAGTTATCCATAATCATCTCAGACATCCTGATCTGTGCGTTACCGTCACCCAACTCACAAAGACAACAATTATTTTTTCCACAGTGGTTTTACCTGCATTGTATGACAAATGCAAAAAGAGATCACAGCTGTCAGGTACTTTGTCACGACTTTTGACCTATGGTCAAATGAACTATGGAGCCTCACATGAACCTGAAAGTCCATTTAATCATGTATAAATGTGATAATAACTGGGATTTCCATATCCCAACTTTCCATTTTCTCTAATCGCTTATCTTGTTCAGGATTGCAGGGCAGATGGAGCCAATCCAAGACAAACATTCACGTTTTCATTCACCAATTCACCAATATTGCATGTTTTTGAACTGTGGGAGGAACCTGTGAACCCATGCAAAGACGAGAGAGAAGATGCAGAACAGAAAGTCTCCAAGGCCAGAGGTAGATTTAAACCCAGAAACATCTCGCTGTGAGGCATCTGGGCTACCCAGCATGCCACCATGCAGCGTCATGTCAGTATTGACAGAAATAATCAGGATTCATTTTGGCTACGTGAAACACAAGCAGCACTTTTCAGCATGGGTCTAGTAGTCTTCCTTCGTATGCATGCCCTGCTGCGACTTGACAACACCTCTGTCTCTGCCTGGATTATTCTGACCTCCACCCAGACTGGGTTGTCCTTATCCTGGATGCTGTTTTACAGATTCTGAGTGGATGTCTGATGACTCAGTATCACCTCGGCCATGATTGTTTGTCACTCGGGCCCAGAACAATCAGGCTACAAGTAATGCCCACATTCAGCATACTCACCCACTGCTCCCCTCTTCCCCCCTATAGGTGCAGACCACAGGTCGGCTTTAGTTTAACTACCTCAAGTCAGAGCTTTTGGTCATTCAGCCAGCCTGAAACTTCACATATATCTAAACCAAGCTGGTCTTCCATGAAAGGTAAAACCAGCAAGCATGTTTTGCTAAACCTTTGATGAGATTTTTTTGATTTGACTGTTCCCAGACAATATTTGTGAACGTGTACATCCCATGAGTGTCTTAAAATCACAGCTGGCCAGACGCGGGGAATGGAAATACCCTCTGTCACATAATTTTGAACTGGCTGTGGAGTTCTGCTGAGTGTTTCAGTGGAGTGTGTGTCATTCCTCATATGTAAAGCTTTTCGCACAGAGGTTTTGTTTGTTTGTTGACACAGCTCTTATAAAAGGAGTGTCAAATCTTTTTGGAGCAGGAACGTTGCTGTGAGTACGTCTTGCCGTTTTCCATTCCAAACTTTCCCGACTGATTATTGAGGACACATGTTATTTCTACCCCGAGGATCATGCCATCCCTTGTTCTCTCTTCTTTCACTCGCTCCCCATTTCTACCAGGTCCAATGTGGAAAATGCGGCATCACCGAAACCACCACTGCTGCCGTCCAAGTCTCCTAAAATATAAGTAACCTTACCCTCCTCTTTATTCCACTCTTTCCCTCTGCCTTCTCTACTCCCTGCCAAACTGCTCCACCCAGACCAACAAACAGAAGCATGAATATGATGTTGATCTCTCTTCCCTGCGCTCTTGCTCGCCTGACACATCCCTCTATGCCTCCTTGTGCCACTCATCAGGCCATGAATGGGTGGGGATGTAAACAAAATCCCTTGAGATGCAACAGAGAACTCTTTTGCTTCAGGAAACCCCTTATTCCTTCTACAGGGACAACCACCAAAATCACAACTAAGACATTGTCATTATGACTTAATACCACTGGGATCTGAATCTCCTGCCTAAATAAAACGTACGCCTTAATGCAAAGTTATAGATCAAACTCAAATATACAGGATAAATGACGCTGACACAGCTTTAAACCTCATGTTGCATAGGAAAGAGGCTATTACATTAGCTTTCTTAAACTAGAGTTGATTTTGAGCTTTGTCTCTGCCTCAGTATGAAAGTTGGATCATTGTCCAAACTGGAGTTCTAGCTGAGGAAAAGGGGACTTACCATGACTTCAGTCAGGAATTCCTACATAGCCTTCAGCTCCTTTCCTGCATTTTGCGTCCTCTCTGCATTCTCTGTAAAAAAAAAAAGAAATCTCCCCTCTCAGTTTTTAATAATCCTTCGAGTGATTTTTCTCCTTTCAAATCTCTATCCAAGTGTTCTTCCCTCTTTCCCTATCAGTGTCTGCTGTATTTCCCAGGCTGGGAATGTCCTGGCTGCATTTTTCCCCTCCCCTCTCCGTCTGCACGGCAGTTATACAGAATTCCCACCTCCCCCTTCTGCCTCTCCTCCCTCTCACCTAACAAGAGCCCCACAGTCCCGCTCTGCTCTCAAACTTTCCATTTCCCCCCCCCCCAATGAATAGACAATGAAAGCCGTTACCCCACCCAGGCGTAAATAAAAAAGCTAAACTTGTGAAGTTTTATTGTCAACACGAAAATGCTTTATTCTTCAATGGGAGAAAATTCAGTTTATTGGCAATTAAGATAATTGATGAAAAAGGGTGGTGCAATCATTCAAAATGCACTTTAACTGTTACAAAGTGTTGTTTTTTATCACACTCCAAAATGAGACTTAACATTTATACACAAATTACCATTTTACACGATAGAGAAGAAAATAACCAAACTGCATTTGCAAACAAAGTGTATTTAATGGAAGGAATTTTACTTCACGTAGAAATGTATGAAGTTCAAGTTGTATCGAAAAACTGAGTTTCCTTCCTGTGTCACTTCGAAATCGCCTTTTTGACACCCATCTGTGATGAACGAGGGGTCAAAGGGTAATTCCAGCTGTTTATTATCACACTTCCGCAAATGTCAAGGTGGCAGCAGCCGCAGCGTGGAGATGCAGCTAGTCTATCTTGTAGCAAATCATACTTTTCAGCCGCCAAATCATATTTTATCCCATTTCCAAAACATTATAAATCTGCGTGTCCAAAGAATTTATCGCTGTCAGTGGAAGGACTGCATGTAAAGGACTTTTCTGTAGTACCCTGTGGGCGTGCATCTTGACACATCCAAGGTATCCTGCTCTTAACGCTGCTGCTGAATCCCTAAATCAACCCTCTCTTAGTTTGAATATCAGTAAGAAAGGAGTTTTGTAAATGTATTATAGAGAGCCTTTCAGTTCGGCAGGATCACTCAAGGCTTTTACCAACACATGCCAGCATTCACCTATTCACCACACTGACCTCAAAACGATCCCTCCGTTCTACCCACTCATACCGCCTCCTCCTTCCCCGGACTAAGATCAGCACCATGGGTGATTGGGCCTTCTGTTCTGCTGCCCCTCGTCTGTGGAATGCCCTCCCTGACCATCTGAGGGCTCCACAGACGACTGAGACATTTAAAAAAGGACTTAAAACTTTCCTTTTTAGCAGAACCTATAACTTTAATTAACATTGCTTCTTTTTGGTCCTGTTTTCGTATAGTTATTATATTATTTTTTATTGATGCTTTTATCTGCTTTTACTTTGTAGCACTTTGACATTTGATCCAAATTTAAAGTGCGTTATAAATGAAATGTACCTGCCCATGATGCCTTCTGTTTTTTTCCTAAAGCAATGTGCAAACTCTTCATATTAAAAGTCTTGTTACGGAAAGATCTCATATTATTTCATATTTGAATATGTAAACTCTACCGCTTCAAAAAACTGACAAGACTGCTCAGCTCCAACTAACTAAATTCACACATATGCATGTTTCTGGACAGTGGGAGGGGGCCGGGGTACCAGAGGGGGGTTCCCAGAACCTTGTTCCGCTAAGGCAAAAGTACTGTCCACTAGGCCAGTGTGTCGCCCCAAGACCTAGCAGTCCCCTTTAAATCAATCATTATCCTTATACAAAAACTAAATTAGAGCCTGGTAACTCAAAATCGTGTTTGAACCCATACCAAACTGCACACACTCATAGATACAAACCCTAAAGTATGATTCTTTTTTTTTCATTAATATCCATTATTCCCTGGGAAATTAGAGAGAAAAAAAGATGATGTCATTTCACCTGAAACCATGATAGTTCTCATAATGTGACTCTTTGACCATGAAAATCTACCGCTAGTATTTGCAATAACTTTAATGATTATTATTTTGATGGTTGTTTAAGAAATACGGAATCTTATTAATCGGGGTTATCTTCAGGATCTAGCTCAGAAACCTTTGAAGATAGATGCAGATGCAAAAGATTACCTCCAGATCAAACTTTGATGTGTGGTAGGTCTTATGTAGATTTATTTGTCTCATAGCAATTCCGGCCTTAAAGGCTAGATCCTGGATGTAGATGATGATCCAGATCACCACCACAATCCGAAATAATAAGGCCAAAATAATGAACGATTATTGAATGATATGTGCCGAACTCTCAAAAAGTCTGTTCATGACTGTCTGAGTATTCTTGCTAACCGGCACACTCACTAGACTATTCCCCCATAGAGTAATAAACAGATGAAATTGTGCAAATGTACCTGTGCTACTTCATGCTCAAAATGACATGTAGGCTCGCTAGGTTCATAAATGTTCACAAACATTCATACGCATCAGTCTTATTTACGACCATAGAAAGAATTTATGGGGTAAAAAGTGTCAGAGCTCATATTTTGCATCATATAAATGATGTTAAATGTGAGATGTGCTCAAGTGAGTCATTTAATGAATCCCTTTAAAACAATGCTGTCAACCACTTCTCTAGCTGCCCATTTAAGAAGCAACGCTCTTCTTCATATGTTACATTATCTGTGATGTGATCAAGCTTTAACTTTTTTGTCTTTATTTTATCCAAGTAAGCATTTCATCAGCGCTTTCAGCAGTGGAGGCATGTTTATATTGTGGTGACATTGACTTTATTTTCCCTAGTGTGTAAATATAGCCTCGCATATATAACTTGAGTTGCTATTTCTCTCTCTTTCTTCTCTCTTTTTTCTTTTTTATTGCTTTATGGCTAAATTTAACATCTAAACATGGATTGGAACTGAGCCAGTGCTGGTCATCAATTGAAATAGTGGACCACCGCCCCCTTGTGTTGATTGTGTGACATTACATTAGTGGGAAAACAGAGGGAGCTCGAGGACAAACCCTCGATTTTTTATTTTAATTACTTAAAACCAAACTCCTTTAATAAAGAGGAGGGTAAAAACCCTGTAATTATGATACCTAATTTTGATAAAATGCACATTTGTTTCATGTGTGGTGGTATATTCATTTTTAGAAGAAGAAGAAGAAGCCTTTATTTGTCACACATAATCATACAAGCAGTACTTTATTATATTTACAATATACAAAAAGGATTTTGTGGCATGACGGTGTTGTTGCAGATTGTAAAGAAAATAATTTTCCTCCATTCATTCTTTCTTAAAGAAACTTAAAAACACAACTCTTAGTTTCAGGCATTTAAATGAATGAATTATGAGTATTCTGTTCCATTTCAGTTCTAAATATGAGAAAAAACAGAATGCAGATCGCATATAGTTGTAATAATAATGGAACAATAGTTTTCAAACACAGCAGCACATTATGTGTGAGAGGAGTAGAGTTTCAGGGCCGTGTGAAAGTGTTGACTAAGCAAACTGACATCTGGCCAGACAGACAAGAAGAACAAGGTAAATGCAACTCAGCCGTGATGTTGGGTGTGTTTTTTCCTTTTGCCCTCCCTTAGGCTCTGTTTATATTGCACATTCATTATAACACTCAGCCACACTGGGTACAGACAAGGCACACAACATTGTTTATTTAAACTATTTTCATTCAGCTTGTGGGTCTCATCAGGGAATTCCTGAGAAATACTAACAAAAAGTGCTAAAATACGTCAGACTTACAGTGAGACACTTTATCTATAGATGGAGAAAACCGCAGAGATTCTTACCAGAAGGGGCTCACATCCCAAGATAACCGGAAGAGCAAGGTGAAGGTTCATTCAAGATTTCACAAAGGTGTCACATCAATGAAGATCAGAGTTCGTGGATCTACTATTCCACTTGGTAAAAATGGCATCACGGGAGAGTGTTGAAGTGACAGCCATGCTTAGCCCAGAAGAAGGTTTGTCACTTGACGACCCTCATGAGAGTTAGAATATTCTACGAGTCCAAAGTTGAGTGTTCGGAAGACTGGCGTCCCGTTACCTCTGATGGGAACCAAACACAGCACTCCACTAAAAGAACATCAGACCTGCAGTGAGGTTGTGGAATGTTGTTGGGATCCTTTCCTGCTTGAGGGATTGGACAATTTGCCTTACTTGAGTGAAGCATGAATTCAGAACTCTAACATAAAATAGTAAAGGAGTAGTTCAGGTCACCAGTTGGTGAGCCTGAACCTCAAGTACAACTGGATGGAAAAATAAAGGTCCCAAAACAGAAGAATAAATCCACCTCTGAATGGTCCAGATGCAGAATTTTTTAAAAAATAAATATTTTGAGTTACTGAGTTGGGCAATGAACCCCATCAAATGTTTTTGTATTTCCAACACAGTTTAGTTTCAGGTAAAGACAAAAATAGAAGCAATCAGGAGGCGTCCAATACTTTTTCAAATGACTCTATTGATAGGTCAATCAGACATCACAAAACCACCTGAAGTCTTTGAATAACAAAAATAAATGGACATGAAAGAAAAACATCATCTTCGATTTCACAACACACGCAGGCTACAAAAGCCACAAGTAACATAATTTATTAAGAAAAGCGATCCACAAAAGCCACAAGACAACGGAAGTGTTTACGAAGGATACTCAAAAGTGACGCGTATGCCCCTGATGTGCTTTTTTATTGCTTCATTTATTGAATAAAACAGATGTAATGTAATTTGCTTTTTACAATTTACAATCTGCCATTTGTAATTTTTTGTTTCATTGTGTTTGTCCATTTTTTTTTTTGGCTGGGCAGGATGCTATCAGACTCTCACCTGTCCACAATTGGGACTCTGAGCTTGCGTGGGTTTTTCTCTTTCTATGCGTCAGCCTGTGATGAACTGTTTATGTGCCCAGCCCCTCGTCCAATGTCACCGGGGTTCCAGCCCACATTAACCCTGTAAAGGAGAACTGGCTGTAGAAAAGGAAACGGCCGTAACATAAAGCTGCGAGTAATTGTAATTATGAGTGTGAATTCCTTGAAACTTCAAGACCATTTGTTCCACGAAGATAAAAGCCTCATTTACACATTAAGAGAAAACAGACACGTACTTAAAGCATTGCTTAATGACGGTATCAATACCAGCACAAGATGGCCGTAAAGAGTTAAAAGTATAGACAACAACAAAAACGGCAAAGATTTTAGTCTGGTACTTCTGCCAACTGGAATTATAAACTTTAAGATGAGTTATATATTTGCTTTTTTTTCCATTATAGGTTTTTTGATACATGTTCAGATTTAACATTTATATTGATTAAACATTTAGAACATTAAGATTTAAAATTTAGGATTAAGGATAAAGGGGGTTTGTCCTCGAGGGATAGGAAAATGGATCGGCGGTTTTGGTGCAGGATCAGCAATAATTCTGGTGTTCCATGCTCAGACATCTGGAGGGAGCTCGGAGTGGAGCCGCTGCTCCTTCATGTCGATAGGAGGCATTTGAGGTGGTTCAGGCGTCTGAATAGGATTCCTCCGGGTCGCCTGTTACATCCAGCAGTAGGAGACCCCCGGAAGAGACCCAAAACTCACTGAAAGGCCAACAGAGCAATGGAACTGGAGAGCATCGCTGTGGTGGGGGACATCTGGAATAACCTTCTGGTCTCACTTCACAGAGGGTGGGTTAGTCGGCACTCCTGATTCCTAAATATATGTGTAGAAACAATGAAAAGGTGAGTTTCATCTTCCTTTCAAGAAAAGTAAATAAAGTTAACCAATATTGACAAAAATAGAGTGACTTTAGACTGAATGTGGCAGAATGCGGCTGCTTATTAGAACATGTGCTAGTTTATGCCCATAGCAACACAGTGTTGTTAACTTTCACAATTTAATTTCAAATATCTGCGTGGATCCTTTGAGGCCATAAGTTTTTTGCACGTTTACAGTCTACCTCATGTGTCACTAACATGTAAGAGCAGTCCTAATTTGGGCTGAACCTTTCTGTCTGGGCATTACTTACCCACTTAATGCTTTGGCAATTAATCAAATAGATTGAGAAGGTAGTTGTCATTACTCTGCTTTAATTTATTTAGGATTGATTTTCTTATTGTGAAGGTTATTGTCATTATTCTGGTGTTCCTGTTTTATTTTGAAAGTGTTATGTATGTTGTTTGGTTAGTTTTACACTTCCTGTCACGTTTCCTTACTGTTTTGCATTTTAGTGTGTTTATCTATGTAATGTTCTATTCTGTCATGTTTGATTGTCAATCATGTTGACCTGTGTCCTCCCCTCCAACTGTTTCTCATTGTCTCGTTAAATCAGTGTCTGTGCTCCCTTATCCTCTGTGCCAGTTTGGCTTTGATGTTTCTTCGTCACACGGTCCAGCTATTTCTCTTGTTTTTTCTTCTGTTAGTTTTTTCCTAGTGTATTTCTCGGGGATTTTCTTGGTTCTGTAATTTGTAATTGTTTGATTTATTGGACTGTTCGACCGTCTTTGACTCTTGCTCTTTTGTTCAGATTGTGGAATTCAATATTTTATTTAATCTGCCTCTATCGTGTGTCTTCACGCGGGTTCTAACTTTGTTCCTGCTAAGTTTGTAACAGTAGGAGATCGCGTGGAATGGGCAGGGTGCTTGTGGGTATGCTGGTATGTAGGTAAACCAGCAGGTTGGTGACTTTCCGTCTGCCAAAGCTGCAGACAGCACATTTTCTTCTGACACATCATTAGATTTATTAGGGCGTGTTAATAACAGCCTTTATATTATTTCTAACATGAACCCAAAGGTGCTGACAGCTGACCTGGTTGCAGCCGCGGGGTTTACGCAGGGCCCTCCTATCATAATCGGGTGGATAATTTCCGTAAATACTAGTAATACAATGACTTCACTTATCCCGTAAGAATGCACAAAACACAGACGTGGGGCTGAAAGACTATTTTACATCTTTTTAATATGAACACTAAAATGTATTCTTAGTACGGTTGCAATTTTTTATGTATTGAGTTTTACGCAGGCTGTGTTCTCGAGATAGTTTAGAGCCATTCGGTCATTCTCTCTGAATTCATTCATTCGAGGAGACGTATGGATTCTATAACATAACAACAAAAACAATGTTGGATGTTCTCCTTTGTTTTCGCAATTGTCAAACGAACGCGGAACTTTTCAAAAACACAAAGAAACAACCTTTCTGTTTATAGCGATATATGACATAACGTATTGTGTCACACTGGCCAACTCAATGCCCACTCTACTCCTTGAAATAGGAGCAGAAACAAAAACACAAAACAAAGCGGGGCCTTGGATACTAACAGAGGGTGGAGTTAAAGAGACTCAGGTGAACTCTTGATCAGGTTTGCAGAACACCTTCCAAAACACATGACTGATTCATTCCAGTCTTTCCTTCTCTAATCTTCTTATTCTTCAGTTGTATGACAGCAAGCAGAGACGAGCTCTATGGGAGAGCGAATTAAGTTGTTGTTGTCAATAAGTTGCTAACAGCAGGGCAATGCAAGGCAACTATATTTCTACAGCACATTTTAGCGGCAGAGCGATAAAAAGTGCTTTACACAAAGAATGAAGAACATTGCGACAAAGTACTAAAGAACACTTAGGCATCGATAAAAAACTGTTATAAACTTTAAAATAGATTCAAAAATTTAAAAAAAAGGAAAAAATCATAATAGAATAGATTTGCTTTTTTAAAGGGTTGTTATTTGCCTAAGAAATATTTCTCCACAAATTTCATTCATGCTCTTGAAAAAAATACTTTTCTGCACAGAATACTGCATGCTCAGGAATGAGGCACTGAAATAAGGCTGTAATATTAGATATTTTCAGTATTTTATCGTCAGTATTAAATATGAACATTGAAAAGAAAATTCTATATCTATGGTATATAAAATATATTGACTTTCACATTCATTGATTTACTCATATACCCCAAATCCATTTAAAATGTAAAAATGTTTTAACATTGTTTCACGTTACATATTATCATGGTCGACTGATCTAGATTGATTAATTACAAAGCGTATTATTAAAATTCCATAATGAACTTTACAGTACTCCAGTATAAACCAGCCATTCCTGAATTTAATTTTGGTGCCATTGTCATACTTGGCACAATTGTCATATTTGGTGCCCTACTCATGTTCTTTGCTATCGTTGTATTTGGCGCCCTTACAACACTGTTGAAAATAGGATAAGAGGCACAAATCTGAGCAATTGAAAGATCTCTTGTAGTTTAATTCTCAGGTGCTGCTCACAGCTTAACCTCCAGCAAAGCCAAGGATTTCAACAGATACCCAGATGAAGTTGTGACACTCATATTTATCACTGTTACAATTGAAAATAATGGGTTGAGTAGTAAGAAGACATAATAATGAAAGTCCTTTATCTGACTTTATGGAGAAAGCATAGGGGGTGGAGGATGATGTTCAGAGGCGTATGATTGTAGTAAGAGCTGATGTGACAGAAATTTTTTGTGCTACCCTTCAAAAAGCTGGCTTCCAAATATACCTTCAGTGTGGTTCTCGTATTTCATGCAAAACAAGGTAATTGTTTGTATTTGTAATGTAAAAACACAGTACTGAAAATGGATCTTCGAAATAGGTCTTGTTTTTTTGTCTAAAATGAAAAATTAACCTTGAACAACCCTTAGATCAACTCCCCACTCCTCTGCTGTCTGAGATCAGCATTAATGCAGTCATTGTAATAAACCCTAGTCACACGTTTTTTTTAACTGTTCCTGTAAAAGCAGGAAAACTTTAAGTTGCTAACATTTTACTGTTATCTGAGGTGTTGGTGCTCCTGACTGCCTGACCAGATACACCGAGCAGCAGTCTGCTTTCACTGTTTTATTGTGGCAGAAGAAAGGATCGGCTACATCAGCCCAGCCATTTACCAAGGGACAATTAAAGTTCCGTTTTGTTGATATTCAATAAAAAATTTGGATTGGATTTTTGATTTCAGATGTAACTTGAAGAATATGTTTTCTGGCTGTTGATGATGACTGTGAATAAAAACTTTTCTTTAGAAAAGATTCCGAGAATTTCTGCTGATAGAGAGGGAGACATAAAAGTGAATTATGCTGATCTATTTTGAATTTATTCACTTGGTTTGTTCAGAATTGTATGAAATTATACAAGAATAAATCTTTATCATAATTCCGATTAAACATGGCCAATTTGAGTGCTGTTCAGCGCTCAATGAGGACAACCCTGTATTATATCAATTCAATGTATTTTAATGTGCGGCTTTCTTCATGCTGATCTGCTGATGGCCAAAAGACAGCGGATCAAGCCGTAACAATCAGAAAGAGATATTGACGTTGTATTTGTCCAATGAGACTTTCCATGTTTCCTCCTTAATTCTCAATGTAAGACGGAGTGTTTTGAACGGGCGGTAAAGAGGCGCCTCATTCATTGCAAAATGTTTCAAACACAAATAATTAACTTTAGGCCTTGTCCAAACAAATTTAATTTGTTCAGCTTTAGCATTTAGCTTTTTAGCTGGGCTAAAGGCCCTGAAAAAATGACCATCGAGGATGGACCGGGAATAGATTTTTACTTTTGTTTTATTTGTGTGTGTGTGCGTGTGTAGCAGAGGGTTTGTGACAAACACTTACTTTACTACTACTGCATACTTTGAAACTGCAAAATAACTGGAAGGAGGGCAGAACATTCACGTCAGACTGGCCAACTCAATGCCCACTCTACTCCTTGAAATAGGAGCAGAAACAAAAAGTTCAGTGTGGTTCTCATATCAAATTTGTTATGTAATAACACAATACTAAAAAATGGATCTCGGGAATGGGTCTTACTTTTTTTCTAAAATTAAAATTAACCTTGAAAAACCCTTAGATAAGGGGTCATCAACTTTTTTTTGACAAACAACTATCTGAAGGTTACAGAATGAAGGGATGGGCTACTGTTTTGATGGAACCCCCCAGAATAATGTACGTTTGCTCAGTTTACCTTTTAAATTATGAAAATTATGTATTTAATAGAGTATCTCAGGGTTAACAAAGTCAGAGTTTCCACTAAACCTGCTTTCTGGAATACTCCTCAGATGATCGCAGAGTAACTATGAAAATACCCGAGTCAACAAGAAACTAATACACCTAATAAAAAAACACGGGGAAACAGGTGAAAGGTTAGCCATGGTCTAACAATTAAAAACCCCTTTAGAGTATATTCCTTTATGTTTTTGTTTTCGTTTGTGCCGATGCACTTTAAATCAAATCAAATATCCGTTGAATACATTATAATGTAGGAATTATAATATAAATATTTGAATGTAGTTATATTAGTTTTCCATGTTGAGTCAAACTTATCAAAAGTACTTTTTTCAATGAACATAATTATTCTTAATATAATATTTTTTTAAGAATGTTTTGCTTTGAGAATTTACTTATGAATACAGTTTGCTTCGAACTCGGTCAGCATTTACAAAACAGCAAATAATAATTGAGAAAGCTAAATATTCCACTGAATATTAGATCATATTTCATTCATACATAATTAATGTACAGCTATGTATGTCTTACATATTCAATGTTTGTGCCTACCTGTATGTATTCTCTTCAGTCCCGGTGAAAATGGGATAATAGGCAAAAACTCTGAGCTATTCCCTGAAAGAAAATCTCTTGTGGTTTTATTTCTCAGGTGCTGCTCACAGGTAAAGCTCCAGCAAATCTTATGATTCCAACAGGAACCCAGATGAAGATAAGAACCTTATTATTATCACTGTGTTACAATTGAAACTAAAGGGTAAGATAGTAAGAAGACATCACAGCCAAAAAAAAAAAAATCCTCTATGTAACTTAATGGAGAATGTATAGAAGGTGGAGAACAACTATTTGGATACATTACGTTTTACTTTTTTAGTTCATATTTTACTCACTGGACAGTTTTTAGAACAATCTGGATTCAAGAGATTTCATCAAACCTTTAAATTCCTTGAAGGAAACAAGGAGTTGAAGATGGAGATTAGTTTGTAATTTATTCCATGAATTGGGAGCTTAAAACTGAAAGGCTTTCATTCTCAATTCTGTTCGGAGTTTGGGAATTACAAATTGAACGTTTTCTGCAGAACAAAGATGATGATTTACATTTCTCCATCTTAAAAGAGACTGTATTTTACTAAGTAATAATAAACAACAAGAAAGTAGAGGAAATAACAAGCTCATTGAAATGAGAAAATATTTCTATCTCGTCAGTTGAGACCATCAGTAGGAATATTGGGTTTAGGTCTGCTCGACTTTCAGTTAGCGAAAAACAATTTAATGACTAGAGGCTGAATTTAAGCCATTCAGCCTCTAGTCCTGATTTATAGCTTTTGGCTAAGCTGAATCACAGTCAGGAAGTACAGCTGCCAGGTACCAGGGACTATCCATTCCTTGAATTCGAATTTTTGCGGAAGGGAGCATGTTTTTACGGAGCCTCTCTGGTGACATTGAAGATAAAAAATAATCCAGGGGCCATGACTTAATAACTCATGGGAGCAGGTTATTATCTTGTGGAAACGAGATAGCCGTATAATAATAGATAAACACGTTAACACCAGTCTGGAGTACTGTGATTAACGTGAAATGGTGTCAGAAGTGGCGGACTGAACACCGCACCTAGATTGGCCAAGGTCAGACCACTGGAGTTTGAGTGGCGTCAGAACTCCACAAAAAAAATGGAGCACCAGGGGGGTAGAAGTTAGCTCCCTCCTCTACGCGATGGGAAAGGATAAGGAGCCTATCTTGCCCATGGCTCCGCATCGTACAACCTAAGGGCCCAGCTTGTAACAAATGATGCCGTGAATGCAACAATAGGACAGGACATTTTGAGGCTGTGTGAAAAACCAAGATGCTGAATGAAGTGGCGACCGCTGGAGAAGGAGACAGCGATGACAAGTTCCTCCTAGGGACTGTGATCACATCAAAGCTAGCTTGGGCTTTAGCATTTAGCTTTTTAGCTTGGCAGTTAGATAGAAAGCCCCCCTTAAGTGGTTTTGGAAATGGAATTGGACCAGATTTTACCTTTTGTTTTATTTTTGTGTTTGTTATTATTTTATACTTATTCTTTTAAATTACAAAGTAATTAAACATGTAGGTGATGTAGTGTAATCCGAGGACGGCTGATTCCTACTTTATTTTCTCATCAAAGTAGAAAACTCATAGCACACTGGCCAATTTAATGTCCGCTCTTCCCCCTCAAAATAAGAGCAATTGACGTAAACAGCAAACCTGATTGTTGACAGGAAACGTAAAATCAGTTGATGCATTTGTAGAGTCCAAAACCATTAAAACTGATAACATGTGTTTGAAAAAAATGTATTTCATCATGATTGTTTCAAATAAATACCTGGTGTAGTTATTAAAAAAAAGCTTGAATTTCTCTCCGTCCTGCCCGATCTTTGAACTCGCCAGCCGCCTGTTTTACACAACCATACCTTTGTAGCAGTAAATTAAAAATGACGTGTGCATGACAGTTGTGAATGGCTACTGTGATGAAATACAATTTATAGCCTTTCGTCTTGCCCAGGTGAGCAAAAGAATGGTCTTTTTCTCAAAAAAACCACTTCAATTTCCCTTGACTTTATTATTAACTTCGTCAAGGAGGTTGATTCAATACCTGCAAACGTATTAAAGCCAATAAGATTATGAGTTTGGACAAAATTTTTATTTAAAAAAGAAAAGACAAAGAAAACTACATATTTAATAAACAGTTGTACATGTGCAAAATCAGTTTCACCAATGTTTGGTATCATTCACTAAGAGCAAAGATTGAATTTTGTGCACATTTGAATGTGCACATACTCATACATGCACACATGGAAATATCCACCAATGAAGGCTTCATACTAAAAATATTATGGTATTATTAACATGTATTAATGTGCATAGTTATACCATAGGGAGTCATATAATAATAATGATGCAATAAACACACGTCTACCAGCATAACATCAGTAAAAACATTCTTTGCTCGCACAGGACTTTAATTTAGCAGTGACTCAGGCATAAAAACACAATTATGATCCTTCATTTGATTCTTAAGGATGACAAAAAATAAAATCCCTGACAAATTCTTCTTCACAAGCTCTTCAGCATTTTTCCAAAGTTATGAAGCTCCAGCACTGTTTAAATATAGTATACCCACCTTGATTTTCCTGACATTATATTTACCTGGAAGCTTCTCTGACTGCAGTAGTGTGGGGGTTTAAAATCAGTGTAACGAAAGACATTTACTGGCAGAAGAATTGAGGTGTTTCCAGTGATGGGTTTTCCAATTGCTCCTCATTTCTTGACTCATTCAAACCTGCCTGCAAGTAAGAAACTCAATATTTCCGAAAAAAATTATTCATCGTGCACATTAACTTAAAATGAATTCACTGGTTCATATCAGAGCGTGTGACCAGATGTGAGAGCATCTGCAGAAAGCTTCAGAAGAGTGGCCATCCTCCACTACTCCTCCTTTCAGCCTCCTGTGTGACATCAAACAGTTTGTATTGAGTAGCACGTGTACACCAACAGGACACTCCTCATTCTCTTGGCCGTTACAGCATAAACAGACTCAGCACAGCCAGAGTGATCAGCAGAGCTAGAGGAGAGAAAGAAAGAACAGAAATTAATTTGGCAATGTTCAAACAAACGCAGTTCCTGGAACTTTGCTCTCTTGAAAACATCTCCAATCGCTTATGCTTACCCTGCAGCAGCGATTGCTGGAGTGTAATGGCACTTCCTGTCGTAGTGGCAGCGGTTGTAGGGGCAGCGGTTGTAGGGGCAGCGGTTGTAGTGGCAGCGGTTGTAGGGTCAGCGGTTGTAGGGGCAGCGGTTGTAGGGTCAGCGGTTGTAGGGTCAGCGGTTGTAGGGGCAGCGGTTGTAGGGGCAGCGGTAGCGTTAGTGCTGTTGTTGCCGGTTGCGTTTAACAGATTGGTAACATTGGTGTTAGGAACTGCCAAGTTGAGACCCGACGTTTTAATTGCGGTGTTTGGAGGTCCGACAGCACCAGAGGCTAGTACAACAAAAAATTTGCTTTTATAAGTTATCAGCACTTGTAAAAAATACAGACGTATCATCTATAACTTGTTGTGACTTCCAGTGGGTATGTGATGCTTGCGATGATGCCGATATACGGTATGTTTGCTTACAGCTGTTGAAAGATCCAGTAGAGACGGCGGTTACTAAATTTGATGATCTAGTTCGTAAGGCCGGTACGGTGGCGGAAAATTGGCACTCGATTTTTTTTCCAGTGACTTTTCCCCTCACAGAGTTCGCGCTGAGCTAAAGACCCCAGACAGACAACAGACGACAAGGGATAAATAGTTTGAGCTGCCGTTGTGACTTACTGTACTGATTGTTCAGAATCTAATAACTGAGTTGAACAAAAAGAAGATTAAATTCAAATATAGATGTACATATTAAGTTAATGAGAACTCACCGATTCAGAAGTCAGTACACCGTTGTCGAGGACAGCGGTGATGAACTTAACCACATTGTTGTCGTTTGCACAGATATAGGTTTTGTCCCTACCTCCCTGTGGAGCAAAAAATAGGATTAATGGCTGGCTGGCCTGGCTGTGTGACAGAGTCTGGGTTCGACTTCATGATATTTCAATGTGTGAGTGAAGGCCAGGATTTGACGTACCAGAGTGTTGTCAGTAGACAGAGTAACAGCGATATAGCCCTCTGACTCTCCCGCAAGATCAAAATCAAAGTTTAGACCACTCTGTTGCTTTATAGCAAGAAATAAACAGGATGATGAAGTGGCAGGATTGCAGTCAGCGGGAGAAGTCACACAGAGCTTCTGACTTTTACAATTTGCGTCAGAAATAGTTGTCTGCAAGAGAGGAGAAACATATTCATAAAAAGGGGTTAATGTTATCAACATTCTTTTCTCTAATTGTTCATTATGCTCCTTTTTTTTTATGATAACTCACATTAAGATACAAGACTGTGAGGTTGACCTCCAGTGGAGGAGCCATTGTCATTTCTGTTCCAACCGTCATATTTGGTGCCACTGTCATATTTGGTGCCATTGTCATTTCTGTTCCAACCGTCATATTTGGTGCCACTGTCGTATTTGGTGCCATTGTCATTTCTGTTCCAACCGTCATATTTGGTGCCACTGTCGTATTTGGTGCCATTGTCATTTCTGTTCCAACCGTCATATTTGGTACCACTGTCGTATTTGGTGTCATTGTCATTTCTGTTCCAACTGTCGTATTTGGTGCCATCATGGTATTTATTGTCGTCATCTTGTCTGGTGCCGTTGTCATACTAGGCGGTATTGTCGTATTTGGCGCCATTGTCATGCTATTAGCCATATTTGTGCTTGTTGATGGTGTGTTTCCTTGAGATGGGGATGTTTGAGAATCCACAGATAACCAGGACAGAGTCACAAACAGGACCACGATGACCAGTTTATTTTCCATATCTGGAGAAGGCAGAGTAAGGTTATTTAAATAAATAATATCACGTAAAAGGTTATATACAGTTGGTTATACAATTACAAAAATTCTTCTAGATGAGTAAAATCGGACATATATGAGGAAACAAATACACCAATAACCTATAAGTGATTGTCACTGCACTGCATTAGAATACAGGTAATGTAACAGGTGAGCCAGCATCTAACATTTAATTACACTCTCTGCACTCTATTTATGTATTTCTTGTTTTTGTTTTCTAGGCTATGCACTATAGATAAAATATAATATAATATGAACACATTATAATGTGGCACAAATCACATAAATGTAAGAACGTACTAATATATGTTTTTATATACTTGGTTAATGTTTCCAAAGAATGCTTTCCTATCCATTGTACATTATTATAATTATTTTTTTTATTAATTATTTAATTTATATACTATTAATATCATTGTTTGCTCTGAGATTTTGCTCCCGTATAAAAATTGCTCAAAAATAGGGGCAATAAATTGATTTACAACAAATCATAATTGAGAAAAAGTCATATATCATTGATTAGTTAACTGTATGTTACACTCCAATTATTAATGTACATATATGTATGTCCTGCATATTCAGTGTCTTGACCTACCTGTAGAAATTATCTTAAGGTCCAATGAAAATGGAATGAGAGGCAATTCCCTGAAAGAAGATTCCCTGTGGTTTAATTCTCAGGTGCTGCTCACAGGTAAACCTCCAGCAGATCTGTTTATCTCAACAGGAACCCACATGAAAATGTGACACCTGTTACCTCTGCACCACTATTTAAACTAAGGCGTTGGGAAATAAGAAGACATCATAGACTCAAAAAAAAAAATCCCCTGTCTGATATAATGGACGTTGTTAGTAGAGGGCGGAGGATGAGGCTCAAGGGCGGTGATTGAGTTTTGTCATGTCATGGAACATTTAACCCTTTTAGTGCTAGCTTACTGTCAAAAGGATCATGCTGGAGGGTTCAATGGACTTGATGAGAACAAACACCATCCTTCTTCCTCATTCTTATTGAAAAACATTGTCTTAGTTATTTTGACATTTAATAACATGCTACAAAAAAGCTTTTTTATTTGTCTAACAAGAAGAAAAATCTTTACGGTAGAGTTTCTTAAAACGTGTTCAGTTAAGAGTCTGATGTAATAATTCTAAATCATACTTTCTTAAATATCAGTTGTTATTGCTTGTGATGAGAAAAACTAGATTCATCATTTAAATTTTTTGCTCATTACAAATAATTCATTCTTTTTTTTTTAATCGCCTTTCTTCCCTGCTCCTTGTTCAGGGTCATGGAGGGTTGGAGCCAACCCAGCTGACAAGGGTGAGGAGTGGGGTAAACACTGGACAATTCGCCAGGGCCGACAAAAAAGAGAGATGCAACCATTCACAGTCAGATTCGCTCTTCCAGGCAATTTAGAGTCACCAATTGACCTATATTATTAAATATTTTGGACTTTGGGAGGAAGCTGGAATAACCTGAGCGAAACCATGCAAACATGGGGAATACATGCGCACAGCAGCTCCACAAAGAATAGCCGGGCAAAGGTGCCAGAACCCTCTTGAGTGAAGAAAATGTGAGGAAACTGTTGATATTTAGCTTCTTTTTGGTGGGACTGTTTTTGCAATGCATGATGAAACATAATACTAACGGTTTTAAGTGTTATTAGGCTCAATGCATGCCCACACACTGTAGTGGACAAATAAGGAAACTCCTTAGCTTTTGGATTTGGGTGGTCATCCAGATCTGAAATCTTGCCTGGACCTGTAGTGTAGTGATTAGTCACATCCTGTTTCAACATCAACTCTAAAGCCAGCTTCAATTAGAGTAGAATCAAAGTAATAGAGACCCTCTATTCTTACGGTAGTTTGTAATTATCGATATCTCATCGTAGAGGAGAGCCACCTTCAGACGTGTAGTTGCAAACTTTTCCTGCGCTTACGGCTTCATTCACAGTTAGAATGTTTTGGAAACAAAACAGCATGATTGTGTGCCAGGTGGCATGATTCGGTATATGAAAACAGTCATGAGAGTGGTGACGCATTGTTGAGAACTGGTTTGTCAGTGGCAGTGCACACTCTAATATTTGCTTAAATATTGCCATTGTGC
Organism: Lophius piscatorius; assembly: GCA_009660295.1. Lineage (NCBI taxonomy): Eukaryota > Metazoa > Chordata > Actinopteri > Lophiiformes > Lophiidae > Lophius > Lophius piscatorius. Next base: position 237,309 of record VRLP01000127.1, on the reverse strand, counting down.
TCCATGGTTTCTACCGCCCTAATTGTCAAGAAAGCAAATCGAAGCAGTTCTTAATTTGAATGATAATGAGCCATGGAAATTTTAAAGTTAGGTCCACCCGGTTAATGGAAGTATGATCTTTTGAAGTTTTTCTTTAGGAAACTATAGAAGAAATAAAAATACAAGTGGTTTCTTCTATTCTGTCTCTGAAAAAAGACAGGAATGTGGATAAAAGATTCTGACGTTACAAACTAATCTGTTTAATATCAAATAAAAAAATCTATTTTTTTATTTATTTTTTTTAAAGTTGAACAGGTGAGAAAACATAATGTTGATAATATAAACTTATGTCAGGTTGAAAAATAAACTTTACAGAGAAAAAAGCCTGTCGTGTTGAGATCCACATGGTCACATTCAGATTGATTGACGGCTGGGCGGATGTGCGTCAACCATCCTCAAGAACCCCCGTCAGCCTGAGATGCACCAATCGGCGCTATCAGTTGACCGGGTTGCAGCAGCAGATTTTTCTGCTCTTCAGTCTTGATATCATACCTGAGGGGATGGTGTGGAATAAGTTGAATTCAAAACACAGACTTATCTTGGCTTATCTTGTGAATGCATCACAGAAAATGTAGACCTGGGGGGTGTAGTCACATGAAATCCTCAGGTAATGCTAGTCCTTCGTGGAAAGGGCTTTTCCTGTTGAGCAGACCTGGGTCGTATAGCTGTGCATCCGATGAGGTCAGCATGTGTGAGATTTTTCAGTCACAGCATTAGTGTGTGTGTAGAGCAGCTTTTCTGTTCACGTCAGTCTCAGTGCATGTTTCACAGGTGACTGAGACACACTAAAGATAAGATTATACAAACTATATTATGCAGCGTCTGTCCACATTCCTCGTGCCGTGAGGTCCGGTAACACTAAAAGGTGATGCGGTATTAGGAGGGAATTATGAGAGTAGATTCGGCACTGCTGTAGGTGAAATTTTTAGAAAAAGGTACACGTTAACGTGAGCGTACGAGTGTGGTATTTTTTAGGTGTTGGAGATGTTTTTTCCATTTACTACAGAGCTGACGTAGTTTTGAAAGAAGCAGAATGATTTTACACAATGCCCAAACAACCCACCAAAAAAAAAGATATCTTGTGTAATTTCTTGTAAATGTTTTTGAACTATAAGTGGTGGTTTGTGGTTCTGAAGCAGGAAAATTATCTTAGGTGTGCACGGCATGATGAAGTGATTACACCCGAGTTTGAGTCGGTTCTTGTTAGAATTATTTTGTGGCTGTATGAAAATTCTCTCCAGAGCAGGTGAGAGCCTAGGCCTGAATGAAGCACTTGTACATCGCACCCATCCCAAATGACTAGTAGAAGACAGACTTCTACTAAAGAAGTGGACATTTATCAATCAATCAATAAATCAATCTTTATTTATATAGCGCCAATTCACAACAACAGTTGTCTCACGGTGCTTTCCGGAAAGAGCAGGTCTAATCCAAACTCTCTATATAATTATCTACAGAGACCCAACAAATTCCTTCTTGAGCAAGAACTTGGCAACAATGATGAGAAAAAACTCCCTTTTTAACGGGCAGAAACTTCGAGCAGATCCAAGACTCAGGGTGGAAGGCCAACTGCCATGACCGGTTTACTGTCTACGGTCTACCTCCGTAGGAAGAAGCCTTTCTTTTGTCGAATACAATTATATGTACGTGTAAGTATTACAACATAGCACAGTTTGTTCTCTGCATTTAACCCATCCCTGAGGAGCAGAAGGCCGTTTTATGCAGTGCACAGTGAGTAATTTGGGGTTCAGGGTCTTGTTCGGGGACCCTAGGACATGTAGACTGGATTCAAATTGCTGACCCTCAAATTGGGAGACGACCACTCCACCAATTGAGCTATAGCCGCCCGATTGAAGCAAAAAGGTTAGAAACATAATAAGGACACGTGAGAAGTCTCATCTAATCACCAGATCAGATACTTAAACGTAAGGCTTTCACGGTGAACACTACGCACACCTTTGTGCAGCACTGAGCGCAGAGCCACGAGGACAATTGAACATGCAAATAATGCAAAATTTGCATCATTCTCATCTCATCATCTCCTTAGTTTTTTCCCATCTTGAATTCTTGAATAATGGCATGCTTATATCAAGTAAATTATTTTCATGCAGTACAATAACATACCAAGTCAATGCAAAGCGTGGGTGGGCGTATGTTATTCACTTCTTATCAACAGTCTAATAATTTCAACATGGTCGGGGGAATCTGTGCGACATCAAAGCCTGTTGTTTTCGAGATGTCAGTTGGACATTGATGTGGAAGTGGAGGATACGCTCGTCCGAGCAGTACGGCATGTGGTTTTCAGTTTTTCGTGACTTCCTCACCAATTATAAAGCAGCTATTGAGTTTACTTCTATCATGGTTGATTGAAATGGCGGAACTAAACGTTGATATCTCTGACGTTACTCGTGTGAGTGACACTAGTGTCATACTCAAATGATGCCCCAAGGACATTTGCATGCAAGTAAACAAAGCAGGTAGAGCAACTAAAACGGTCCAGAAGCTGTGCAGCAGCAAACAGGCTGTTTGGATGCCTGGTGTTCTTGGTGTGTCATGTAGCTACTGTGAATCTGACGATAGACCTACTGGAGATGATGGTGGGAATCGTCTCTGACATTTTAGGCTATAGCGAAATCTATTCATTATTGCAGCGCAGCTAGCCATGATTTGGAAATATCTTGAAGTATTTTTATTTATTTATTTATTGTTCTAGAATTCATTTCTAACTGTTCAGGATATGTGTGTGAATATGAGTTTTTTATTGACAATACCCTGAAAGCAGCTTTTGTAAGACCGGAGCAGAGCTGAGGTTCCAGCCTGACTAGATCGTCCCGTTTTTGTCTTCAAACAGTATAGTATGGATCTACTGAGATAAACATATGAACTGGCCTAAATTGGACCAACAACCGACTGTTAGGGGTTATAATAAATATAAAGAAACCAGGAGGGATCAAATATTTTCTCACAGCACTGTATGTTCATCAAGAGGAGTCACATTACAATAAGAACATTTACAGGAGGGAATTAACCAAATAAAGTGTGGGGAGCAAGTCAACTTTATTATTTATTCATTAATGAGTTAATTTGCTGAAGAGGTGTAATTGGTAGGTTGACGGTTTGTTCCCTGGACTGCCTACAGGTTGTTGGGTCCATGAGTCTGAACTCTGTTTTGCTCCCCAGGTAGTTCACAGAAGCTGCCTACTGCTCCTCAGGGAGGGGTCGAATGATGAAAACTCAGTAAATAATGTTGAACTGTATGTAATTAAGTTTGAGTAAAGAGTAAACGTTAATCCCCGTCACCAACGTAGAACGATGACGCAGTTGTGTTAAGCTGGCACCACCCATGCCACACCCCTCCACTTAGTCTGATGGAAAACAGTTGTTTTGTTTTTGTATAGTTAAAGACGATGTTCTATCAAGCAATGCAAAAGAGATGTAAACTGGCACAAATGATAATAAAATAGAAAATGCCATGATCTCTGATAGTGACTATATTTAAGAATCAGGCGTCGCTGGCTATTGCAGTCATCAGCCAGTCATGTGTCCTGTAGGTTCTTGAAGAGCCGGTTCTCCAGGGTCAATTTGGTAGCAAACATTATGTGTCTACGTGTGAAGCAGCCTTGGCGATGTCTTATTTGAAATGTCAATATAAATACAAGAAGACAGTACAGCACTTCGATGTGGGGGAGGCTGGCTTTTATTATTTTATAACGTCCTGGATAGTGACAACATGTGATAAGAGTTTATTATTCAAGGGATTAGAAACTTTCCTAGATATTTAGTGTCGGGGTTGACTTAAGGTTGGAGTTCATGAGAGGAGACACGTGGAATTATGTTGCCATATCATCTAAAGGTTGGGCAAAATGTTTCAGAACCGGTTCGTCTGAGTGGAATAGACTGCCAGGTTTCTTGAAATGTTCTCCGGTTTGATTGATGACTCATACTAATCCCCTTTCATATGATCCTCTTTTCTTCTTTTTTTTATTGGATTTGTAAGCTTCTAAAAACAACATTGTCACTGTTTTACATTATCAACTCCATTTATCGGTGAAAAAAACGCTCTACAGCTGACAGTTTAAGGATTGGATTAGGAGCATCATTCTTTGGCTCGTTTTTTTCATGGTCATGTAGGGGCGGGTTCATAACCTACCACAACTGCTCACTCAGAGAGGGATGACCTGGATCTCCACACCCAGCACCATGACAACCTGCTGTCTGAATGATGACCTTAAATGTTTTTCTCTGAACGGACTTTTATCTACGATAACACACATTCTTGAATTGTACCTAAACGCCGTGAACCTTGGTGACGGCGGGACACACCCACCGAGACCAACCACACAGCACTTCCTGGTTATCTATTACTTTCTTAGTATACTTACTCTTTCATCATATCATCCTGACTTTGTGACAGTATGAGCCAACTTTAAAACACCGAACACTCAAATTATATCTCCCTCTTGTACTGTCTCTCTGCTCAGAAGAAGGCAAAATTAGCAGAAGTTGGAATAAAGAACTTTTAACATTGGAGTAATTGAGATCTGTCTACTTCAATGGGTTGTTTTGTTAGTGCATACCATTCCTGATAATTGGATGTCTTGGCCACCTATCAACAATTGTTTGCACCTGACATTTGAAACTAAGCGGAGACTCTTGGATGGAATTTACATGCAGACAAGGACAGCAACCAGCTTTGTGTTGAAAGTTTAAACCTGAGTTCATCTCTACTGGTGAAAGTGACACACCAGTGAATTCACAATGTGGGTTAGAAACATAGCACAAGGATATAAAGGGCCCATCAGGGGCAGTTATGGCTTCAGCTTTCAAACAAATAATTATATCAGATCCCCAGCAGCTGCACAACAGGAGACAAATTTCAAGTAGCCAACCTACCAGTAATGGTAACATTAGTACCATTTGAGTAGAGCTATTTTCATGTTTTGTGACGTATTCATTATCCTTTTAATAATATGTGGACTGATGTTGTCTTCCCAGTCCGATAGTTTGACCTTGAGTTTTCTCTTTATTACCAGTGCAAAGGAAAAGGTTTGTTTTTACTCCCATTATTTTGTCTGTTTGTTTGTCTGCAAGATTACAGAAAAACTCATGGACGGATCTGCATGAAATTTCACCCAGGAGTAGGGTTTGAAACATGCTGCGGATGTAACGTGTTTAACAGCATTTAAAATAAAATAATGAGACATTTGGAGAAGTTACGTCACAATGTGGCGAGGCGCTAATTTGAAACTGTCATTTATTGATGCTATTTTTCCTTTATCTCCTATGATGTTCCTTTGGGTGTGGCGATAGGGGCTCAGTGGACTGATCAGAGACACTGAAGTGGAAGGCGCTGGAGACAACAGAGTATTTGAGAGATACTCAAATCTTGAGTTTATTGGAGTTCTCGGTAGATTTAGAGACTTGCAATAACGCAGACATTAATAAGGAAATCTGCATTATTTTATCCCTAACCTATGCTACTGCTGTGTCTTGCTATTTTGACATTTTATACTGGAGAGGAGCAGGAAATTATATATCAAGGTCTGCTTAAAAGAAGAAGAAACAAAGTAGGTTCAGAGGTCGGTTTTGGCTCTTGGCCAAGGTTTGAGCTTTATGAATGATTTTCTTTTCATTTTAAATCTATTGTTGAACTACTTGAACTGTTTCGACTCTTTGGAAGACATGGGTTTACCTCAGTACATCAGATATAGACCAAACACAGCATTACACATACAAACAACATGGAGGTATAATGTTATCAGCTATTGCGACCTGCCATAACTGAGGGAAACATGAATTCTGTGTTCTACCAGATAATTCTGAAGTTTGTGAGAGGAAGCTCAAAAACTATTACAGCAGGTGATACCGCACGACATTCATCCGAAGTAATAACTCAGTTCTCTGCTATGGATGAATGTCATAAATCAGAATTTGAGTTGGGCATCGCCATGTGCATTCCCGAGAGGATTCTTTTTTCATTGCTCACCAAGAATGAAGGAAATACTCATGTGGGAAATCTTTACCGTCAATGACGTTAATGTCTGTCTCCTTTTTTCTGTTCCTTTCAAGAAGAGTATAATTATTAGCCCGTGACTACTTACGATCAAGAGAGACAATATCTGTTAAAGTTTCCTCATGGCGTCTATTCTAAGGTCTAAATGTGTTATCCTTGCCTTGTAAGCAGGGTTGGAGAAATGTGAAAGACTTAACCTTGCATTGCTCAGCTATGTGCATCATTGTGTTATTTTATGGTGGATGGATTTGCTCTGATCTTAATAATCTCATTGATGACAGGGGAAATCTGATGTAAGTCATTAAAGGATTTTAGCAAGGCTGAAATGAAGACAGGCCTACAGGCAGTTTCGGGTTTAGATGTCAAAGCCGACATCCCCACCAGAAACATAAACACACAATCATCAATCCAACAGTTAGAGATGCATAATCAGAGGCAGATATGGACCTGGCACAATCCCAAGAGACCAACATGATAAGATCAATATAAGGCCCTTCTATCTTTATGGCTGACTGATCTGGTTTGAAATATAAATAATGAGCATATCTTTATTTATATTTCCCTCGCCAGATAAAGTTCTTGAACAGGTGAGAAAAGAATTAGTCAAAAAAATGGATATATTTCCTTTAAGTCAGGTTAAGTGGGTCAGAGCAAAATTCCTTGTATCTATCTAATATAGTAGGTACTGAAAATTAAATTGAATTTAGGTGAAGCTAAAGCTCCGCAACAGGCTGAGTTAGAAGAAACAAAGCGAATTCTCCTCAAGTGATGCTCTGTGTTACTTGCTCCATCACGGCTGAGCTTGAAAACACAGAAGAATCTCATTGTAACTATCTTGACATGTGGCTTTTCACCAACCTCCATTAGATAACAAAAACATATTCGACATTGACATATATCCTCCGATGAGAATATGAATATGATGAAAAATGATGAGAATATGAATATGATGAAAAACCATACAACGTATGATGTGCATAGAAATCAAAATATCAAAATGCAGTATTTCTTCATGTTGTCATGTGAAAGCATTATTTCAGTTTGGTGACACTAGAGCGTATAGATATACTCTGACTAAGATGACCGTCACTCAGAGTAATTAAAATTAAAAGAACATGTTTTCCTGGAAACCAAACAAAATTTGTGTAAAATTCTAAAAATGAAATGGCCCAGCTAATTAATTTGGCTAATATATTTATCAATTGCCTGATAAATTTGAGATGAGATGACCACCCTTCACTCTCCGTTAAAGTGCCTTTCCTTGGAGACGAAAAAATAAAATTTGTAAAAGAAGAGCAACAAGTTCTTTTATTATATTTATGTTTGGTAAAGTCACAATTTACAGTTTGCAAGGTATAATCACACAAGGTACCTAAAACACCTAAAACAACCTTTTAGCATCTCTTATCTCTTAATCTACTCGTCAGCTTTAAGATGTGAAGAAAACAGACAGACTGGCTGGTCAACATTCTTCTCTGTGCATTACACATTGTGTTCACGCGTGAATTCTCAAGTCGTTTCACTCGTGTCACCCTGGGACTATTTCCTGTGTTTACCGTGTGAGCAAAGTAAACACAGGGGCTGCTTTGTGCTGGATGTTATGTTACTGGTACGTCTGAAAACCAAAGGCCACTTGGTCTGAGTTCACAAGAGGTGGACACAGATATGGGGGTGAAGGGCATCAGCAGCTCGGTCAGATTATGCTAAAATTGGCTGATATGAATCTACACAAGGTGATCTATGTTGTATACTATTCACTAATGTAGTTCCTAATGATCTTGTTGGACAATGGAAGGAACTCATTGCGGTGCTCCTGAACCCAAGTTGGAAAACTTGGGGGAAGGCCCATCTATTTCCCCGGCAGAGGTCACTGAGGTAGTTAAGAAGTTACCTCGTTGCAAGACACCAGGGGGATTGGATGAGATTCTGAAAGCTTTGAACGTAGTTCATGGGCTGTCGTGGTTCAATGTCGCATGACCAACAGGGACAGTACCTGTGGAGTGACAGACTAGGGTGGAGGTCCTACCTGTTATAACGGAGGGACCAGAGAGTGTGTTCGAATTATAGCGGGATCACACTTCTCAGTATTCTTTGGAAAGTTCACTCCAGGATTCTGGAAAGGAAGCTCAGATGGATTGTCAAACCTCCTTTTCAGGAGGAAAAATGCGGCTTCCGTCCTAGTCGCGGAAAGATGGACCTACTTTTTACATTTTACCCTCAAGGGCTCATGAGAATTTTCCCATTCAGTCTACATGTGTTTCGAGGATTGATTTGAGATGGACAGATGGTTCAATATAGGATCAGCAGTAAGGAAGGTGTTCAGTCATTCATTCATTATCAACTGCTTATCCTGTTCAGGGTCACGGGGGGCTGGAGCCTATCCCAGCTGACAATCGAGCGAGAGGTGGGGTATAACCCTGGACGAGCCGCCACCTTACGAAGGAAGGGTGGCTGGTTGATTTGACTCAGAACTTGCTGGAGGGAATATATATCCCTGACCTGGAAATGCCTCAAGGTCCCCCAGGAGGAGCTGGAGAGTGATGCTTGGGTAAGGGATGTCTAAAACCCATCTAAGCTTGCTGCCACAACTACCCGACCCCGGATAAGCAGAAGGAAATGGATGGATGGATGGATCAGTTCAAAATTTACTCATTAGATGGAACTTTTTGGGGAAAGTACAGTTTTGCATCTGTAACTTCCCAACCATATGTCCGATTGCGCCAAAATCTAGCTCCTATGAATTGACACAAGGAAATCTGTCTTGTTTTATTAATGAGCTCAGAAAAATATTATTGAGTTTCTATGGGATCTTAACTTAGAGAATATTGCTGACTTCATTGAAATAGATTGGTTGAGTCAATACGGATTGTTTGAGATAATTTTAATGAGTCCCATTTATTTTGGGGAGTCTAATCAGGGGAATGGTTTATACAATGCATGGGATTGAGGGCTTTTCGGGAAAGACAGCATGTAGTCCATGAATTACATTCACCACTCAAATATTGGGCAGCAACACTTGTAATTCCGTTCAGGTCAGATTTATATATGACTTATACTATAAAAATTATCAATTTCAGAATGTACCTGGCTGCAGTGCATGCTGACCAAAACTCTGGGTGTCCTCGTACAAAAACTACAGCAGGAGAACTGTAATTCCAAATTATGGTCCATTTCTAAAGACCAAGAAAGGTGAACTTGTCAATGGTGAAGACCATCTGTGCTATACTGACTACATTATAATTGATCTGACACAAGTTTTCAGTACCATACAACTGAGTGCCACACACGTCTAACTCCATAATCCCTATTATTAACCACACCCAACACCCTAAACGACCAGCATTAGCACAAGCTTTTCTAAGTATTTCTGTCACCAATGTTCCACTATATGAAATTGTTAAGTCAGGTATCACCTTCATTTCAGAAAAGAGCCAAGTAGAGTCATACACAAAGACATATGAGCTGTAAACTATTTTTAATTTGGATGTGGACAATGATTCAACAATTGACAGTGAGGCTTCCGTCTGGATTTTGCCATTTTTCATACTTTAATATTGATAGATTTGTCTTAATCATCCTCTTCCTCCACCTCTACCTCTAGTCCATCAATGGTTTTCTGCAGCTGTTCCTTGATACGGTTCAGCTCCAGCAGCCCTTCCTGCAAGTCCTTACAAACTTCCCGTATCTTGGTAGCAAAGTCTGATTTTGCGCCCATTTTGAGCTCCATTGAGTCCTTGGCCAGGAAGAAGACGTCGAGAGCCAGGAAGAGACCTGACATAACTCCTGTGGTAAAGCCAATCACCTGGGCGGCAGCTCCTCCTGCAGAACTAAAGACCTCAACGGTGCTGGTCAGGCTCTCTGCGTTGATCAGGAAACCCTTGCCGGCTCGACCGCCCTCCTTCATCACGTATTTGATGTTCTCGTTGAGGCGCTTTTTTGAGATGTTCTCAGTGTACTTCTCAAAGTTCCACTTTTGTAGCATTTGCATCCCTTCCTGTTAGAAGGTTTAAAGCATGGGTGATCCTTCATGGAGCTTATTATGATTGGAGAGAAGCCTAAGAGCTAGTTCAGGCAGACAACTCGAGCTGTACTGCTGCACACTACATACACATAGAAAGCTCCCCCGGGTGTCCTAAGCAAATCTGGATGAATGGTTAGAATCAGAATTTTTTTTCCCCCACTTTTGAACATTGGGAAATAAGGCTTAATGGAGGGAACATGTGACATTTGGAGTAGATCTGGAAAATAGATGGAATGTTTTTTTTCTTCCTCTTTCAGCCGTTTAAGTAAAAAAATGTCTATAAACTATGCATGAAACCTTTATCAAATCAAGATGTATCATGCATACGAGCGGATGATGAAACTAGGCCAATGCTGTCGTACCCGACAGTAAGAGTATGTCCCCGAACCGTTCCCCGTCCCCTTCTTTGTACAAGCGACCCCCCTGATTGAACTCCTCATATTAAAGGTTAATTAAAGTTATTTCCACAGTATTTTTTTGGTTAAAAAAAAAAAGTTAAGTAAAATATGAACTATTAGACTAATATATGGGTAAAATATGGTATTAGCAAGATAGTTCTCTTCCAGTCAATTCATATGCACCAAAATCAGACTAAATTGGATAAATGGTTGAGAAAATTAGGACCCAACAACTTCTGGAAGTAAAGCTCCAGAAGTTGTTGGGTTACACCTGATCTTCCCCAAAATAAATCCCGCTCTTCCCCACACTAGATTCTATGGTGTTATAAAGATTGAAAATGATCCATGATATAGTTTTTGAGCTATGTCTGGAAGACTGTTTTTTGTATCAAAAAAAAAGAAGCTCCACCTAATGATTAAAATATAAAATATTAACTATTGTTAAGTACAGTGTTTTATGCATTTATTTATAATGTGTTTATGGAGAAATAATCAAAGTAGAGGCAACTACTTATGATTTTTTAAATAGGAATGTAACTTGTCGGAAGCAGGGACCCTTCAGCCGTGGCGAAGGTCGACGATTTTGAAACCTCAGATTGGCAATATAGTACAGAAGCAACATACAAATTCAAATAAGCAAATTTAAGAATTTGGAATTAATAATACCTTGGTGCCATATTGATTTCTGATGTTCAAAGCTTTAAGAACTAAAAATAAATAATGCAACTGACACAAACTCTTCCATCCTCTCACCTGCAAAAAGATCAGGGTCTCCTTGATGTCCTTAATGTCCTCCTCGTAGCTTTTGATAATCTTCTCCACCTTATCACGGTCCGTCTTCGAATAGACTGTGTCTGTGATGCTGACTGAGGCGGACGTAACCCCACCAGCCGTGGCTACGCCAATACCTACGGTTGCAACCATGAGCGACGTTCCTGCTGTGAAAGGCGCCAGAATGAGTCCGCCGATGGAGGTGATTGACCCCGCAACACTGGCCAACCCACCACCGACACTGGCTGTGACCGTCTTCTTATGGAAATCATCGACAGAATCCGCTAAACGTAGCAATTCCAGGATATGCTGCTGGAGGGAGGCGCCAGACTGGTTGAAAAAGCGGATAAAAAGACGAGCCACAATGAAGACGCGATCTGCTGCATCTTCAACTACTCTAGAAAAGGAGACAACAAGCAACACCGGATTGAATTGCAACTTTTAATTTGAAAATATGTTCATTTAAAATGGATCTGAATAAGTGGATTACATCCACAGAGGTGCTACTTACTCTTCTGGCTCACTATCCTGGTTTTCCTCATTCCACTCATCCCAGCCTAACGTTCATAAACAAACAGTTACAGCCAGAGATTTCAGCTGCTTGAAATCAACCAAACATTGTTCAGATGAATCTTACCCTGGACTGTTCTCCACCACCTTAAGAGGCTATCCTCAGCCTGAAAGTGCATTTGCAAATTCACCATAATAATTCTTTACTGTCCAAGGAAATCAAATGACATCTCAAACATGCATGATGGGATTTTATCCCTCTTACATGTAAAGGGTCTGAGACGGTTCCTTCTCTGCACGCCGACAGGTCAGCCAGCTGGAGCATCTGAAATTCAACTATTTCCTGTAACGTAACAAAACAAGAATTCTCATAGCACTTTTACTGAGTTTCATTCTTTATTCTGCTGATATTTTACTTCTGACTTTTTTTTTTTTAAATTGTTAGTTCACTCTTTTCTGCAGTGACTTTTTTTATTTTGTCTCTACCTTCACTGAATTTATTTATTTTAATGTTATTTCCACATGGTGACATTAATTATTATTACTTTTCATGATAAATAGTGAAAATACAATCCAGTAAACTTCATACTGAATTTTCTTTCAAACCATTTTATTGTATATAGTCTCACAGCTTCTTTTTTTTGTGCTTTTTCTTTCTCTCCTTTTTTGCTGTGTAGCTGGGACTACTTTACACAGATGTCCATTTAAGTAACTATTTGCAAAACGATTCTCGCAAAAACAATGGCAATTTGCTCATTCTGTAACCGTGGTGCAATTACAATCCTCAATGCAAAAATGCAAAACAACTATTACTAATATTTCCAATACTGCTATTCAAGCAAATGTGTTTCTGTACATGGCAGCTGATTCACTCTGTCAGGCACTCTGATCGCTGAGGTCCATTCAGTGAAACAGTCCAGATTCATGAAATGAAACAGTCCAGGTTCATACAGGGAATCAGTCCAGGTTCATTTGGTGAAACAGTCCAGGTTCATAGATTGGAACAGTTCAGGTTCATACAGTGAATCAGTCCAGGTTCATACAATGAAACAGTCCAGGTTCATACAATGAAAAAGTCCAGGTTCATACAATGAAACAGTTCAGGTTCATACAGTGAAACAGTCCAGGTTCATACAGTGAAACAGTCCAGGTTCATACAGTGAAACAGTCCAGGTTCATAGAATGAAACATTTCAGGTTCATTCAGTGAAACAGTCCAGGTTCATTCAGTGAAACAGTCCAGGTTCATACAGTGAATCAGTCCAGGTTCATTCAGTGAAACAGTCCAGGTTCATACAGTGAATCAGTCCAGGTTCATTCAGTGAAACAGTCCAGGTTCATAGAATGAAACATTTCAGGTTCATACAGTTCAAGATTTGATCTAGACTCGTACATCCATCCTCCTCGTCATGCCTCCATGCTGCGTCAGCATTAGTTCAACATTCAAATTGTGATCACTGTATAAATGATCTATAGATGACTTTTACTTAGCCGTGAGTCTAAGTAGCTCTTATTCTTCATTGCTGACGGCTTTGAATGGATTTAGATTTTGTGCATCACAAAGCAAACAGGTGGAGTTCACCTGTCAGTTTGTTGGTTCTGCGTGTAATGAAGAGATGGGCTTGCCAACAGGAAATGAAAGAAGGCATGGGAAAAGCTTACCCCAAAACCACAAGCTGCCACAATGTGGACACATTTAGAACGAATATATTTCCAGCAAAGACATAAATGATGAGTACAAGCTATTCTCTTACCACACACCCTATAAAAAAATATTTGCTACCCCGCCTGGTTTATTGAAGCAGCCATTCAGCGCTGCGTACAGCTTTATTTACACAGAAACCGAATGCCTATGCGAAGTAATGACAGGATGATCAGGGGACACGAAGAAAATTAGCTGCAAGTCATTTTGATGATAAGAATGGATGAATGCTTTTTAAAGAAAGAAGTGAGAAAACACTAACCTGCTCAAAAAAATAAGGAAATCTTGCTTTTGTTTGTTATTTATGACAACAAGTGAAGAGACTTCAGTTTAGAGTTTACTTCGGTCAAAATGTGTTACTTTGGGATATAGATTAAAACATTAATTGATCATTTTCAGAAACTAAAAAAAGTCTGTGAAACAAGTTTAGTCGAGGCAAAAAAGAAAAACCTTTAGATGTCCATTGTCTTCAATACATTTAAAAAAAAACAATCAGATTTCTATATTTCTTTTAGAATAAAGTAAGCATGCACATGATATTTGTAGCCCCGCCATCCCCATCGACGTGTCCGCTGGCACCGCAGATCCTTCGTGTTAAGAATGTGTTTTATATTCAAGAGATTTCACTCCACAACAACTAGGAACAACAACAGCATGCATGACGGACTAAATACACATCAAGTATTAGGATGATCAGTGCCGCTGGCGCAAGATAATAAATATGGACCAATTTTATATATATAATAATACGTGTGCATTGGTTGAAGTATGACTAAAGCAGAGTTAGTGATGTTCAGGTATGTAATGTCTTGTGTTATAGACTCCATATGGTATTTTAATTGTCATATATTTTTCCATATATATATATATATATATTTTTTTTTTTTCCACTCATAGTTCATTTTTAACAGACTAAGGGGGACTAATGAAAAATACCGTTTTTTGGACATAAATTCATCTTTATTTTGAAGATTTCAATCAGGGGGATTGCTTGTAAAACGCAGGGGATCTGGGACTTTTCGGGGACATACCCTTGCAGTCGGGGACGAGAGCATATGCCTGGTTTAAAATATGGCTATGCTTTTATTATGTAATGCCCCCAAAGTATCCCTAGGTTAACTTTTACCCCTATTTGAGAACAACTGTCATTGATAATTGGTCCAAATCTACATTGGGGTGTATCCGTAAGTTTAAAATGTGTTAAAAACTGGTTCGTGATCATGCTTTTCTATATTGTCCTTTTTTAATAATAAGCTGGATGCATTCATTGGTACACTTTATTTGTCTGATAGTCTTCTTAAAATTGTTTATCAATATTAAGAATATTAACTACTTATTTATTCACTTATTAATTCAATTATTTATTCGATATCACATCCATCAAGTCAAAACATTTGGAGAAATGTAACAAAAGTAAGAAACAAAATTTTATAAAGAAAAGAAAAGGTAGAAAATGTTTACTACATTTCAGCAGTTGCCGAAAAAAAGTATGATGTATTAAAAACATGCGGAGACACGAGAGTATTTAACAAATTTACAGTTTGCGCACTGGCTGCTAATCATTTTCATCGCTGATGCAAATCAAAAAATTCTCGTTTGTGAATTTTTACATATGGTTATGCCAAGGACTAAATTGTATGTTTAGTAAAGTTCATTCCCTGCATTTCCTACTCACCTCAAGAGTGTCAGAAGATTCTGCCGGGTCCTGGAGAGTAAACACAAAATAAAATAAAAAATAAAGGAGTTAATGGAAAAAACTCTTTGAAGGAAAAACATTTTCAACTGTTTTGTCCTTTTCCTTTTTTTAAACAGGCACACGGCAAACCCGAATAAGTTATCGTAACTCAAAATAATTGATCCCTTCGGTTTCCTTAACATGGGATGAATTTCTTTTTACGTATTCTATCTCATTTATTTATTGAATATCTTAGACGATCTAAATTTATGATAAAATCACATTGTGTTTGGCCATATTGGAAAATAGCAATTATGACTAAATTTTACATTTTCACTATTCATTCCAAGTCATTTTGAACATTCGGGTTTACAGTGTGGTACTAAAAGAATGAAAACGTACAGAAAATAAATAAGGTATCACTGAAATAGCATTTCAGTGATACCTTACTCCAGAACCAAACAATTGTGTGGGCAGATACCTCATTAGTCTGAAGGTCTATAAAAGAAATAACAAACTCGATCCTCAGATCTTTACTTCCCAGTAGTTAAGAGTGAGAATCAGCTTGAATTGTTACTATTATTATTACTACTACTACTAATACTACAACTACTACTACTACTAGTACTACTACTACAACTAATACTACTACCACTACTACTACTAATACAACTACTACTACTACAACTAATACTACTACCACTACTACTATTACTACCACTACTTCTACCACTACTGATACTACTACCAACAGTCCAGGTTCATAGAGTGAAACAGTCTGGGTTCATAGTGAAATAGACAAGGTTCAAACCGTGAAACACAAAACTGTTTGTGCTCTATCTGCTTTGGTGACAATTTGGTAAATCATTTATGCATAATTAGCAAAAAATAAGCCTGCAAATACTTCATATAATCACGTAAAAAACTATTTGAAGTAGCTCAATGAGTGCAATGTGTAACCATGGAAACAAGTTCATTCTAGATATGAAAATGCAATGCCACTACTGTTAAACAGTATGTTCTGTTACTGCAACTATCCATACAGTGAAACAGTCCAGATGTCAATCATTCAACAGTCCATGTGACCATCAATTTGTTATTATCACGTTATTATAACTTAAACGAGCTGAGGAAGACGAGCTGAAACTCTTGGTATGTTTGACCCATGTGAGAAACAATCCTATAAATGACCAATCAATGTTTTCTCCTCATAACAACGCACATCATGTGCTTCTCCCATGACAGAGAATCTGCATTCTGGCTAGACTGAATAATTGCTACTTGTGAAAACAGCCTGGAAATAATTTTAAAAATGTGTAATGAGTTCAGGTGGTCTCAGTCCACTTGTTTGGAGTGTGAATGCACCCCTGAGGATGCACCAGTCAGAGTGTGTTAGGTTTATCATATCCCCAAAAAGTCAGGGATGTTATGAAATGGTCATTACTGCCACCAGCTTCGCTGCTTCCACATCTGCATTCAGATCCTCTATGTTAACTCGATAACTCAAAAACTTTTTCATGGAACATTTTCATATTTTATACCCACATAGACCTTATTGTGAGGAAGAACTGGATTCATGTTGGGAAAGGTCGGCTTTATATTTCGGACCCTAGGCAGACCTTTATTTCTAAAAGTTTTCAGTCCATAATTTCTCAACACACGGTCCGATTTAGCTCCAACTCGATGCATATGAATTGAACAGAGGAGCTCTATCTTGTATATATTATGTTTTACTCTGAAAGTTCATATTTTACTCACTAGGGGTCGCTGTCTAAAAAACCCCAACTGTTATTAGGACAGTGCTGTATACACCATAATTGAATCATGAAGATGTGTCTTAACTATATCATATTTTATTCACTTTGTGGAGCCGTTTTACAAACATGCTGTGGCGATTACTTCACATTTAATTGGACGAGCTCAGTCGGGAGGGATTGCTTTTAGGACACAGTGGATTTGGTACTTTTTGGAGATATACTCTTTATGTCAGTGACGACAGCATTGGCATAGTTGGATTTAAAGCATGCTAACAAGAAATAAGAAAAATTGTTGTATGTTATGGGCAACTTTGGGCTAAGATTATTGCAATGTCACAGCTTCCATGGTGATCTTCAACCAATACCTGCGTATCAAAAACAGAAGATGTGCTGGGAACCTCAGAGTTTGACGGATATTCCTCTTCAGGCATCTGCATCACAAAAACAAAACCACAAAACGTTATAAACTTATAGACCACAGATGAATGCTGTAGAAGTTATACTAATGGACCTGCAGACCGTGGGAAGCAACTGGGCTTCATTAATAAGCACTGATTTATTAGAAAGTGTCAAGGTAAAAAGTGTAAAACATATGACAAAAAGAGGAAAAACTGATGAGATTGGAAAGAGGTGATAAATTCCAAGTCCAAGTAGCTAAACCTGCATTATTCTCCATAAATACAGCAATTACCACTTGGAAAAGTATCGTCATGATAATATTCATACATGTAGCCATTCAAAAATATCTATTTAACACCAAATGTATAGATTAATAATAAAACTATAACAATATATGTTTAATAATAATGATATCTAAAGTTAAAAAAGCCAAAAAAACGAATGTGTGTGATGTTTGAGATGTAGGGTCGGTGAATGTTGTTCAGATAAGTCATGGAATGTGAAGAGAAGTGGTATCCTTCAAAAATTCATCAGGGAAAGAGAGCACATTCAATGTGTGTCGGGCACTCTTCTTCCCCTAAATCTATTAGAATAAGACAATAGAACACACCACAAATGACTTTTCCACTTCAGGCCCGGAAGGCCCGGGAATGAGAAACAAACTGGAACTTTGTTGAGAAAATATCAGCAAGCCGGTTAGGTTCAGTGAGTAATTAAATAAAGATTATGCAAGAGATGAACTTTTACTGCTTACTGGAAAAGACAATGGAACTATCTCAGAGTTTCCTCTAAACCTACTTTCTGGAATAACCCCAGCTGTCATGGCTTTTATAAATCTGAATCTGCAAGCCAGACTTGTCAATCTGTCACTGCAAAAATGTAAACAGTCGGAGGCGTGTTCAGTACCTGTGTGCTGGGCCAAAAGATGTTTATTTTATTCATCATCTCTACGAGTATCCCAGGGTTCTAAAGACAAACACAAAAAGGCAACATCACAACCTGTTACCTAAATAAATATATTTGAATCCATCAGATCCGGGTAAAATCTGGATCTTCAGCACATGAGAAAAATGCCATAACTATGTGTTTTTATATCAAATATATGTGTTAACTAGATAATAGCATTTACTTTCCATAGGAACAAAGGAATTTTTTCTTTTTTTTTAATCCTGGATTGAGCGTTTCGGTCCGGAGTCAAAATGTAATTAATAATAATAATAATAATACATTTAATTTATAATGCACTTTACATTTGGATCAAATCTCAAAGTGCTAATACAATTTAGTTTATTAATTAATATAGTGTATTAGTGTATTAATTTAGTTTAGTTTAGTTATAATTGCATTTTAACTGACCCATGCCCACCTCTCCAGAAACGTCTGTTGAAATCTGTTCAGTCGTTCCGGAGTACTTTATTTTTCTAGTAGTAAGAATATGGGTGGGGGGGAGTTTTGAATCTGTCCTTTCATAATGGTTGAAAAGTTAAGGGACAACTCATAAGTCATAATTAGGATCCTCAAGGACCCAGGTATTTCGATCTAGTGGCTGAATCAGGAATTGTATAGCATCAACCAATGCTCTGCAGTCATCAACCAGTGTTAAAAATATTAATTTGAGTCATTATGGCTTAAAGTTTCTGTATATGCTGTTCTAAAATATTATTCTTATAGATGTTTAAGCCAGGCTCAGGGGAATGAGCACAATAGTGGAGTTACTTTGTCTTTGTGGGGCTAGTTGTTACTTTTATTTTGTTCCTCGCAGAGTTTATACCTGCTCCTCCAGTTCTTCATTACCGTCTGCCAAGAGTTCATTGTCGGAGGACAGCTCACTTTGCTGGAGCTGGAAAAACAGACGCAAGGCAGAGAAAATTAAACCCCTGTTTTTAGGATGGACTGCAGACGTCTTTTTATAGTGATCAGTGCTACAAATGATAACTCTGAGATGTGAAGGTTAACATTATCCCTGGATTCTGAACAAAAAATGTGTTGATTGGATAGTTACTTTTAGCACAAATTATATTAATCCAGATGCCATGAATGATGACGCTGTAAGTCAAATCAGTTAGAATTCAGTGCAGAGCAGGACTTCTTTACCTGCTGGTCTTGAGGCTCTTTTTCTGTTTCAGGAGGAGCTGTTGCAGCATCTTGAGGATTGTTCATTGGCACCTTGGCAAACAAGGATTGAGATAAAAACAACCTCATTTGAAGCACCATTGCAGGCACTTTTATCGCTCAACAATGATTTACCTCATTAGAAGTAATCAGTTAAATTAAAACTGAAAAATACTTGTTTTCAAAAACCGATCCAAGCGCCTTATTGACTTATGATTCCTGAACAGTTTCACAATTTCAATATGAAGTGCTTTGAAGAAGTATTGGGCCACAAACTGGTTTCTTCTACTTTTCATGCATTTCACACTAAACTGTCGTATCTTCAAACAAAATTTTAACATTAAACAAAGTTCACCTGAGTAAAAGGAAAATGCAAGTTTTAAATGATAAAAAAACGCAACTTAGCGAAGACACGTGAGCAACGACACTTAGAGACGTACTTTTTTTCTGAAACAGGACCTACATTATTATTCAGTGTGCAAACATTGAATAATAATGGTATTAAAGGTATTAATGTTTGACATAATTCCCCTTTTCGTTTCAGTTTACCTCAAGACTTTAATACAATTATTAATTAACAGTTTGTGTCGATTGTCTGAATTACGATCTATTTGAATGAACTATTATGGACACAGAAATCCCAGAATC
Organism: Lophius piscatorius; assembly: GCA_009660295.1. Classification (NCBI taxonomy): domain Eukaryota; kingdom Metazoa; phylum Chordata; class Actinopteri; order Lophiiformes; family Lophiidae; genus Lophius; species Lophius piscatorius. The sequence continues at coordinate 217,265 of VRLP01000127.1, read as the reverse complement.
AGACCTTTTTTTCTCCTGGGAGTCAAGAAGCCTTTCGGTAACTTCTTCTGGTAAATCCACAAACCGTTCTGCCCCACAGAAATGTAGCAACAGATGACCTTGCATTGATAAACCACTCTAGGTAATCCAACATGACATGTCAAAAAGTCACATTTATTAACTAGCAAGGTCTTCGTTAGCTTTGATGACAACAAATCAAAGCAAATCAACATTTAAAAGTGAATCAAGACATCAATCGGAGAAATACATCAAAGGCAGCCTTAAAAGCGAATTCTAACTTTAATGTTGCATCAGCCAGCAGGGACAGAAAACTGGCTAGTATGGCAAATGCTTTTATCACTCGTCTGGATATTCAATACAGGCATCAGTAATGTCATTGTACCCATTCAAAACTCTAATATAAGATATCTACAATTTCCTTTTGTCTAGTTAAAAATCTAATATTAGATATCTGAAATGTCTTTTTGCCTACATAAAAATCTAATATTAGATATCTACAATTTATTTTTGCCTAATTAAAAATCTAATATTAGATATCTACAAAGTCTTTTTGCCCAGTTAAAAATCTAATATTAGATATCTGAAATGTCTTTTTGCCTACATAAAAATCTAATATTAGATATCTACAATTTCTTTTTGCCTAATTAAAAATCTAATATTAGATATCTAAAAAGTCTTTTTGCCTAGTTAAAAAATCTTATATTAGATATCTACAATTTCTTTTTGCCTAATTAAAAATCTAATATTAGATATCTACAAAGTCTTTTTGCCCAGTTAAAAATCTAATATTAGATATCTACAATGTCCTTTTGACTTATGAAAACTCTAATATTTTTTCACTAGTCGAAACTCTTAACATAGATATCAACGTCATTTCGATGAGTCAAAACTTTGATCGTAGATATGTAAGTTTTGACTATGGGAAATGACGTTGGAGAGATCTACAATTAGTAGAAAATTGATGAGTTTTGTTCATTGAATATATCGCTAACGTGAAACTAAACACACCAAAGGAACCTGTCATTCCAGTTTGCAGTCAGTGTGTAGCATTTGTGTGTAGTGTTGTGGGATGGTGCATACATTTTATACTATGAGTTTCACCCAGAGGTCACCTGTTAGCGACGACAAACATCTCAGATAATGTGTTACTCAACCTCCAGCCAACCAGTGTCACTAAAACCTGAACCACCAGGAAGTAGTTTCCAGATTACGTCAATCGTCAATCAATATGTCAATTTTGGAATTGCGTGTTTATCGTGAATAGTTTGTGGTTATAAACAAAAAGCATCATGGGTACTGGTATATGCAACATTTTTGCTTCCACCATCATGGATATTAGCTTCATTGCTTGGACAACAAGTACAGAAGGACATCTCTATAAGATCTCATTGCTGTTCTGGTCATCCACAGTGTTTGCATTTATAGGGGGCAGACCTGCTACTGTAAAATAATACAGTAATATTCTGCCCAGTTTTTTCATCACAATTTAAACAATGTTGTCCTCGAAGTTGATGTGTTGGACCAGGACAATTGGCAAATTTTAACGATTTGGTTGAATTGACTTAGTTTTGTGAGCTCAGTGTGAACCTGCTCTAATCCAGTGGTTCACACTGTGACATAGCAGGCATGCTCCCTCTAGTGGTACGCGGAGGAATCTCTGAAATCGCCTACTTTTACTAAATTGCAGGTGGGGGTGGTCGAGCAAGGACGAGAGAGAGAGAGAGCGGTGCTGAAGCAAGAGTGAGAGTGCGTCAGGAAAAAGACAGAGTTAGCAAAGAGTTTGGAGCAACTAAGTGACTTTGTATGTGTACAGCAGGGCACAATGGTCTGAAACAAAGGCTGCAGCTTCCAAGAGCGCGTGGAGTCTCCGGTGTGGTGTTTTACTGCCGCTGGTCAAGAGTAAAAGTGTAAGTACCTAAGAAGAAACCTCAGACCTGCAGTAAATAAACAAACATATCCCCTCCCCGAACACGGTCTGGAACCCGAACAGAAAAAAGGCTAACATGGATGATACTATCAAAGTACTATGATGAATGAAATGAAAATATTGTAACCATGAGATAAATGAAAAGGGCTTTAAAATAAGTTTGGCCTTTCCTGTAGTTTATTTGTTCAGACGTCATCAGCCAACTACGTAGTCGGATTGTGGCACGCGCGTCAAGCCGTTACAAGCTAAACTGTGAGGATAAGAAGACAGTAAGCGGAGAAAGTTTAAATTATGAGTGGTTTAATAACAATGCAAGGAAGAGAAGTGTGGATCAGGAGGAGAATATTATTAGCAGCGTTGTGGAAACTGCTGTGGAAGACAGTGAACACAGCAGCATGCCTGAATCCACCGGCAGCAAACTGAGAAAAATAGTACGAGAGGGAGATGACTCGGGTTACATCTCATTTACAGGGACTAACAGTAGTTATTGTTAATGTTCTCACCTGCTTTTTTGTGTACTGTATGTGTGTGTACTGTATGCGTGCGTACTGGGTGTGTACTGTATGTGTGTGTACTGTATGCGTGCGTACTGGGTGTGTACTGTGTGTGTGTGTACTGTGTGTGTGTGTGTGTACTGGGTGTGTACTGTGTGTGTGTGTACTGTGTGTGTGTGTGTACTGTGTGTGTGTGAGGGGCGGCCCCTTGCATTAGAATCATGTGAAAGAGTTTAAGTGCCAGTTCTTTTATTACTCCATCGCACTGTGTGGTTGTGGCTGACTAGTCAACAATAAATAATATTCTTATTGGGTATATATTTTCCTCCTGTTTGAACTAGGTTTAGCTGAATAGGGTTACCTACTTCCACTTATGTATTTTTACATGGGTCATTAAGTTTGGTACCTGGAGAGCCGGATGTATTCTGAGGTGGTACGCGGTGTAAAACGTTTGAGTACCACTGCTCTAATCAATCAAGAGAATAAGGCAGCAGTGCTAAATGCTCCTTTACTTCTCTAGAGAACAGCAGATCCAGCAGCACAGGACTGGGCTGTGAGCACTCATGCAACCGTCATGGACTCTGTTTCTTTACTACAGTCAGAAACATGTACACCAGTAGGCTGCTGGAGTTCATCCAGTAGGTCTCTGGCGGTGCTCCTGCTGTTCCCTATCCAGTTCTCCTTGTGTAACATGCCGTCTCCTGGGATCTCCTCCACCCTCCACACTGTGCTGGGGGACAACACACACCTTTTTGTTATGGCACATATGGATGTGTCATCCTGCCAGAGCTGGACCACCTGTGCAACCTTAACGGGCTGCAGGTACCGCATCGTAGTATCAGACGTGACAAGGACACTAGCAGAACATAAAACTAGAATCTGTCAGGAAAGATGAGGAGAGTGGAAAGTTGTTTTCAGAAGTTATCTTGTCGCCTCTGCTGTCAAATCGTCACTTTGACAGATCATTATTCCACCCTGACTTGTAGTTACACTGTGATGATTATGTGTTTCCCTAATTTTTTTGAGCAGTGCTAATGCTCCTTTACTTAGCATTTGGAATTGTCTGTTATTATTATTGTATACCGATAATATATGTGAGTATTTCTTTCACCACTGTATCTAAAAAAGTCTGTTAAGTTTCAAGTTCCTTTCACAGAAGAGCCAAGTAGATATGTGTGCAGCAAACAACTTTAATCAAGAAACAGATTTAACCAACACAATAATAATATTTATTTATCTTATTACATATAATTAAAATGGCTGCTTTAAATAAATACTATATTATTAATTAATGATGTTTAAAAACTGGCAGCCAAAAACTAGATCTTCACTTACTAGTTTCTGGAGTATTAAGATCGTGACAGTGCGACTTCATTTCACATCCTTCATTCGTCAAACTCGACGAGTTTCTTCAGTTCAGACTTCAAAAGCTCTACGTCCTCTACCTCCTCCACCTCCACCTCCACCCCATCGATGGTTAACTGCAGCTGTTCCTTGATGCGGTTCAGCTCCAGCAGCCCATCCTGCAGGTCCTTACAAACCTCCCGAATCTTACAAGCAAAATCTGTCTTTGCGCCCTTCTTGAGCTCCATGGAGTCCTTGGCCAGGAAGAAGACGTCGAGGGCCAGGAAGAGACCTGACATAACTCCTGTGGTAATGCTCATCACCTGGGCGGCTTTAGCAGCACCTCCTGCAACGCCGAGCACCTGAACGGTACTTATCAGGCTCTCTGTGTTGATCACTAAGGCTTTGCCGGCCCGACCGCCCTCCTTCATCACATGTTTGACGTTCTGGTTGAGGTGTTTCTTTGAGATGCTCTCCGCGTACTTCTCAAAGTTCCACTCTTCAAGCATCTCCATCCCTTCCTGTTAGAAAGATAAAATGTAAGTGATCCTTCATGGAGGTTATTCTAACACTTGCTTCTGCCAAGATTAAGGTTAAGTGATCAGTCTGACTTTTAGCAGGATATCACAAAAACTACTTCAAATGCTTTCATGAAACTTGACGGGTGGGGCGTATGACATGAAGACCCTTTCTTGAAGAGTGGGCTTTGACCCAATATTGTTTATGGCCACATTTTAACCTTCATGCCAAAAGGATCCCTCACACTTTAAGTTAAAATGATGAAGCCGACTGAACTCCATCCTCTCACCTGCAAAAACGTCAGGCAGTCCTTGATGTCCTTTATCTCCTCCTCGTAGTCTTGGATCATCTTCTCCACCTTCTTTCGGTCCGTCTTTGAGTGGACTGTGTCTGTAATGTTGGCTGAAGCAGATGCCACCCCACCTGCCGTGGCTATGCCAATACCCACGGCTGTGACGATGAGCGACGTTCCTGCTGTGAAGGGTGCCAGAATGAGCCCGGTGATGGTGGTTATCGACCCCGCAACACTGGCCACCCCCCCGCCGACACTGGCTTTGACCGTTTTCTTGTGAAAATCGTCAGCTGCATCTGCCAAACCGAGCAATTCCAGGATACGCTGCTGGAGGGAGGAGCCAGACTTGTTGAAGAAGCGGACAAAAAGACGAGCCGCCATGAAGACACGGTCTGCTGCATCTTCCACTACTCTAGAAAAGGAGACAAGCAACATTTTACAGCAGTAAAATATTGTGGGAAAGAGCAGAAACATTTTAATTTTAAAGCTGCCAAGTAGGAAATTTAAGGACATCTAGAGGTAAAGTTCCAGATTGCAACACATGCAGTACTTGAGCTCAACCGTACTTATCCAAAAATCTACAATCCACCTCAGAAATATTTGCCATCTTTTAAAAAAATGTATGAGATGCAAAAAATGTCTTTATTGTCCAAACTCTTGATCTATAATTCTATTTATTCACAAAACTTTTTCTTTATTTATCTCAAGTAGAGATATATATATATATATAAATATATATATATATACATACACACACACAAACATATATTTATACATATATATACACACACCCATCTATATGCATATATACATACAAATATACACATATATACATAATTAAAAGAAACATTACATTCTTAACATAAACAAATATTTTTCTCTAAAACAGGTGTGCCACAATTATTGATTGATTATTGAATTCCTGGGATGAAAATGCATAAAATATTATGAGCAGGATGTGTCAATAATTTGGGTACACATGTTTCAGGGAAGAATATTTGTTATTTTAAGCTTTGGTCCTTCACTTAGATGTTACATTTTTGTGGCTTATATGAATTAAAGATCATGGGTATAGACAATAGACATTTTTTACATGTTAAAAGATGCCAAGAATTCTCAAATTTCAAAGTCAAAAATGGGAAACCGTTGTTTTTTAAGGGGCGAAGCATTTCTTCATTGTATTTGTGCCACTTCAAGCTAAAACCGTTACAATCCTTCTCTAGAGCCGGTGTCCGGTTCCCTGATTCTGTACAAACATGGCGGTCTCCATGGAAATGAGGCCCACTCCCACTTCAGAAATAAAGGTATTTTTCTAAGCTAAAGTTTAAGTTATGAATATTGTATTCCATTTATTCAAAGATAGGTCCCTAAATTAAACACTGCACCTTTGAAGTATAAAATAAGACAAAATTTTTGTCGTATTAAATCTCAGTAAAAGTGCTACTTACTCCTCGGGTTCATCGTCCTGGTTTGCTTCATTCCACTCATTCCAGCCTAACATTTGTGAAAGAAACTGTTAAAGGCAGTTCTATCTGTAGGAAATCAATCAAACATTATGAAAGATGAATCTCACCATCGACCGTTCTCCACCACGCTAACAGACCATCTTCATCCTGAAAGTAGATCATGTCAGATTTACTGTAAGAATTCTGGTAGATTGTATCTTCATTAAGGAACAAAGGCATCAAAGGATTTTTAAGGAGTCTTACTTCTAGAGGATCTGGAGTTTCTTCGCTGGACATCGCCACGTCAGCCAGCTGGAGCGGCTCAAAGTCCACTATTTCCTGTACCACAACAATTTACTGAATTTTTTTAAACAGAATTTTATTCTTTATTCCGGCCTTTTTCTTATTTGGCCGACTTTCAGTCATTTTTAACTTTCAACAAGAACATATTGCATGTTTGGGAGGTGCTCTACACCTGCTTTGCTGTTTTTCCAGCTCACCTGAGGAGCGACAGTAGGAGCTGCTGAGTCCTGGGGAGAAAACATTTATATTAAGAAATAAAGAGGTAGTAAACAAACTCTAGCAATTTAACACTTTGGATAAGAAATACTGTTTAAAATGGGGAAAAAAACAAATTGTATTTCAGCCTACTGCTTGCCTTCAAAAAAACAAAACCCACATAGTTATATAGTTATGTATGCACTTAAAGTTTTGCATTTCCGGGTGGATTTAAACAGGTCTTATCTGACGGTGAAGCCCAGATCCCCTGATTGAACTCAAGTTAAATATGAAATTATGTTAGAAAAATAGATAACCTCTGCCTAGAGGGTAAAATATGATCCGATAGAGTGAAACTCGACACATACAATATAGAGCTACTCAAGTTGATTAATGTGCACCAACCTTGGAATAAATTTGACCAACAGCTGAGAAATTATGGCCCGAAAATATTTGGAGAGAAAGCTCCCTCTCCCTCTTGTGTCAGAAATAGACAAACAACCTTTCCCAAAATATGTCAAGTTCTTCCTCACAACTAAGGTCTAAGTGGGTGTAAGATTAGAAAATTATCCATGAAATAGTTTTTGAGTTCTTGCACAGACGCAGCAATGACGATTATATAATTACACATCGTCTGGGATACCTTTGTTCCAGAACCAAACAATGCAGCAGGCAGAATCCTCTTTAGTCTGAAGTTCTAGGGAAGAAATAAAGATTTCAATCCTGGTATCTTTACGTCCCAGCATCAACTTGTTCATGTTTAGTAGGATGAAATAGATTTTAGTAGCAATTCACAAATGAAATTGTTTTCATTTGATGTAGAACCTTTTTTCACGTACAATGGCTTTTTTCTTGGGTTCCTCTGCTGGCTGGCTTCTCACCTCGCTGCTGGCGGCAGCATCTACGTACCAAACAGACTGTGGAGAGGGTGATGAGAATAAAGTGGTTAGATGTGGTATCATACATGGTGGCACATAAGGATGTAACCTTTATTTAAAAACACTCACTCCTACACAGAACAACATTGCAAAATAAGTCCTGGGCGTCTGACCCTTCCCTGAGGAGCAGAGGGCAGCCCCTGTGATAAAGCGTCAAACAAAATCCAATCTGTGTCGTTTTTAACCTAAAGGGTGACTAAGAAAACAAATATTTGATCAGAGTCATTACAAAGTAAAAACTGCAAATTTTTATCTTGTTTTATTTTTTTCATCTATTACCATCATTGTATGTTTACTTTTGAGTTTTCTTTATTTTGTGTCTGGAGCCAAATGGAACATAATTTCATTCTGCTGATTTACCTGTATAGTGGATATTCTAAATGACAATGACATTCATCTTGAATCTTTATTTCTGCTGAATTCAGTCTTGATGACAGGAAACAAAAATAATTACAAATTGCTATCAGGCATCTTTAATTCACTTTTTACTTTAGTTCCGTCCATTTTCATCTTCACTGGGTTTTTCTCAACATAATGGTCATTCATTCATTAGATTCTTCTCCTGTGAATGGCACAAATAATCCCTTCAATCAAAATGATGTGACACAGGAGAAATGTCAGAGTCTGTACTTTTCGCTTTTACTGGAGTGAAGAAGTTCATCAGTTCATCTAAGAAAATGAAATATGGGGTCCTTGTTTAAACATGCATTCCAAGCCTTCACACAATCTGGACTGAAGTAAAGAGCAGCTCAACTCTGGTTTTAGTGTCTCAGTTTGGTATTGGATAAGTGGAATTCATCTTCGCTAACGGGCCAGCTAACTCATTCAATCAAGTTCTGTGGATCGTAGCCGGAGCGTGCAGGAGCCAGAGGTCAGCTGATGTCTGGAGGAGAATGCCGTTGAACTACAACAGTTCACTGGTAAACTCCGCTGGATTCAGCTAACCGCAGACTCAGAGAGTATAGAGATGTCAAGATCATTCAATCCACCCACCAAATCATTGAAGCCGGTGATCAAATGAGGAAGTCTGTTATCTCGGTGTTGTGCATTACGTTCACAAAGTCGGTGACAACAACGACTTTGTGTTCTGTTTGTGTGAGCCATTGTACACTCACACAAACAGAACAAACGTTCCAGAGTTTAATTTCATCGCATCAAGCTTTCCAAGTGTGAACACACACTCAAAGAGGCATGAGATTAAGATCATGTTAGGTTTATTGGTTTGAAGGATATCTTAAGCTTTAGGAGCCAGGAGGTGAAGTCTTACGTGTCTCTCGATGGTACTCTCATCCAAACTTTCGCAGCTGCTAGAGCTCTCGCTTTGAATGGCTGCGTTTCCCTGAAAGGAAGAGAAAAAACTGTTGTGCTTCAATGGCCTCTTTTATTTATGGCCAACAATTTGTAATGGGTTCTACAAGAGTCAAGAGCGTTAAGATGTCAAAGTCAAAAGTGAGGCAAAGTAGACCCTTCTACTTGTAGAAGAGCCTGGAAGAATCATCTACAATCCTTCCTATAGAACCTGCAGTAACCTTTGACCCATACCCGCGTATGTAGAGAGGACGATGTGTTCTGAACCACAGCGTCAGTCTGACATTCCCCTTCAGGCCTCTGCATCACAAAAACAGAACAACAGCTGGTCAAAACCACAAATAGGATTAGAAGTTGCTCGTGGTTACCAAGTAGTAGACCCCAGGTGAAAGCTAAGTCCTCTGCAGGTGAGACTGGTAAACTGCAAGCCAAGAAAAGCTGCAGGCTCAGGCTCACAAACATCGAGACAAGGAAGGCTGGTGGCATCACTCGGCATGCAGACCAAAGCCGGTGGGGCCAGACCAGTTTAATCAGTCACAACAGAACTGAATGAACCAAAGGGTCAACGGTACCTGAGTGGACGACTTAAAAGGGTTTACTTGCTGGATCATCCCTCTGAACTTCCCTGGGTTCTAAAAATTATAAAGAAAGGAAACATCATACCTTGTTACCCATGATTCAGCAGAAGCCATAAAGGTTACGATTAGGATGTGGATAAAAAGCAGTAAGAACAAACTAGAATAACAGTCAGAAGAGCTCAAGCAAATACCCCTCTTATTTCATTTGTCTCATTAAAAAACAAATATTTATTTTGAGTGATTAAAAACAAATATTTACTATAATATTATATATATTGTATAATATAATATTAACGTGTTACTAATCTAAAGATTATTGGCTAGTCTTCATCAAATTCTGTCATTCAAATCCGAAGTCTGCAAGGATATGTCCCCGAAAAGACCCCAATCTCCTGCGATGTACAAGCAATTCTGATTGAACTCTTAAATGTGAAGTTCTGTTCAGAAAACAGTGATTTTTTTTTTTAACTCCCCCTTGTGGGTAAAAATTGAAATATTGAAGCAGATATGATATATACAAGATAGATCTCATGTCAATTCATATGCACCAAATTTGGACCTTTAGGTACATAATCTATTATTTTTTAAGACAAAGGATCTGCACGACGGCAGCGAGGCCAATTCCCAAATATCCCTGACTTCTCGGGGATATAAGACAAACAACTCCCCCAATACCTCTGTAAAACTCTACAGCAGAATGAGAACATGCAGTTACTAAACGTGGCCTGTAGGACTGATTAGATGGCTGAGGAGCATAACACAGTAATCTGTTACTTTTCATCTACCTGCTTCTTGCGCACGTCATTATTGTCTGCCAAGCTTCCATCGCTGGAGGAAAGGTCACTCTGCTGAGGCTGGACATCCTGGAAGGAACAGATGCAGTCAGAGAGGACAGTTACCAATGTCTGCTTGAATAAAAGATCTTTCTTCTTCCAGACGTGTAATTATTGTCACCACTGGTTCCAAAACTGGTACCTTTGGCTGTGAGGCTTTAAAGGGGTTTACTTTCTGCATCATTCCTGCAATCATCCCCGGGTTCTGAATAACACATGCATTAAGTGAGACAGTCAGTCCAAGCATAGATTGAGCTCATTCTAGAGTAGATCTATAATGAGGGACGGAGTCTACCAACTCTAATTATTTTACCTGTTTGTCTTGAAGTTCTGTAGTTCTTGTTTGAGGAGTGGCTGCATCATTTTGTCCGTCGCTCTTTGGCACCTTAAACACACACACACATACACGCACACAAACACACTAAATAAAGTACAACACCTAAATAAACAATAAGAAGTATCTGCCCCCGACCTTACTAGTTATTTGCTCCACCTTTAGCAAAGACAACAACATCCAAACACTTATGACTACTGGAGACCAGTCTGTGACATCACTAAGGTTGAGGTTTGGCCCACTCTTCTTTCCTGGTCCAGACTTTGACTAGTTCCCTCCTTCCAGAACTTAAATTTTATTTGCTTTGATCCATTCAGAGGTGAAACTGCTGCATTGGGATAATTGTCCTGCTGCGTTAGCCTGTTGCGTATTTGATTCAACTCACGTTCTGATGATATGACATTCTCCTTCGCTACTTTGGAGTTAAGAGGAGAGTTCACGTTTAAACGTTTGAATTGTTTATGTTTATAAGCCGTCACCTCCATAGACCGTAGATATTACATTGTTTTTGTGAAATGCTGTTTGGGATTACCGAAGATCTAACAGGACTCCCATCTGCCATGACCTCATCAGTGTTATTCTCCCAAAAGGTCTGAAGGTCATCACGCTGTCTCGTGGCAACCTTCAGACCAACCTTAATGTTCTTCTTCTGGGTCAGCAGTGACTTCTGTCACACTTGATCCCCTTTTAATCCAGGGGCTTTCAGATAGTGGAGCCATCAACTCTGACCTTTGGTGAACAATTTTGGAAGGGTAGCAAATATCTCTTTAGGACATTACTTCTGTAGCATGACGGAGATGCTGTAGTTACCTGAGGGGCAGATTTAAACGGGTTGACTTTCTGCATCATGCCTTTCAGCATACCAGGGTTCTGCAACACAAACCACACCATAGTCAAATACAGGCGGGAAATTAAAAGTCCTTATTACAAATCTTTGAACTATAAGTACAGGAAGACTCTGGTCTGCTCACCTGAATGGAGTCTGAAACACTTCCCTGTTCCAGTGACTCAGATGATGATGTTTTGGAGACCTGCATGAGAGAAACAGCTAAGTGGACATCTTATTGTCTGTCTTCCACTATAACTGTGACATTCAGGAAGGGCTGTGGTTACCTGGGAGGTAGAGGTGGACTTGAATGGGTTGACCTTCTCCATGACTCCTTTCAGCCTACCAGGGTTCTGAAAGAGAAGTCTCCGAAATGTTTAAATCGATGCATCAGTTTTTTGAATCTGAATTCAAGTCCCTGTGTCCTGTCCATCCATAGGTCCAGACGTTTTTAACATTTTCAGCCTAACGGAGACTGATTCACATTGCTATGCAGAGGAGTGATGTTGTCTAGAACATTCACGACCTGATGAATGATGTTACCCGTTTTTACCAATTTCTTTGACTTCTTTTTTCTTTTATTTTTTACCTCTGCCATGGAGGTCATGTTTTCAGCGTTGTTCATCCATTTGTTAGCAAGATTACAAAAAACTAATGCAAACATTGCAGCTTTGCATGAATTTTTACCAACAGGTACACTTTGGCATATCCTAGAGAGCATTACATTTTGGTGACATCATGTCATGACCTCACAATGTGACGGTAACTTTGTTAATGCCAACGGACTATTTTACGTGTGATGCTTCTGTGTCAAAGTCCAGTTGTGTTGGGAATTGCTGATCCTCTCATAAGAGCTACTCTTAATGTAGTAAGTCATCGATTACACTCCTGAGATCATTACTCCTCCTGTAACTGAATGTGTTAGCACCATCCTATCTAACCGAGCTATTGCGTCTTCATCGCCAGTCATCACTTGGGTCAACCCGTCATCACTTGGTTGTTTAAATGTACTGTATAAATAAACTTTGACTTGACTAATTGCAGCCAGAAATGATTCTGTGCCCCAGACCTGCTGCAGGATCAGGACTCACCTGTGTGGAGTCTGTTTGCAGCTCTTGTGATGCTGAAGGAGGTTCTTTGTTGAGTGCAGAGGGGGGCTGAGGACGGAACCAAAGTTTAAGGATATGATTAACACATTCAATACTCAGAAAATAACAACCAGGCCAACATTTGGAAGATGGATGTCCTCCGATCGACGGTTAGGAAGTTATCGCGGGAAAAGGTATTTTTCATAGAAAACTTTTAAAGTAACATATGATATAAGATAGATCATCTGCGGGCGACTCATGTGAACTAAATATGGACTAATTCGGGCCAAATGTTAAGAAGATATGTCCGAAAGTGTCTTGTTTTGTTAAAACATTTTTTTTCAAAAAGCGCCCTCTAGTGAGTAAAATATGAACTATTAGAGTGACGCTAAGAAGAAGGATCTGTGGCAGACGTAGCGGCGGCGAGGACCATCCCGTAATGTCCCTGACATTTCGGGTGCATAAAAAATGATGTTTGTCTTACCTGAGACGTCGCCCTGAATGGGTTGACCTTCTGCATGACTCCCATCACACCTGTCCTCTTATGTTCACACAAAACACACAGATTAAGATGGTTAGAAATCCACCTGCTGACGTGTCTCTCTATAAAACCAGCAGAATGAGTTCGGGAGAAATCTACAAACACGTGACTCGTTCTCACCTTGGTCTTTGAGTTGAACTCGCTGTTGGACTCTCTGCCGTTTCCCTGAAAGGCACTATAAGCTCAGAATGCAGACAAACAACATTAGTGAATGTGCCGGTTTAAATATTCACCTGTGAGGCCATGCCTTCATTCTGAATGCCCTTGCTGTGGGTGATGGAAATCTCCAGCTCCTGGCGATGAAGGTCTCAGTTAATGGAGAAAAAAAAAGCACGTACGAGAAGTTAACGTCCGCCACATTCTACATACCTCTTTAGTGGGTCGAGGTGGGACGACTGGAGGTGCAGCTGTCGAACCTTTATCTCGCCTGAACACATTCATGCTGAAAGTAAATGAAGTAAAAGATTAAAAAAAGAGGCCAAACCTTCGCCAAACAAGCGTACAAATCCTACCATGGCCACACCGTGACACTTGCTGCTTGGCTTTGCTCAAATGCTCCATGGCAGAGGTAAATAATAGGAGACGAATAGGCCTACACATTTGTCCCTGACAGCAAGGTTATACACCCAAAAAAGGCCCCAATACCCTGCATTGTGCAAGCAATTCCAAAGAGAGCTCCTTAAATAAAAGGTGAAGTTATGTCTAAAGAACAACGTTTTTTGCTGAAAGTTTTTTTTTCTCTCTTAGGGAGTAAAATACGTACTATTAGAAAAAAATATGATATATTCAAGGTAGATCTCCTCGAGTCGATACATACGCACTGAGTTTGGACTAAATCAGACCAAAAGCTGCGTAATTAGGGCCCTGAAAATGTTTGGAGATAAAGTTCCCCCTAGTGTCAGAAATAAAGAACCAATCAGTGTGAGGAATATATAGACTGATTTGTTTTTGCACAAAGTGGGGATAAAATTTGAAAATGGTCCATGACATAGATTTTGAGTTATCACGTTAACACGGTGGATCTATGGTGACGGCGATCACGATTTTACAATATTCCTGACTTTTGGGGAATAGACGAGAAAAAAACAAAGGTCAGACCAATCCATCGGCCACAGTGGATGATTTTCAAGGCATTTAATGATCTCCTTTCTCTAACAGATTTTTTATCCAAACTCCATTCATATATTTTACAACTGTAAAGTCAAGAAGCAAAAAGTTGTCCCATTAAAGGCTTTTATGAAAACAGAGTTTTTGCAGAAACAAATCTGTACCCATGGTCGAATTATTATGGCCCCAGAACTTTTGGAAATAAAGCTGTTCTAGTGTCGGAAATATCCAAATGAACTTTCCCAAAATCAATCCAGTTCTCCCTCTCACCGACGTCTACAGGGGCATAAAATTTAAAATATAAAATATAAGAAAAGTGTCACATCTTAAGTTATGTTTTTGTCATTCAGAGAACAAACCTATAAATATGAATGTTTAATACATCTAGATAGGCGTATGATTTAACAATTAGATTTAAATGTAACATTTACTCTGAAATTGCATATGTATATTTAATATTTATATATATATTTAATATCTAGATGCACAATTTATGGTTATGGATTGAATTTACATTAAATCTAAATATATAGATAAATCTATATATAATTTAATATTGACATTTAACATCATTAACATTAACTTTAAATATAACAAAGTACACCTACATAGTAGTAAATGTGATGAAAACAAAAATGTACTTTAAAACCACGTTTTAAAAACTGCTTCGAGATTAAAGCAACAGGATTTTTCTTGTTTTTCTTGTTTATTTAAGATTACTGGTCTAGATGCTTAAGGAAAAACGATGTTTTCTTTCCTCATGAAAAAATCCAACTAATCATGATTCCAATGTAATTCAAAGTTCTTAGGCTGAGGGAGACTTTTTATTGGGGTCACACAATTATCGGCATGTTGCCTTCAGGTGCAGTCAGTTAATGGGGAGACTTGGTGGGGTTTTGCACCCTCTAGTGTTCTGACAAGGTTATAAACTATTAGCGCCGCAACAAGTTTAGAGAAATCAGCGCTAACTAGATGTATGTTACAAGTAACGATAAAAGTGATGGAGATTAAACCGGAACCCAATAAGTCGCTTTAAAAAGCGTGTTATTTATCCGGTATATATCAACAGGTCATTTCGGTCACCGTGTCTGCCGGTGCCGGAATGTATGACGACATTAAATGCCACAAAAACAGGAGCGGGGTGCCTACCTCAAAGCTGCCTCAGGAAAACAAGTAAACTAAAGAAAAATAGCGGCTTACAAGGGAAAAAAAACAGAGAAACGAGTTTGAAAAGTTGAAATATGTCTGCCCGAACAGTCACTTCCCCTTCTCCGTGAAGACACGTCAGACTGGTTTGGCAAAAATTGAGGCGGAACTAATTAAGTGTTGTATTACAGAGAAACTCCAACTCTGATCTCAGTTCTGATTTCAGGAAACTTACCTCAACAGGAACAGAATGAGGACAACCCTCTGGGTCTCAATCCCTCCGAGGGATGCATGCCGGGAGAGATATGTTTACATCACCTGTGTGACATCTAGAGGGGCGTGATCTTCCTCTGTCCATAGTCATCGGTGAGGTTGCCAGATCTCGCTGTAGAAAGAAGTATGGAGTCAGTTTTGTGTCAAAATGATAAAAACAAAACGTCTGGTATGTGAAACACAAGTTTTGAACTGGAGAAAGAATAGAATTAATGATAAAATGATAAAAACAAAACGTCTGGTATGTGAAACACAAGTTTTGAACTGGAGAAAGAATAGAATTAATTTCAGAAGTAAAATGTATAACTGATCCTTAAAGTATGGTCTTTGCATTTATTTGATATATATCAAATATTTATATGGATACTTTGTTTGCACTTTGAGAAGTAGTCAATGTTAACCCTCATGTGTTCATTTCATGTCAAACGGTTTTGTGTTCCCGGTCAAAAATGACTGTTCCATTGAGACTCATCATGAAAACTGTAATACTACATATATTATTACTACTTTTTTTTTTATCATATTAAGTTCTTGTGAACTTTATAAGTTTTGAACTTCTATTTGTTATTTACGGCCTGTATGCCTCGTTGAACTGAGCTTATATATCTTGAATTTGAGTTCTAAAAATCATAATTTGTGGATTATTTTGACTAGAAGAAATAATCAGATGAAACATAGCATACTGTTTACCACAGACTACTTTTGGGTCAAAGTTACCAAGGACTTTTTTTTTGAAACCATTAAAAAAAAATGTATACGGTCAAAATTGACCGGGATGATTTTAATAGTGTACAAAGGAAGTTATCAAAATATCCATGTATGCTCAGATGTCTGTCTGGGTTACCTCCTTCCAAATATCTTTGTAAATCTGTTTCCCCTCCAAGGTGGTCGGTCATGTTTACCACTAGGGTTTCGATGGACTCAGTCAACAACAGTTCAAAGCAGGATTTGATGTCGTCCCGCATATACAGCATATTTTGTCATCCCGATGACATTTTCAGCTGAAAGCCTACCTTGATTCTCAGGTGGGGATAAGGACCAGGATCATTTCCCATTCTTTGCCTTGAATGTGACTGTAACCTCAGCATGCCCATCTTCTTCATCACTGGATTCCTCCCCATCAGTTTCTTGGTCTGGATTATATTCAGTGAGCATTGGGAAGTAAAGGCTAGCCCATGTTGTCTGATGCCACATAAAAGTTACTGTTCGGATAGAAAGGTGTCAGATCACACCGAGACAGCACAGGATTGTTTGTTGCAATTAGGAGAACTCAGCAATAGTAGGATGGTGGTATATACAATATTCACAAAAAAAAAAAAAAGGGAAGACATAATCATCACAGTCAATCTACATCAATCACACCTCCTGGATATCAACCTGTTCAGTCAGGAAGCAATAATGATTGTGAATCAATTTTACCTTCTGTTGTGCAAATGGTACAGACAACAGGTGGAAAGGAGGTGCAATTAGCGAGTCAACCCCTATTAAGGATGGTTTTGCAGCCAGATACTATTACCCTCTCCTCTTCCTTTCTGACTGATTCTTGGCATTTTTTCCATGCCTTCATCACTACTGGTAGCATGAGGCGGTATCTACAGCCCACAGAAGTTGCTCAGGTAGTGCAGCTCCTCTAGGATGACACATCCATACCATCATTGGCCAGAAGGTTTGCTGTGTCTCCGTGTAGAATTGGCATGAGGGCCCGACGACCACAAGTGGGCCTGTGCTCACAGCCCAGTACAATGCAGCCCGATTGGCTTTTGCCAGAGAACACCGGAAATGCCGATTCGCCATTAGCGTCCCGTTCTCTTCACAGATGAGACGTGAAGTCCAATTTATCTTGCACCCTCGGACAGAGGGGCACACACATCTTTTTGTCAGACAACACCAGAAAAGACCTCAGAATCATCGTGGGGCAAAGGGATTGCTTTCATTTCCCTAACAGACATCATCTCCAGTAGGTGTCATGATACATTCAGTAGAACTTTCAAATCATCAAAAGATGTCATCAACCACAAGAGTTTCTGTTCACTACAGGCAGCACCTGTGGGTAATATTGCACAAAGTTCCAGGTAGAGGGGTCCAACAACAACAAATAAGGAGCCACACTTTTAAATAAATGTATAACTTTTGTAACAATTCTATGCTTATATAAAAGCATACCAAATAAATTAAATTAAATACTGCTCAGTTTCACATGAAGATCAATTCTTCATCTTTCCAGAATCAAACAGAGTCATCATCATCATCAGGGAAAATCTGAATTTTCGAGTCTCTTTATTTGTAAATTCAGTGTTACATTAAAAAGCATGAATAGTAAAGTAAAAGTTTAAAACCTTCAGACCAACAGGAATATTCAGGACGTCAATATGCCTGTCACACACCGACAAAATAGAGGCAGTTGCCACTATGACATTTAAAACATGAATAAATGCAGTTGACTGAGTTTGGCAGTTAAATTTAGTATAAGAGGCACAAAACGATTAAAATCACTCAAGTAGACTCATCAGGAAAGTAGCAATACATATAAAAACACATTTACTTGCATTAAAGACCTGAATTGCCTCCAAGGTTTGAGGAAAAACATACTTTCCATCTGTATAGGCTGCTGCTGCGGATCATGGACTCAGTGCTTTCCTTTCTTGTGCTTTATGTATTTGTTTTTTGCACAGATCAGGGCTGCACTTTCAGTTTGGTTCTATATATACACAATGACAGTAAAGATATTGAATTCTATCAGTGCACTAATTGTTTGTAATTATATGTAATTCAGGCAAGTGACCCCATTTTTATAGACTTATTTCAGAAGGTAACATTTGGCTTTAAAGTGCAGAAATACTTTAGTGATAGCCCTGCAAGAAAAGCTGTGCATCAGCAAACCACAACAAAAAACATTCAGAGGAGTGAGCTGGTATTATTAAACCGAGAAAATAAATTAGCCTATATACAAGATTTTAAGGTTAATATTGAGCAGCGTCATTAATTATTAAAACAGGATATAAGCAGATAAAATAATTTTTACACACAGTTCTATCGCTAAACTGTATACAGAGAGGTTCAATAAAAAGAAAACTGTCAACATATTACAATATGACAAACTCCTTTACGCCAAGCTAAAATCACTTTATATCTTAATCACTTTAAAATTTCAACTACTAGCATTTGATAATCTAATAGGATCTTCTGAAATACTATAAATTGAATGAATACCCCATAAAAAAAAGACACTTAAAATTGTAGATTGGTTTTTAATTTATATGGAAAGGAAACTTCTGTAGCCCTAAGATTACTTTGTGAAATGAGATTGTATTGTAAGGTATTCCTGTTAAGTATTTACTCCTGCTGCTCCACCAATCATCAATTAAGGCTTATGTGACTCAAAAGCTGCGACTACCTATTTAAGACCTCATATTTAAACCTTTTACCCTCAAAGTGCTCTAACGTAAGTGTGTGTTTCCCCGTTATTTTGTCCCAATGTGTGTGTTTGCAGGAAACATCTTACAATACAAAGTCAAAAAGATTAATCTACATCAAATCTGGTCAAATTATCCAAAAATTAATTTAGCAAAAATGTGTGTTATTTTTTTTACAGGAATTCACAATCAATTGCCCCGATTTAAACTTCCAGGGACTGTGGTTTCCATAGAAACTGTTAAACCAACACTTCCCTCATTTGGCCAGCAGAGAATGTCAGTCGTCCGTTCTCACATTACTCCAAGCTCCTTCTGTATCTCTTCTCTGATTGAGTTGAGCTCCACGATCCCATCGTTTAGAATGTTCGCCACCTCCTTTATCTGAGCCACCACCAGTGTCTTGCAGCCTTTCTTCAGCTCCCGAGAGTCCTTGAGGAAGTACTTGTCCATGCCTCTAAACAATCCTTGGACTGAGGTTATTGCATTGTCAGTTATATCTGTGGCTCGCATCGCAGGTGTGTCCACTAAGCTGATCATCTGGACTGCATTGCGGATCTCCCAGTCCTCGGAGTAGTGCTGGGTTCCAGACCTGAGGAAAGGATGGCCGCGGAGTTTGTACAAGCCCTGACTGACGAAGTGGAGTATGTTGGCTAAGTCCAGCAGGTGAGTCTCATAATCCTTAAGCACCAGCTCCACCTAATGAAGGAGAGGAGAGACCATAGTCATCAGTTAAAGACTGGAAAAATGCATGAGAAAAGTCAGGTTGTCAACTTTGACCCCTTTTGTGATTTATATACAATTTCTTGCATTACTGTGACAATTTTTTCCCGATCGGATGCGAGTAACTTTCATATGTGGTCTTAGATTGGATACATATCTGATTTGTGGTTGAAGTGACATCTGCTACAAGTCACTTCCCTTTTTTAAAAAGATATCTAGCTCTTCCGTGTAACATTTGTTCTCCAAAACAGCGTGCATGTTTACATATACAGTTTTGCACGAGTCCTATGCATCACCAGTAATAAAAAATATTTCAAATGAGAACATTAGGCCGCTAATGGTGCTTAAATCGAAATGTGTATGTTTTGTGCACAAAAAATAAAATAAATAAATGTATTCTGATCTGATTATTCGCATTCAAATATAAAGGGAGTGCACCTCCACATCCGTTTAACTCACCATTTGCTTTCTACATGATTAAAGAACAAAGGGGGGTTCTGTTTTTTGTCTAGCAAAAACTGAACAAAGGGAGCCCCCCTTTGTGATGGGAGAACGGGTGCCTGGAACTGAGGTAATAACAATTATTTCATTTTACAACTTAAACAGTTGGACTCTGTTAAATATGCTTTTGGTATAAAACATGTCATCTTAAGATGTTTGATAAGTTACCCGAGTGTTTCATCTCATCCAACTTGGATTGTTCCACAGTACGACATTGCCATCTAGTGGTCATTCATAGAAACGTCACTTCAGAAAGTTACTCTTGAATTTCCCTGTTCAAGTATGTGAATGTCTTTACTTCATCCAGTTTAATAAAATGAGTGAATAGTTTTTGTTTGCTTTGTCGTCACTGAGAATTTATTCTCTTTGGCCATGGTGAGAGAAAGTAAATCTACTTAACGTGTTCTTATTCTGTCCTTACGCAGACACTGTTTGTGTAAGTACTCTTAACCAATGCACTGTAAAAACTACATCTCACCTTCTTGCGGTCGTTCATGTTGTTCACACTATCAGAAATGAGAGCAGAGGCTGAAGTGATTCCACCAGCTGTTGCCACGCCAACACCAACAGCAGTCAATATGAGAGAGAAGCCTAAGGTAAAGGGTGCCAGAGCCAAGCCGGCAATGGCTGTCGCGCCGCCTACAGCAGTCGTGGTTCCACCGGTAATGCCGGCGATTGTGGCCTTCTGGTGGAAAGCTTTGATGTCGTCTGCCGTGGCGTGAAGTATGATGATGTACTGCCAGAGGAGTTCAGCTCGCTCTGTGAAGACCTTGTTGAAGACTCTCAGGCCTCGGTGGACCTTGTCAGCCAAGATGGTGAATGACCTGAGATTTATTGGAGAGTAATCAGCGTTAGTCTCAGCAAGTAGAGGACTGGCAAGAGAAAAAACAACTTCTGATGTGGTTCATGATCCTAAAGGACAAACATGTAAAATGTTGTACACTACTCACTCCCAAGAACTGTTTGAAGGTAACAATTTTGAACTCCGCAAAGGAGGCTATGTTTTCACCTTCATCATTTGTTTCTTCACAGGATTACGTGAAAAATATTGGATGGATTTCTAGCAAACAGATGTTTTGGGCCTGAACAAAGAAAGCGCCCATTAAATTGACTTCAGGTCCAGATCAGGAGGTGGAACCAGCGTCTTCCCTCATTTCTCCCTCATTTCTATTTTCCTAATAATTAAACAATTTCCAAATGATAAAACTACAAAGTTGATTTCCAGGAAACTTCGTGGAAGGGCAGGCCTTAATAGCTTCATGCTTTACTAAGCACCATTATGGTTGGTTAATTATCCTTGTGTGATGACCTGTCCACCCAGGCAGTTGAATGTTCTCCAGGTTATTGAGTGAATGGTTGACTAATAAATGACGCGGCGCCGCTGCCCCTCCTTTGAGCAGACAGGATGACAGCTGTAGTATTTCCGTGAAGAGTTCCTAGTTATGTTAAATTGGTTGACTTAAGTAAATAAATCACTTTATTCTTTGCAGCCGTCTCTCATCTATGATGCAATCTTCTAACGGTCTTGAAAATATACCACACTATTAGTTCAGATAGATATTCAGTTCTGATTTATTCTCCCACTTAGAGGAACTGTGTGGGAGGAATGTAAGTCGGCAGAAGTAGATTTAGATAAAACGTCGCTTACAAATGGAATTGGCTTCAAAAAATCTCTTATTCTAGATCCTCTTATTTATTTAGAACCTTTTAAAAAAGGTCATACTCTGGTATTTGCAGTCACATCAGAAAACATTTTCTTTAAAATGTGAGTCTTGAAAAGGACCAATATTTGAATGGAACTAACTAAAACTAGTACTTAGAATGGTTTTGGTTCCTCCATACTGCTTATAAAAGCTACAACCAAGTAACGAAGATTCTTGAATCAGGAAGTGTTTGTCCAAAATAACTGAAAAAAAATGTATAAACCCTTATCAGTTATTTATAGTCTGTTTCTGTTGATGGAATTAATAGACTGGACATCAATTTCTTTCAACTAATGATCTCATTCTCCAAATTTTAACTACTAGTCACGTGGCAGTGGAAACAATCCCTTTAGCCCTCAGCCTGATCAGATAAACGTACTTGGACTCATCTTCTTTTAAGGTTAGGTCCTCCTCATCTGATGGGACCTCATCCCATTCTGAAACACAAACAAGCTTGAGATTTTAAATGAAAAAGTTCATCTGTGAGAATTTGTTAAAACTTTTAATGGTGACTCACGTTCAACAGTGTACCACCACTCCATCAAACTGTCAGTGTCCTAAGGGGAAAAAATAGTACAGCGGTTCATACCTGAACACTAAAAAGGTGAGCGTTATGCATTTGTAGAACAATGAAATGCAAGGTGGAATTTCAGCCAGTTTAAAGAGAAACTCACCCCTTCCTCGTCCTCATCCTCATCCTCCAGACCTTCTGCGACTTGCCCATCCATCTGAGCGGCTTGCCACTCTGCCTGAACCAGGGACAAAATGAAGCCAGTTCATACACCAGTAGATCTTTATCACATACCAGTCCACATTCACACTGCAAACCTGGCCTTATTTCATGCACCAGATGGCGTGGTGGTAATGTGAATGTTATGTCGCTGAACTGGCCCAGTTACTTGTCAAAGGAATGTGGCCCATCAAGAACAGAGACAACACAAAAACAACAAACTACTGAGATGGTTTCCCAACTGTCAACTGTAGTACACGCAGTGAATCCCTGATGTATGTATTTTATCTGTGGACACAAGTCTTTTAAAATCCAACTGACTGTGAGCTTTAAATGCACAGCTGTGTCAGAATCATGATTCCGTCAGTTTTCTCATTTGTGTACAAAGGTAAATATCTAAATCAGAATTCTTTATATTTTTTTCGACATTATTCCAAAAATGAAAGCCCACATAAAGACCTTAGTACTGGACAGGTAGACCACAAATTCACCGGGATAATGATTTTCCATTAAATTCCAGTTTGACTAGAAAATTAGAGCAAAAAAAAATGTTGAGTTGATCTATATAATCCACGTCAAGTTGTAGGTTAAATAAAACTGAGAAACAACATTAATTAGGACTGTCCTCATTGTCACTTTGGAACGGTCTCTCTTCAGGCTGGGAGGTGATGATGATCTAAACCTTTAAAGTCCTGCTCAAATGTTTCAACACATTTGGAGTCACTATTTCTTATTGAAAAATATGTGCCCCTTGACTGAACCGGTTTGTAATATAAACCCGTGGCAGCATTTATATGCTAAAGAGTAAGGGGCCAAGGATGGAGATATGGGGGACACCACAGTTCAAAGGGGCATCCGAGAAGGAAGCACAATCCTGACTATTGAGAAAGTCCCATTCAATAAGTACTCAATCTATTTTTTATAGGAAAATTGGAGTGTTTATTTTCTCTCATTTATAATAATAATAATAATAATAATACATTTAATTTATAATGCACTTTACATTTGGATCAAATCTCAAAGCTAAAAAATTTTTTAGGACATTAAAGGTTAAAAACAGCCAAAGTCTCATCCGATGTTGTCTAGTGTTTGGAATTTGGACTTGCTACAAAGACCCTTTCCGGAGCCAAAAGTGCATCTGAGGAGTAAGGGCGGACCACTGGGATTCTACACAGTCAGAAATCAAGTTTGAGGGCAACATGGCTCAGTAGCTAGCTCTAATATAAACTTACCTTGGCAGCCTCTGACATGAACTCCCTGGACGTAGCTCCTGGAGGAATTTCTCCCCTGGGATTCTTGGATTTTTTCTGGCATGACAAAGATATTGGAGAAGTGAGCAGGTCATAAAAATCCACCTTTTCCCGTGTGATCAGATTGGCCTGGACTCACCTTAAACTTGTGTTTTTTGAGTTTAAGTTTTAGATGCTTCTTCTATGGGAAAGAACACACGTGTGAGAATCCTCCAGGGCCACAGTGATTCACTAAATTAATTTGAGTGACAAAAATACCGGTTTGTAGGCTTCAAAGCCATCCTGCTCATTGTCATCCATCTCTGTGGGACTCAGAAAAACTTTCCCAGTTTGAGAGAGGTCATCATCACCAAACGGATCCTGGAAAAAAGAGTCAGAATTTAAAGTCAATACCACAGAAAATCAATTTGCCTTGATATTCCAAGGTTATGCTGTCCATCAAATAAACGGTAAACGTACGCTTGATTCTTGTTTTGGTGTGATGTATCCAAATTGCTCACTCTGTCCATTGGCGGTCTTAGGTTTGCGTGAAATGGAAAAACGGCCTTTGTGTTTGGATTTTTTCTGACAGAAGAAACAATAATATTGTATTAGTTGAATGTTCATTGTGCAGGAAGTAGATGCTTATGTTTGGAGACTTCAACAAACTCAACTCTCATCTCAGCTATACGCTGAACTGCTGCTGCTGAAAACCAAACCACAAAGAACAGGAGCTTTCACAGTCCTCAAACATATACCGACGGATACCACATTAGCAAAGTGGGAAAAAAAATATTAGCCACTTTACAAGGATTTAATCCAAAATATAGGATTTCTGTCTTTTGGCCAATGCTTCCTCTTCCGACCAGTTTCATTGTTAAGTGCCGGGCTTAGTTGAAAGTGTGTACTTCACGACTCCTGCTCTTTGTCCAGATTAATTCTAAAATTGAATGGGCTCCTCCTTCCTACATGTACAATCCTTCTTCCAAGTGATGTACATATCCTGAACCTGAACCCGTCCCTTTATTGAGATCTGCTCAAAAATATAATTTAGCATAATCCCAGTCCTCCTGTCAAGTTTTATGAACATATGTCAAATATTTGTGGACATATTTATGTTATTTTTGTTATCTTGCCAACAGACATAGGAACCTTTTCTATTCTGTTTTGTATCTGCAGCAACAACAATCAATCCTGCTTAATCAACACTGGCTTTCAGTGAGGGTTAATCTCTCTATTCACAAACACGATGATTCATCTGACAGCACAGGCATGAATCAGGATGAATCATCAACTGTTACTAATCTGTTACGAACTTGTCCTGCCCTGAATGATCTCAGTGTTTACACAAAGCCGCTTACTTAGCCTCTCAATGCTACTGTATTTGTTGCAAAAACATATTGGGTACACATAGAAACATACTGGTTTGCAATCTTCCATCCAATTTTGGTCGACATCGTTTAACTCCTCGGCTGAGAAGCTGTTCTTTTTCTGGGGACTGGTGACATCCAGCATGCCATCCTGAAGAAAAAGAAAACTCACAATCAGTTTCCTGTTCGCTCATCACCTTGTAACCAAACACCCGAAAGAAGGATATTTACCTTAGAGCTTCGACCACCAATGTGTGGAAGTTTAATCTTTGTTGGTTTCTTCTAGTGAAGAGAAGGAAAAAAAAAAACCATGAACGAGAAATGGGTGACGAACGATTCAAAGAAAATCTGAGTATAAAAAGAAAAGTTACAGGTTTGCAGTCATCCATTCCACGTGACTCTCCGTTCAATCCAGCAGACATGTGGTAGTGCTCATCATTCATGTAAGCACCCTAAACAACACATTCACAACTACTCTTAGACTAACCAAAACAATAAAACCATGTAGAGTAGAGATGTTCCACTTATTTATAAGCCATCATTCAGTAAAGAATTACTATGTGTAAATATATTTGCTGATTCACACTAAATATTAGAAGACAAATTCTACCTTGCTCTTCAGCTCTTCTACGTCCTCGAAATCCTGAGAGTGAAAAAAGGAAAACAATTCTGTAAAATAATTTAAATAAAAAAAAAGCTGAGTCACATGACTCCGTGACTCAGCTTGTTTATTTTTTTTTATAAGTGAAGGAATGAGAGGGACTTGCAGCCAGAATATTTTTACCTCTATGTAGTGAATTAAAGGTTTATTTCGACAAATGAGAGTTGGTGATTGTAAGAAAAGTGGAAACACTGACCAGTATGAGTTTTATTTTGAGTTCTAATGTGTTCAAGTTTGAATAAAATGTATTCTATGGTAATACAATTACTGCTACTGCAGATGGAATAAAAGTAATTTACTCTTTGTTGTCACTTCCTCACATACAGTTGGGTACATGCAGGACAACATTGTGAAATGATTTCCCTGTATGCGACCCATCGCTCAGGAGCAGTGAGCAGACTGTGTGAGTCACTCAAAAAACAAATTGAGGTTCAGGGTCTTGACATGTAGGCTCTAGCGGCAGTCCTGAGATTGAACGGACCTTCCGAATGAGGTTGACCCCTATACCACCTGGGCAACAGCTGCCCCTAAATCTAATGACTTTGGCAAGAAATTGTGGCTTAATCCTTAATCTTTAATGATGATAGGTTCAAATGATGTAGTGATTCTTTCCAAGACAATATCAGACACAACAACAGTTTTTAGTTTTTATCCAGTCATAAGGTCAAGGACTCAGAGCCGGACGACTACATCCACAAGCACAACATCCCAGAAGAATCATACCATAACAATAAAGTCAATTCACGACTGCCAGCTAAATATTGTCACTATTGGGCACTCAGACAAAAACATGTGAAATAGGGTCAATGTTGAAAAATACTGAGAGAATCAAATACCTGGGAGTCCTTCCGAGGCGTGTAGCCATGAGCACCAAACATCTCATTTTCAGACATGTCCTGAAGGTAAAAAACAAGAATTGAAATTTTCATTTGTGTATGTGAAAGTGTGGCTTTAATGTTTATAAGGTTTTCAGTATAGTATGTGAATGAGTTTGGTTTTATACATACATGACAGGGAAAGTATATGTTTATGATAATTATATATGTATATACTAGGTCATTCTTAATAATGTCCCAAACAGTATCATGTATGTTAGCTTCACAGACACATTATAGTAAGCCTATGCGGTGATGATGATGATGATGGTGGTCAGTCAGCAAAACCCCAACCTCGCTCCTCAGTGAACTAACCTTTGACTCTGGGGGTAAATCTCCGTTTTTGGGGTTTCCCTCTGAGAGGGCGTAATTAGCAGATGCTCTTCTAAGCAGTTTATTCATTTTGGCTTTCAGTGGTTTCTTCTGTCGACAAAGAAACAAAATTCAAATCAGCTGTGAATGATGAATACTGCTTTATACACCGCCAAAAGATAAAAAATAGCACTATACTTTGTAGTCCACGTCACTCTGGTCGTCATCGTCATTCTCTCCTGCAGACGTGTGTGCATCTGATAGATTCTCCTGAAAAACACAAACACCAGTGAATTTAAATACAATGCAATTATTTTGATTGTGATACAAAGAAGTCTCTACAGTTGACAGCAACTCAAAATCCATTTTCTAGGGTATGAATGAGATTTGATGGTGTACTTGAAGACCAGCCCTTCAGTGGATGTCAGTGACTCACTGGAAAAACCTATAGTTCAACATTAAAATTAAGCTTTCCACATTTCACAGAGTGTATCATTAAGTGGCGGTCAGCAAGTAAGTATATTTACTCAAGATATGTGATATGAGGTACTTGGGGCATTTCACATGATTATTTCAATTTTATGCTATTTTATGCTACTACTATGCTACATCTCAGAGAAATATTCTTTTGCTCCACCACATTTGACTGACAGCTGGAAAATGTCACTTTTTCTGGATCTTCCGTCATTTCATCCAGTTTCATGAAAGTTCATTAAGTTTATGTGTAGCTGATGAACGGTTAAAAAAAAAAGCCTCTTCTTGCAATGCTAGAAAAGAAAGAAAAAAGAAAAGTCATAAAGTTAATGGAAATAATTAAAAATGGGTTCCCTTATTCAAATCCACCCCAAATTCTGAATAGCTTCTTCTTGGACACATGCCCATCACTTTTGCCAAGTGCCAGGATAAACTGTTTCGTAGTTTATTCTAAAACCCTCTGAAAGAGTTAATTAAACACAATCAGATCAGTGAAGCCAATACTTTGCATTGCTTCATTTACCTTTGACCTTCTGATGGAGTGCAGAGACATCCTGAATGTTTTGTCTTTTTTCTATAAGAAAAGAAATAGATCATATGAAGGAACGCTGAAAATCAATGGAAAAGAACGGTCTGATGAGTGAGGCCGTCAGGACGTACCTTGGTGCTGCCTGAGCCATCCTGATCGTCAGCACTTCCTCCATCAGAGTCCGTCTTCATCTAAGGAACACATCAGCATTGTTAGCATCTTCTCGCTGCTTACAAATAAACCAGGCAAACTAGAAAAATAATACGGTACTTACCCTTGATGATTCTCGCCGTAGTTTTAATGTTCCAGACTTGTGGAAAAATAAAAAACATTAACTGAAACTAAAGGCAGCAAAACAACATGTTCAGAGAGAATGTGATGCAGGAATGAAGATTTAAACGTGGAAAATCTTACTGGTTTAAAATCAGGCTGAAGCTCAGGGCTGTCCTCAGGCCAGTCTTCAACACACCTTTCCTGTTTTGGAATTTTATCAAAGCAACAAAATTCATAAGCTAAAAAAAGAAAACTGTTTTTCCCAGAAAAGTTATTGAACCGTCTTTGATTTCAGCTCAATTAATTAACCCATAAGAGCCTTTTCTCCACAAAGCAAAACTCCACAAAATAGAACACATTGCCCACACTGAAAACATTTGATATTATTTTTGAAAAGCTGCAGCGAGGTTTAATTGCTTTAATTTCCTTCCTTTTTAACACAGATTTTCCATTTCTGCTGAGAGGTTCACCACTTGAAAACACAACAACATTTCATCACTTGTTTCTGATCTATTTGTACAAAATATTTTATCAGAAGAGCTTAAATGTGATACAGGATATTTATTGAAGTATTATATGGAATGAGACAAAAGTATAGTGGAAGTATATGGAATAGTGACAAAAATTTTAATTAAAATTTTTGTTTCCTTGCAATGACCAATTTACATTTTGGAAACTTTCTGGCTGCCGTTGGAAAACTGGTCCCAAATCAGGCCAGGAAAAGACGGGAACTCTACTCCAAAACTCAGACCCTAAAATTGATTTCAAGGAAGAACTCTTACTACCTCTGCCAAGGACAGTATTTTTGCCTTTATCTGTAGGAAATATTACACAGGTGTGGTCATAACCTTTTCTTGACCAGTGCATTTGTAAAGATTTGCACTTTTCTTAGTGGCTTCTAGTTGCGAACGGTTTCAAACAGCAGACTAGAGGGATTGCCTTTGTTCTGCTCAAGTTTTGCTCCGTTAAGCCCAATAGCCTATATTTTCTTACATTTGCTCAATTTGTTGCTTTTTCGCCTCCTTTTATTCCTGTGTTAGTAACAGCCTCTCTGAATTTTAAAAAAGGACAACAGAAAAGGGAATGTTGTGTTTTCATCCCTGATTTAACCAACATGAGTGTTGGTTAAATCAGGAAACATGATTAAAACAACATTTTAAGACTAATATCATCAACACTTAGGGGTAGCTCTGCAACCCCAACCCACTATGTCAATTCTGCAGAGAGATTATTTAATAATCAAACAGGAAGCGTACCATACACAAAAAGTAAGAGTACCTTAATTATGGGTTTATAGCTATTTTATTAAGATTGTTGTGAACATTTTACATATTATAAGTTGCCATAACTCATTAAATAATTTTTTTTTTAAAAAGCAACAGTGAACTGTTACGTAAGGTTTTTAAAACATGATTATATCCTCGTTATAAACCTTTAATAAATCCATAAGGTTCATCTCGTGCTGGCCAGGAAGCTGACAGTCTTCCACTTAGATAAACCCATTTGACTTTCTACCATTTGTTGAGATTTCCTCTCTTCATATGTGTAGCCCCAGCTTATTAAAACACACTAGACAGTAGCATCCAACATGTAAATGTTATTGCTTATAACCGACATCAAGGGTTCTATGGCCACTTTAAGATCATTGTAATAATTTTTGTTGTATTTTAACCTGAAAACATTTGTTGGCAATTATTAGAACTATAAACTTAATTCATACTGTAAAACTCCGAGAGAATATGACTTTCGCTCAAAAACTTACCTGTCCAATCAGCAGGACATCCTGAAAGACGACGTGGTCATTAGAGTCCACGGGTTTTCTTTTCTGTGGAGAAAAAGAAATACTTGATATATTTATTTTCTCCTCAGTGTATCCTCTTTGCCTTCTACACTGTTCCTTATTATGTTTGTGACAATATCCAGAACATGGCTATGGCGGCTAATAAGGTTAAAGGTTCAACAGCATGTTTACCGGGGTTTTTGGTTTGTGAGGAACAGCTGGTTTTGGGAGTGCTTTGAAGGGTAGTTTAGGAGATGTTTTTGCAAAAGCTGGATCAGGTTCAACCTAAATCCAGTCCAAAAGAACAAAATTATCAAGACAGCAGATAACTCGAGAAATAACATTATGCTAAAGTGTGTTCTTTTCATACAAATAGCTTTTCTGGCAAAGGTGGCTTTTCTGGCATGTACAGCTTTTCTGGCCCAGGTGGCTTTTCTGGCACGGTTGGCTTTTCTGGCACGGTTGGCTTTTCTGGCACGGTTGGCTTTTCTCTCATTGCTCGTCTTGTTCGAGGAAGTGGCTTTGGTGGACGTTTGAAAGCTGACCCCTGCAAGTTTAATCATAAAAAAGTGTATAAAGTGCTTGTTACACAAAGCAGAACGTATCTAGTGCAATTTATCAATAAGATACAATATAGAGTAGAACCCTCAACCCAAAACAACACGCAACTTTACGTGAGAAGTATAAACAGTAATTGCACCGAGGTCTGGGTAAAACGCAGCTCTCATTGACTGCAGGGTGTCCATTAACGGATACCTACTAAATAGTCTGCTTACTTTTAAAAGAATGCCCTGACTGGATACACCTAAGAAATAAAAGGTACTTTACTAAAAGACCACCCTTATTGAGGGGCGTATGAATTGTTTGTAACCTGTTTACTAATGAAGTTGGGAACTCTTTATGAATCATTAACAATCTTCTATAACTCATTACATTTAAAGAGCAATAGAGACCTGTTGTTTGCGAGAACACAAATGTACAGCTCTGTCTCAGAATAGAAAGGGCTGCAAAAGCTTGATATTGCCAAATTGTGAACCAACATTGACTATTGAGAGATATGCTTCAGTCTGCAACTTATAAAGTGCTTACAACCTAATAAATAACCTAATAATGAACATTTATGGGTCCTTTAAAAAAGGTAGCCTTATTGTAAAGTGGTAACAAAATAAATTACACAGTATGGTGAATCTAATGCACACAAGCATCCTACACTGTTCCTCTCGACTTACTATAGCTGGGTATTCAATAAGTTTGACAGAGGTCCAGTAGGTAAACCTTACTCCTCTGCAGGAGGTCCAAGTCTGAGGCTCCAGACTTTAATCACTAATAATATAAACTAACAACAACAAGCAAATTTGTGTCCAGGGGCACAGACGTCCCCGCTATATCCTGACCTCTAAGACGTCTAACCATCACAATTGGACCCTTATCAAACTCGATCAGAGCCCTACACTTGCATTTTCCTGCTTTAAACGCATCAAAGTCAAGGACACGATATTCAGTTACTCCAAATATGTCCCATCCACTGACAAGTGCCCTTGTAAAAGGGATAATACACGTTACTCCAGACATGACGGAGGTAATATTATGGCTGATTATGTCTATTGTTGTTAATCAGAAAAAAAATGTATACATTTGAATCGTTCTTGTAGAAGCTCGGCTCTGTGGTTCATAGCTGAACTGAAGGGTTTTCTACGAATTAAACAGAGCCGTATCCAAGTTTCACTCAACTGTTGCAAGTATTAGTTAAATCAGGTGGTACCTGGGAAATTGAGGTGTGGAAACCGAAATTTGAATTAGATAAAAAATGGGTTAGTGTTGCTTCTGTGGCTCTGAATGGTTTTTGTTACATACGCGAGTCATAACAGCTGGAGACTGGCTTGCTGATAGACGCAGGTTTCTGGCCCGGGTGAAGGGAGATGGTTGTAGAATATCATGGGAGGAGTCTGTCTCCTCAGGAGTCGTCAAGACAGCGTCAATGTCGGAAGTCTTCGGTTGGAAGCCTGGCTGATGTTCTGATGGCGTTGCCTTGAAGAGGTCTGGTGACGCTTCCAACATGTCCAACTTCATTTCGGACGTACTGTTAAGTGAGGGTGTGTTGCTGTGGGTCAAGTCAACTATATCGTTACTCTTAGTCTTTGATGGAAGTGGTTGAAAGATGTCTGGAGTGCTGTTTGAAACACTTATGGTGAAGTTGTGTTGTTCTGAGGGAGTAGGACTAAAGGGGTCAGTGGAAAAGTCTTGGAACAAATCCCGTGTAACTGGGCGTGGGAATGAGTTACCAGACTCGGCAGCTGATGGTAAAAACAGATCATCCCTAGAGGACAGAGCAACCGAATCCTCTTCTGTAGAAGAAAGTGTTTTATCCCGAATGTGGAATAGATCCCCACTTTTAGCTGAAACTGATTGGAACCAATCAGGTTCCCCAGACGTGGCGGTTTCAAATGGGTTCGTCTTTAGAGGCTGTGGAGACCGGAAGAGATCGTCTTCCTTGTTTGAAGGAGATTTAAATGGGTCTACAAAAACGCTGGGAGATTTATCAAAGAGGTTGTCCTCCCTAGATTGATCTGCAGGGAGTAAATCCTCTCCTTTCGGGGGCCAGAAAGGGTTGACCCTTTCATCCTTAAACAGTTTTACCTGCAAGGTTTTGACGAGGGTTTGCCTTGGAATAGGAAGGGGCTTGGATAATTCTGGTGGGTTCAGGGTTTCATCTTGAAAATGGTCATTAGTAGATGTGTTTTTAGGCAATGTTGATATCTGGGAGAAGTCTTCCACATGACTGGAAATAGGGGCCTGAAATTGTTCCCTTAGAAGTTCAGAAAATTCCCCTCCATTTCCCAGAGTTTTAGTTGCAGGTTCATCATCTGGAGGTAAAGTATGAAAATCAGGTGTTGGGACAAACACGGCATTCAAGTTTTTGGTTCCTCCGTCCTCCATTATGTGACCATTGCTGCTTGATTCCTGATAACAAAAAACAAGGTAAACATGGTAAATGATGGTACATTAATTGCAATCCCATTTTATAAACCTTAATCCTTCTGTTGACCAGATAAAGTGTAGAAAAAGGGTTGGTTCTGGGCAAACTCCCATTAACTCCAAAGAGTTGAAGAAGTGTTAGATTTCACTTGGATTATTGTGACTGATCAATCAGAGTAATCTGGCAAACTGAATACATATCTGAAGACTTAAATGGAGCACTTCCTGTAGCCCGTTCTAAAAGAACCAGACGGTGACAGAGGAGTTACATGGTAGCTCGGATAAGGACGTGCAAATTTGAAAAAAAACAAAAACAAGAAAGAACGATTCATGTGACGTCTACAGTTTAAGTCAGATCTCATCCTGGAGTTGTCAGGCAACTAAAAACAAAATCATCCAATTAAGTAAATGTATTAATCACATATCACTATTTAAGATGAAATGCATTTAACAATGTCTAAATTCAAAAGGATTTTGGATGATAGGTAAATCTGTGGCTAGACATGGCTAGACAGTCATTTTAACCTTAAAGATCAAAATATTTCATTTGCCACTTTTTTAAAGCATAAACTGTATTTCACTGTTCACGTGCAACTCCGCTTGTACAAAAAGAGGCAAATCTAATAACCCAATAAGTAGGGCGTTATCTCTGCGACTCAATCCTGAGCATGCAGTGCTTTTTTTTGTTTAAAGTGAGAGACGTTACTTACAGTGCTCCATTTATTTATATTAAATGAAGGGCTGCTCTGATCGTAAAAATTTAGCAGATGACTCAGAAATAACTGCAATTAAGGATTTAACAGTCTTCTGACTTCTGCTCACTTTATCAGATCATTATATTAGTCGAATGACAGTTCAATAATACAAAGAGACCGTATGGAGAATATGAATCATTTATTGTCTCGGTCACAATTATGCTTAGACTCTGGTCTGAAGGACTTTCTGGCAGCCTGTTTGAATCTGTGGTTGTAAATAGATTGATAAATAGATACCCAATATATTCTGGGGAAAGAAAGAATCATATGCAAGTAGGGGGAATATGAGAACTACACACAGAAAGGTCCCAAGTGGATTTAAGCCCAATACCGTCTGGATCTTTTGGATTTTGAGAAAAAGTATCAAACGGTTTGGCTCTGGAAGCAGAATCCATTCCAACACTTTCCTTACTTTGGTATAAAACAGAAGCAATTCAAACGTATGGACCGGACGAAAACCTTTTTTCTTTGTAATGTTCTTAAACTTAGATGCTGTTTTAAATTAGTAATTTCTGTTAGCACTATAAACGCGTATAAATACTCATT
The DNA here is from genome assembly GCA_009660295.1 of Lophius piscatorius. Classification (NCBI taxonomy): domain Eukaryota; kingdom Metazoa; phylum Chordata; class Actinopteri; order Lophiiformes; family Lophiidae; genus Lophius; species Lophius piscatorius. Next base: position 182,927 of record VRLP01000127.1, on the reverse strand, counting down.
CACATAGATATATAAACGGATAGGAGGTTATGTTTGAAATTGTCTGACAGTGTATTATTAAAATACTACTCCTAGTGAGGAGAGTATAAACTTTTAGAGTAAAAAATGATAAATACAAGATACATCTCCTCGAGTCAGTTCATATGAACTAACTTTTTATTAAATCGGACCAACAGTTGAGAAATGATGGCCAGAATAATAATAATGTCGGAAATATGCAACTAACCTTTCCCAAAACCAACCCAGTTATTCGTCACACTAAGGTCTATTTAGGAATACATTTTTTCCACCTGAACAGGGCTTTCAGGTGAACTTAAGAAGGATTGCTTGTGGCCATCTATGAAAGTACGAGGCATTAGCGGTCTGTAGTGCTACCTCTTTGCTACATCTCCAAGATATCAGGTTTCCCTTGATCATTGGGTTTATTTTAAAGTTAGTCTCTCAGTGAGATTGACAGAGGGGCTAAACGCTAATTTAATTCTTGCAACTTCACGACAGTATGAAATGGGGCAAAGACATGCAACATCACAAATTGATCCAGCTATTTTTATACAGATAAATGGTTGTGACGGGAATACTCATGACTTATAAATGGAAAAGGCGAGTCAGAAGCAGTCTGCCTGTAGTTAAGATCTCCCGGGAAATGTCACATTATGCTTCAAATACCAAGAGAAGGGTGTGACTCAACTTTGTCACACAAACATAAGATCATTTACTGCCTATAAACCTCATTAAGGACAATGAGTGTTTACCAAACAACAATTTCAGCCAGCGCTGCACACATCTGCTTAAAAACCATTAATTTTGTGTGGTAAAACTGAAAACCCGTCAACAGATGTTTCTCCTCACCTGTGCTGAATGGAGCTGGTGGTTGTCTGACACATCGGTAGCTGCTGCTGGAGAATCACTGAGGGACTCCTCATCCTGTGAACCGTGTGAAAGGTGAAACATCTGAATGCGAGCGTGGGAGTCATACGTCATACTTTTCACACGTTCTGCATCAGTTATTTTAATTCTTTGGAAGCTTTGATCGGTTGGGATAATTTCAAAGGCATGGCAGAACAGGGATGATGTTTTGAGCTCAAAGACAAAATTCAATCAAATTTTTTCACATCGGGGAGAAATCGCATCATCTGACATCTCCTTACCCTCTGAGCACAGGATGTAACAGTGTGGATAATTATTGTTTTATACATGTTAATCCATTTCTTAAAGCGCTGTTAAACAGATATAGTATAAGATGTCACAACAGATGTCAGCGCCACTGTGCAATACCCTACGCTAGCTGGCTATTTAAAACTGATGCGGTGTTGTTCTACTGTGGTTTTGTTCAATGTAAACAAAAAAAAGCGTCTTAGAAAATAACCTTTATTGTAGCTTTGATGTGTTGTCTCTATGTAAAAGGGGATATGAACATTAATAGCAGCCGCACATTGCGAACTATGTGTTCTCATTACGAGATTGACACATTCAAGTCAGACAGGGATTTTTTTCCCCCACACTTTTTGCAAGAGGCGATTTAAACTGGGTTGTCAGCTACACATACATTACATAATAAATTAACACGACAGTATGGGTTATGTTCCACACGAGAAACAATCAAATATTTGAGAACTAGATCCTGCAGATAAGTCTTTCAAGAAATTATTATTATTTTTTTTTTAATAACCACAAAATAAAATAACAAAATAGCTATGATAGAACTATTGCTTTTAGGTAAAGGTAGGTGGAATGATGACATCAAGACAGATTTCAACCAAAATACAAAGGACAATAACAATAACTGTCATACATGAAAGATAAAACAAGACCACTGACGTAAAACAAGTAAGAAGACAAAATAGGAGAGAAACATTGTCAAAAAACTCAGCTCGGAAAAGGTGTGTCAGTGTCTTTAATCCACTTCTCTACTAAATAACAGTTGCTGAGGAATATTTGAATCTTTCCCTCCGATATTGAAGCCAGACCCCGGCTGTTCTCAATAGCAAGGGTATATCCCCAAAAAGTGCCCACTCCCTGCATTGTACAAGCAATCCCCCTGACGGTAAATACACTCCCCTAATGAGTAAAATATGATAAATATAAGATAGATCTCTGCAAATCAATTCATATGAACTAAATTTGGACTGAGACTAACGATTAGAAAGTGATGTCTGAATAACAGAGTTTTTCATAAAAAGCTCTTTGTGATTAAAATAATAACTATTAAGAGTAAAACACGATGTATACAAGATAGATTAATTTGGACTAAATCAGAACAACAATTAAGAAATTATGGCCCAAAAACATTCGGAGAAAAAGTTCCAACTAGTGTCAGAAATTAAAACCGACCTTATACCAAAATCAGTACAGTCATTCCTCGCACTAAGGTCTAGTTGGGCATAACATTTAACTGCCATGCATGATTGAATGCACAAGTTAGTTATTGCCCATTCCATTTGGATTGTTATTAGATGTCAGCAAAGCAAACCATAATGTCTGTATTTTTGTGTATGAACAGATTTGTGTCAAAATGTCAGGAGAGTGGTCAAAGAAATACCCAAGGGAAGTGCAGATCCCTGAAAACTCTAGTTAAGTAGAGTAATGAAGTATTTGTACTCAGTGACTTCCTATCTGTATGTCAGCAGCCATCAATCACCGCCATGACTGTGCAGCAAACATTCAGAACACCTGACATGAAAAAGTTCTGCGTTTGGCCCCCAACTCTAACAAATTACATGCCGACAGCCAGATTAACAATAAACTGCACCGGGAAATGAACACGTGACCTTTTTAACTGATTGGGGTTTGAGAGAATGAAGCAGGTGAAGATGTAATTAAGACATCGTTCACTCATGTAAACAACCCAACTCTTTGGCCAAGCCTTGCAGGATGGTTTTTAAGAAGAATTGTGGAATATAACAAATAACTGACATTAATATAAGAATTGTTCCCTGCCTAAACTCACAAACCAACTAGCTTATATCGAAAACTTTACATTCGTGTTTTTAACGCGAATAATTCAAGACTTACCTTGTCTTTTTCCACTTTAAACATCAGTAAAGATGGTTTAATATTCTATAAAGAGCTAAAAACAGATTATATTTTCAACCGGTGATATTTCAGGTGGAAACTGGTTAATTTAACCGCATCAGTGCGTCGCAAAGATTGGCTTGTGTTCACGCTGATAATTATCTCCCAGTTTGATGCACCTGTGTCGAGCCAGCGATGACACTATGTAACATCCGGAATATTTTTTAATATTTCAAAATAAAACGATAAAGTTCCGTTTGCTCATAATTATATCCCCAAAAAGATGGAAATAGAGAATCGCTACTGCCTTTGCGATCCTTCGTCTTAATGCGATAACTCAAAAACCATTTCTTGGATCAATTTCCAATTTTATTCCTAAATAGACCTTAGTGTGACGAATAACTGGGTTGATTTTGGGAAAGGTTAGTCCTATATTTCCGACATTATTATGATTATTCTGGCCATCATTTCTCAACTGTTGGTCCGATTTAATAAAAAGTTAGTTCATATGAACTGACTCGAGGAGATGTATCTTGTATTTATCATTTTTTACTCTAAAAGTTTATACTCTCCTCACTAGGAGTAGTATTTTAATAATACACTGTCAGACAATCAGACAATTTCAAACATAACTTCCTATCCGTTTATATATGTATGTGAATGTACTGGCTTAAAGCATCAGGCAACACTAAAGGAATGTTCCTTATTTTCCATGAAACTATGTTTCCAATAAATTGGAGTAGTAAATTATGTTATTTGTGAATTTCGAGACATTATTTTTAAATGTTTTTAAAGTTTTTCGGGGATACAATCTACAAGAATTGCAATTAACATTAAAAACTTAAATAACGTCATACCTACTTCCTCCATTTGACAAAGAGGATCCTCTAATAATTTGCCTTTGGCACTGATATGTACTATTACTTTGATAGGAATCTTATTTACGGCCCGTCTCTCACAGAGTCGCTATGACACAAAGAGACTTAGTCTCAATGCAGACAGACTGGTTCTCCCGGGTGGTGTGGTCCTGTGTGTTGATGTGCACAAGCTGAACGATGAGGAAACTCTGAGTGTTTTTTATTTTTGGCTGACATCTCCTTCAGACATTAAGCAGAAAAAATAACACCACGGACAGAAAATTTGAAATTTATTCTTGAATCATTTCAAAGGATGTCAAACATGTCATCACCTTAAATGAATTGATATACTTTCTTGCAAAACCATTCCTGGCCCAGTGGAGAAGTGTGTGGATTATCCTGCTGGAAGAGGCTTCGGGGATTTCCATGAAGGGGTGTACTTGGTCCGTTTCAAAGTAACATCCACATGAATGGTTTCCCAGCTGAACATGACCAGAGCGTGACACTACCTCCCTCGGCTTACCTTCTTCCCACGAAGCCCCGTTGAGCCATGTTTTCCCCCTGGTAAAGGAAGCACATGCGGCCAGCTGGCCACATGACAATGTACACAGTGAATGACATTCACTTTATGAATTGACACCTTCCTGTTAGAACCATTTGGTCTGACAGGAAGGTCAGGAATTTTAGCAACAGTAGCTTTTCTGCCGGATCAAAATGGGCTAACCTTCACTCCCAAAACATAACCATGACCCATGGGCCCCCATAACCCTGACACCAGTTCATTGCAGGCAAAAAAAAAGAGTTAGTTAAACTTGAGCAATAAAATAGAAACACTATAACATCAGGCTCCAGATGATTTTTAAAGCTAAATTGTTATTGTTATGTGAGTAAATTTTAGTTCTGAAAAATGAAAGCTCCTGTCAGGCCAAGGTTTGAGGGGCTGCTGCTCAGTAAATAAACTATGAGGATCTTTTTTAAGGTCCCTGAAGTGGGGACTGCAAGAATTCTGAGAAACTTTATACATAGAGAATTTATTTGTGCCATCCAGATTTGTACAGCAAGACTTGAAGAAATCTATTTTTGTGCAAATATAAAAATGTATTTATTTGTATGTGAACTTAGGCATGGCAGACTGCCAGTAGCTGATTACACTGACATCCTACCAAGGCATCAAGTGATTGTCAAGATAATGGGAGAAAATTAAATCTTCGTTGAACGAAGATTCCAAAGATTGCAAAGATTCTAAAGATGGGATCTCATGTATCAAATCAGAACTCAAACAGGCTTTGCAATATTCTATTAATGGCTGTCATGCGAACCAGTCTGCACTATAAAGGCAGAGTCATACCCACAAAAATCAAAACAAGTTACAGGTTGATGGTCCCAATAACTTTCATTCTATTAAACTGATCATTTGATCCCTTAAATACAAAGGATATATTATTCTGTACAGAAGCAGATTCCACAAAATCTATCTTCAGGACTGTACTGCAATACTTCTGGAGGGTACTTTATGAGTTGACGGTTTTAGTCTAGACACACCTGCACATGTAGTCTCATACATACTGATCTGATCAGCCTTTGCTTTGCTGATGCTGATGCCAAAAAAGTTCAGCTGTGAAAGGTGGCTTTTTAACAAGATCAGTTTATCCACTTCATCTGCCAGTGGTTATAATGTTATGGTTATGAAATGTTATGTGCAACTGTTTGCTATCAGATGCAGTGTGCGTGTTCTGACACCTTTCTATCTGAACCAGCATTGCCTTATAGAATATCCCATACTGGCAGGTACCAAACTATCAGTGCTTGACTTCACCTTCCAATAGTTATAATGTTATGGCTGATCATGTGAAGTGTATGCATGTGTTGGCTGTCAGATGGGTGCAGAGCTTACATCTATGTGTACATTTTAAACTGGAGTGTCTCAAGATTGTGCATACTTAACGTCGTAGGATGCTGCTTTAGCCTTTAGAAACAGTTGTTACCCTATTTATCCAGCAGGTGGCTGCACTTCCCCAAAGATTGCTAATCTTAAAATAATAAATACAAATACAAATAAAAAGAAACTACAATGCAGTGTTTTAGACTCCATACTTTCACTATCACAGGTTAGCAACAGAAATTTTAGGATATTTTCTCCGCAACAAACTCTCAAAAAAAAACGCAAGACAGGAGACAAGACACTTCTGTTAAGTTTTTATTAATACTTAAGTTATCTTTTTTTTTTAGTTTGTCCATTGTTTAACACACAGAAATTAGCCACACAACAAAATCTGATTGTAGTCTCGTCTCTTTATTTGTAATCTTTTTTTCTTTTTTTTTAATTACTGTTAATATTATTGTTATTATTATTATTATTCTCTTTCGTCAGCGCTAATGCTAAAAAAGTTACACGAGAACTATCACACATTTAGCTAACTTGTGAGCACATCAGGACGGTAAACTAACACTTCACATATATAACAAAGTTTTAAAACGCAAGGAAAAGAAAATTATGATAGATGTAAAAATGGAAGAGACAAAGACAAAATGGACAAGAATTTACAATCACACAGCCGTGCGTCAGTCTCCAGAGAAAAGTCCCACTCCTTTTTCTTCATTTGGCAATTTTAAACTTTGGGCTGCACTTAATATATACCTTAGACCAGTTAGACGCTCCAGTGATTGTTTCCCTTTAAATTTGATCCAGGGGAGTCAATATTTGAATTCTAGACCCTAAATCTATTGGAAGTGCCTGAAATATGGAGGCATTCTGGAGTTGGTATCACATTTTGCATCAACGCCCTTCAGTAGGGATCAACAAATCCAGCAGTTATTAGTGGTTTAAAGGCTGCCAGAGGGGACGTCTCCACCAGCTGACCCCCAACCTTGCGGAAGAAACCCTCCACTGACCTTCATGTCACTGTTGTCAAGAGTATCGCACCACCTCGACTTTATCAAAAAGGAGCACTAGACGGAAGCTGAAATAAACAAACATCGAATGACTCAAAAAAATTATACTGATGCTTATTAAGGATAAAAAAAATCAGAAACACGTTGCGGTGGTAAGCAGGGTCAGTCCAATGGCTGCATGTGGCAGGGCAGTGACACGCTTTACAAACTTTTAAGAACGCTTTTATAGGATTCCAGGTGGCATAACTTTGGACAAAAATGCCCCATATTTTTGGGACCTTTGTTTTGGCAGTAAGATACACGTATTGGCTCCAGTTTGGTTGATTCAAGGTGCTTTTTATCTATTTCACGCTCAAAAGATGACCAAAAAAATAGTGGCCATATCATTTTTCTGAGCGTGTTGGCAGTGAAGGGGCTGGTACATGGTATCACAAATATCAAAGTTTGTTTCACTGGTCTCCAATACGATGGGTCATTTTATTTTCCATTGGACCCTGACCCTCCTTACTGCAGTAATTGTGCTTACGGAACTCAAGCACTTCCATCCAGTTCACCACCACTGATTTCTTTTTTCTTTGTCTGTATATATGACTAGACTTTCCCCGATCATAAAACAAAGTCAGCGTGAGTAAACACAAATCAAATGTTTTAATGATAACTGAATTTACTGAGCCAAAAATTATTTCTAATACCAATGACCCTCTGTGAAAAAGTATTTGCCCCCTAACAAACTCGATCCAAGACACTACCAACTGCAATGATACTGGTTCTTGCTGGACTAGACCGGATCACTGCCGGCCTTGTTCAATCACATCATCACTTCAATAGACCATTCCAGAAGCAGGAAGTTTGCCTGTCCATCTCACTAGGGCTAAAATGAAAAGAAATTCCACAAGAGATGAGGAAGAAGGTGATTGAAATCAGTCGGCCTGGGAAGAGTTACGGAGCTATTTCAGTGGTTCTGGGACTGAACTGCTCCACAGAGTCGCACCAACTACAAACAGAGAAGACTTGGTAAAATAGTGAATCTTCATAGAACTGGCTAACCATGCTGAAGTCCACCCGAGTCTAAACAGGCAGATTCAGGGGCGCACTGAAGATCAACAGAAAACATCCGAGGAATGGCTGATCCGTCTCACAACAGACAAGGTCAGAGATCATGGCTCCATTATTCCAAAGACACTGAGCAAATCAGCACTCAGGAAACAGAAACTCTACTACCAGACAATTCTAAAGGATAATGTCAGGTCGGCAGTCTGAGTGGAAACTCATGTGCAGCCCGGTCATTCAGCGAGACGATGATCCCAAACAGACAAATAAGTCCACCTCTCAATGGATCAAAAGGAATGATAAAAGTTTTGGGATGAAAATTCCCCCACAGGCATGTCTGAGACTGATTTCCACTTATCAGAAACACCTGGTTGCCGTCGTTTCGACTGTGGTGGCACAACTATCTGACAGGTTCAGGGGGTGAATACTTTTTCCCACTGTTGACATAGGTATCTTATTAAAGGTTTCATTTAAATTGTGCATTTTCTTTTCACTCAAGTCCCCCTTGTTTGAAGCTGAAAAGTATTTGTAGATCTCAAAGATTTACTAGAATACAGACAGAAATAATAGAAATCAGGAGTTAGTACTGCAGTTCCTCGGGAACACACATATCTCATGACCCCATTCCTTAAATGTTACAGGTATGTATGCAGAGGCAAGGCTAGGAGCTGTACAACCCAGACGATAAACACAGTGATGCCTTTTGGCTACGCCTCACAATCGGACGCAACATCCACCCTCGCGTCCTACTGCCTGATGTCCCACTTCCTGTTGAGTAGTACACACGTGTGTATATTAGGATGCTCAGTAGAAACTGCCAGCTATATTTAAAGCACTATTTAGTGTCCCACTCGTGTTTACGATAGAGTGCTAGCTAGCTAACGTGCGCGGACACTCTCAGTTTCGACCCCCTGACCTTTAACGCGTCACGACCACTCTGAGCAAACCAAACATACACGCACATACCTAAATCCACACAAACCATTGGCAGAATTTAAAAGAATATTATCCAGTTAACATTCATTTGGACTGATACCACGCATGCAATTTTCAAACAATCCAGAGAAAAGAAAGAAAGAAAGAAAACAAAAAAAATCATCAGGGAGGACGTATCGATCACTGCGAAATGGGACAACGGGAGACATAACCAACTGGCAACAGCAAGGAGGAATTTGTCGCTGTCATGGCACCCATTGGCTGATGAGAGCAAACGATTAGACCAATCAGCAGCTTGCACCCCTTGCTGCTGTGGCAGGTTGAAAAAATAAATCCGAATAAAGAAATAAAAATATCACAGAAAGAAACCCAACAAAATAGCTTAAAAAGTAATCAACACACATTGCTATAAGTATCTCTGCTATAGTAGGTGTTTTTTTAATCTATGTCATTTTAAATTCATTGTGTAATAAAGCAACAACAAAAACTTTTTTTTTCTATTACATCATCATCATCAGCTTCATCATAAACAAGATAGTCATCAACAACAGTACCATTCCCAGAATTATTTATATTGGTTAATGCTTGGTTTGTACTCTCTACAGGCCTCTTTGTTTGAATTAGAGGGCTCTACCGGGTGACACAGAAGGGAGGGAGACAGGACGGGTTGCCATTCTCTTCCCACATCCCCCTTTTTCATCTAGAATCTCTTCTAGCCAATGCTTCTAATATGTTTTGTCCTGTTTTCAGCTGGAGGGGAAACATGACGTGAGACTGGAGTTATATGTGGTGCAAAATGTGGAGGTTTTTGTCTTCCCGCTTTCCTCCCTCCCTCACCCTATCTCTGCTCCTACTTTGCTCCTATGGGGAATGATGGGAGTTGCTTAGTGACAAATTCATCTTCCATTATTTCTATTATCCTATCTTTTGCTTTCCCCATCTTCGCTCTCTCACACTCACTCTCAGTCTCTGTCATTCCTGGGGTTTTTTTTCTTCAGCAGGACACCTCCATGGTTTGGGAGGGGCTGGGAGGCATCTGCCCTCCCTGTGAGCCCTGGGAGAGGGTGCGGGAGCGAGAGCGCGAGCCGTCCATGGAGTAAGATGAGGAAAGTGAGGTGGTGCGGGAGCGGGACAGGCGGGTCATGCAAGATGAAGCCACTGTGGGAAAAGTGGTTAAACAGACAATAATAGAAAAATTAGCTTCACAAATGATAAATTAATAGATGACAGATTGTGATTTTTTTGATATAATTTAACTATTAGTATATTTTGCTCTGCAGCCTATGAAAAAACAAGCAAATGAAACTAAACATAAGTAAATGGAGATATCGTCAGTTTGACAACACAAGTGCAGAGTCGGATACAGCATTAGTCCCGTGACAGGTTGACTCTGATCATGGGACCCTGGACCATGATCAGAAAAGAAAACCTAGCCCTAGAATTTGTAATTAAATTGCTATCATTATTGGTTTGATAGTTTCTTTAAGAAAAACTGTTTTTCACTGATTTTTTTTTGTTGCATAAAATGATAATCTATTGTAACCATTAACCTTTTGTCCACATGACAATGGCAGTCTTTTGTAGATGACACTCTTACTTAAAAGCTACAATTTTCTGACAGATGTGATGACACGGATCCAATTCTCTCTTTTTTGCCCCGCGTGAAGGACAACAAAGACAAGGATGAACAAGGTTGGTTTATGGTGAGGAGTTTATTAATGCTCCTCCAGCAAGATGTAGCTCTGTGTCACCATTACTGAGGTTCCAATCAACTCTTTGTTTACAAAATGTGCTGTACAAGAACATAATTGTGAGCAGGACTCATTTTTGACACTTACTTGAATCAGGACAATTTAGCTTCAATCGGATCTGTGTTATTGTTATCTCGCGGGAGTAAATTCTCCATTATCTTCATAATTCCAAACAATCTGGAAAACCAGATCTGGAGACTTGGATCCAGATCCGATTTAATGTGTAGTAGATCTTATGGGGATATCATTGTATAATTTTCAATAATTAAGGCATCAGTCATAATGGCTACAATGTCAGGTTATAGAATTCTTAAAAGAAACAACCCCTGGATCCATATGATGATCTTCATTATCACTGATGCATTTTTGGACAACATTGGAGCTTTTTGGCTGCCCAGGATAGAGCTATATTATGCTTTATATCACATAAACCATAACACAGAAATGATATGTTACACAGATCATTTTCGTCAGTCATATAAATATAATTGTTTTTTTTATAGCATAGGATTTATGGAAAATAAAAGGAGATGAATGAACAATATGAAGATAATGATCCAGTTTTCCATACAGAACATTATTCCTATGAACACGTCTGCACATTGCAGACAATAATATTGTTAACAATAATTAGTTTGCACACATTAAAATCCATGGGAGTCATTATGTATGTATAAGTGTAAGCGTGTAAGCTGGTGATGGGTGACGTGAACTTACTGTAACCCATTCCTTGGATGAAATATTTGAAAGCCTCAGTCAGTTTAGCGGGCTGTAAACACACAGGAAACCAATAAAGTCTTAATCTTAATTCAGATGGTAATTGAATATAGACAGTTAGAGAGGCATTATTTAGGGTGTCCTTGTTCAATGCAATGATTTATTCTCAAAATGTATCATTCAAGACAAATCCCACTTAATTGCACAGCACTGCACAGGACCAATAAAAGCTCTGGCTGGTGGGCAACATATGATGAGCTGGGCTGCCTCATTTTTGATATAAAGCAATATGGCGGTTGATCTAATCCCTCTTGATATTAACTTGCTTGAAAAGGAAATAATGCATGTACACTGACAACTGACCAGTATGCTTTAATAATACATTTCCGCTTGTAGCAACCTTCACTTCAATGTTGACATGTCAGATATGGTGACATATGGTCGTTACCTGGGTCAGCTGAGGGAGACCACCCGCATCAGCCATCTGTGCAGGACAGATAGAAGAAGTGAATGATAAAACAAAACGTGTTTGAGACCAAATAAACATTAACAAGAGACTCAAAAGAGACATCAGAGTGATCTACCTTTAGGAATGAGGTTGTTGTTGGGTCCATTTTGCTGTTGCACTCCACCTAGTGGTCACATAAGGAAACTCAGTAAACTTCAACAACAGCAAGACTCGGACATACTAAAGAAAACTATAAAGGAAGTAAGGAACTATATGAAAACTACCGTACTGTATGAATAACTTGTTCCAGCTGGACTAGGCATGCCCAGACATGATTACTAGACCAGTTTCAGATGCAAGTATTTGGCTTGTGGATTGAAATACATCAGACTGGGAAGGGTTTCAAGGCTTGTTCTAGATCTTTGGGATTCCAAAGATCAACACTATCTACATAGGGTGGAGATCAGGAACAATAGTGTACCTTCACAGAATGTGCTGAATTTACAAAATTCCCACAAGATCAGTTGGAGTTGCCAACTACAGGATTCTCACAAATCAGAGTTCATGGCTCCATGAGTCAAAAGACGCTGGGAAAAAACGGCAACCCGGAGAGTGTTGGGTCAAATGCCACTGCTGACCCACAAGAACATTAAGGCTTGTCTGAATTTTGCCAAAATACACATTGATTACCCTCAGATCTTTTGTGATGATATTACATGGAGTAACAAGTCAAAATTTGAATTAACTAAGACAAGGGTCCCATTACATCTGGTTTAAACCAAACACGGGTTTCCATAAAAAAAAATATATATATATATATTAGCAGAAAATTCTGAAGGAGCAGTCAGTGAATTGAAGCTCAAGCTCAATTGGGTCATGCAGCGGGACAACGAACCCAAGCAGAAGGGTAAGTCCAACTCCTAATGACTCAGAAGATTAAAATGAAGGTTTTGGAGCAGCTTAGTCAAAGTCTGAACCTGAAACCATCAGTCCATGCTCACAAACCCTCCAATGTGGCTGTACTAAAGGTTTTCTGCAAAGAAAAGCGAGCCAAAATTCCCCCACAGTGACGTCAGAAACTCATCTACAGTTATCTCAAGTGTTTGGCTACTCTTGTTGATGGCACAACAAGTCATTAAGTTCATAGGGCAAATTCTTTTTCATACTGGTGATTTCAATATTGTTAAACTTTAATAAACAGAACACGTAAGGGAACCTGTAAAATACCACTTCATTTAAAGTTTATAGACGTTTTGACTTGAAGAGAATCACAGAAACGTACAGCAGCATCTTCATATGGAGCGTGATCGCCCACCACCAACATGACTGGGCACCTGAGGAGGACAGAAGTCAAAGTCAGAAGGGTGGCCTTGAAGATATATAAAAGTTAAGTACAAAGATAAAATAAAAAGAATATTTACTTGAAGGCGCTGTTGCGATCAAAGCTCAAGTCTCTGCGACTGGAGGAAACCAGAAAGAGAAGGTTGTGTTGGTTTTAAGTTGTTTTTTTTTGCATTAATGAGATGATTCGTGTGTGTTTACCTGTTGTAATTCTTCCAGAAGAGCTCTATGTTGGCTAGATTAGAGGATTTAGAGATGCGTTCTCTGTGAGTCTGCACTAGATCAGTGTTTGATGAGAACTCCTCCTACAAGAAAGTAAAATATTAAGTTGCAAAACAAAAGATAAATTCAGAAAGGATGCAAAATAATTAGATAGGTTTGGAATTTATGAAATGTTTTTTTGCATATTGTTTTACCTGACTGAAAAGGTGGGACATGATCTGGTCCGTGAGGGAGGATGTCACAGAGGTGAACTAGAGAGGCAGGAATCAATGGGATCGTTTATCATCTGGCAGGTTTAATATGATAAATAATGGCATAATCAACGTTTCTCAGGGACGATGTGTGCAGCCATGTAATTTCATATCCACAGCTGAACTTGGGACTAATTGAGAAACCTCATTAGGACTGACTAGATTAAACTACAGATATGGCTCTGAGTGCAAAATAATGCAGTCCCGACTCGTAAGGTGGGAGGGAACGAAGAAAGGAAAACCTACCTTCTGCGCAGCCCAATCTATCCATCCTCGGGCGTTAATGTCAATGTTGACCAGAACCAGACCTTCCACTGAGTCTGGGTTTGCAAGCTGCAGTGAAGCAAATGAGCGTAAATAACACTGTCTAGATAGATGCACCATCACTCAGGAATAAGATTTGATTAAAGCTCACTGAAAAATGCACATACCCATGAAAATAAGAATAATGCTGTGGTGTTATTAGCAGATTTATGACTGTGTTATTACTGGCTGAAACTAAATATGATACTCACTGCGAACTTGGACAGAACGTATGCACCTGCTCCCACACCCACTCCAATTACAGTACGGAAGCTGGCAGAAGGACAAAATTATCATTGATAACATGCACACAGAAGACACATTTATTCAAACATGCATTCACACAAAAAGGAAATTTTGAAAAACGAGTGAAATATTTCACATAGAGGTTGTTCTCTGAAGCAGAGTTGGTTTTACGTGTGAAGATAATTTCAGGAATAGAAAACTTTCATTAAAAAAAGACATTTAACTTGTGTGAAATTGATGGTTTTATAAGAACGAAGCACGCACATCTGTATGACTGCCATCATCATAATCAGCCACAGGTTTACAACTTGTTCACACATCTTTACAAGGATCATCCCGGTGCAGATAAAAGTCATGAGTCTCATGACTTGGATCCGTTATAAAACACGTGTCAGCGTTCAACAAGCACATGACTCAGAGGAAAGAAACAATTGAAAATCCAGCCAGTTCATGAAACTATAGAAAATCTGGATCTTATAGAGAAACTGGATCTAAAGATAAACTGAAACTATGGAGAAACTAAAACCAAAGAGAAAATTAAACTATAAAGTATCTTAAACTAAGGACAAAACCAAACCTACAGAGAAATAGACACTAAAGATAACCTGAAACAAACACAAAACTGAAAATCGCAGAAAAGCAGAAACAAAACTAACTTACAGAAACCACGGAGAAACCGAAACTAAAGATAGCCCGAAACTACATAGAAACTAAAACTAAGAAGAACCTGAAACTACTCCCAATTTAAAATTTACAGAACACCTGATACTACTGAGTACTTACCCAGTAGTATCTTAGTAACTGGGTAGTTACTTACTGAGTAACTACCCAGAACCTGAAACAGAAAATAAAATAAAACTACAGAGAAACTGAAACTAAAGATAGCCTGAAAATACATAGAATCTGAAGCTAACATGAAGCTTAAACTACACATAACTGAAACTTACAGAGAAATTGAAACTATACAGTAGCTAAAACTATCCAGAACCTTAAACAAAAGAGAAACAAATCTACAAAGAATTTGATACTACAGAGAAACCAAAACTTGCAGAGAAACTGAAGCCACCAAGAACCTGAAACTACAGGGAAACTGGAATGTATAGAGAAGAAGTCTTGTACAGCAGTTTATTTTGCTTTACTGAGGTACGAAGACAGCAGTGTTTGTTTTCTACACTTAAGGAAGTAATTTCACTATTGTGTAATGCTGATAATGAAAACTGTAAATGTCGCCATTATTCCTCTAAAAACCTGATCTCATCAATAAATATATTTGTAAGATGGCTGATATTCTATCTGTGTGCTTGTGCACTAAACAGACAAAACCTCTGCTTTGTGCCTGCTTCTGTTAACTCACTTGAAGAACTGTAGGACGGCGGGGATCATCTCTGCGATAGTTTCCATGGAGGGATACTGGTACCTACAAGAAAAAACACAATCTCACGCTAATGAACCATCAAATGGGGAAACACATCAATTCTGTTTTTCTTTCTTGCTAAAAGACAAATGACGAAAGTCTCACCAAAACATATTTGCAGTTAATTGAAATTACAGAAACTGTGACGTTTATTGAATCACAAAAAATAATTCAGTGTCACAGTCAAAATGGCGTGACAATCTATGTAATAAAATCTTGCTGAGCGCCTGAAAATAGTCATGCAAAGAAGAGGAGTGCTCGGCATGTGCAAGGGGAAGGAAATAAGGATTTGGCGTGGAAGGAGAAAAGGAAGGATTTTTTTTTAAAACCTCTGACAAGAGAGTATTAAGACCAAAAAGGATAGAAGATGTGAGAGATGTGTTTGTTAAGTATTTCTGGAAGAGATAAGGTTCAAGCCTGCTGCAGAGAATGATTCCACTTCTTTTAATAAAGACCAAAAATTGGGGACGATGCTGGAACAGCAGCACGTAAGTTACATTGAATGTCCTACCCTGTTGGGTAGGCCGCCGCCCCCTCCTCCTGACCCGGAGCATCGATGTGAATCAGGGTGAAGTTCTTGACGATCTCCTGCATCTCCTCAAACTTAAAGAGAGGAGAGAAGCAGCTCTTACCTGCCAGAGAAAAAGACATTCAAACCGTCAAACAGGCAAAGGTGGGAAATGTGAAAGGTTGTGTGAGTCAGAGTTAATATAGGAATGTGGCTTAGAGGGATACTCACTGTCCAAACCCACGTCATGGAAGGTGAGGATAGCAGGCCTGCGGGTGGTTCGTGTGCCATGGAGGGTCACGTGTAGAACACCATGAGGGGTCTCAATACTGTGTTCCTGCAGACAGAAGAAGTTAATCCATCAAATTATAAATGCTTTGTTAATCGGGCTTGCAGGATTGACCTTGGAGATATTGCATGCCTTCATCGAGAGGAAATCCTGAAATTCATTCATTCATGAATTATTTGTAATCGCTTATGATGGCTGGAGTCTGGCTGACATTTGGGTGAGAGGAAGGTTATACTCTGGACAAGCCGCATGATCATCACACGGCTGACATGTATTGACAAATAACCACTCAAACTCAAATTCCCACCGGGAATTTTGAGTTACCAGTTCACCAATACTGGATGTTTTTGGAACGATGGCGGAAGCCGTAGTATCCTGAGAGAACCGATGCTGGGAGAACTTGCAAACGCTTCACAGAAAGGCTGGGCAGAGGCGGATTTCAACCCAAAACCTTCTTGCTATGAGTCCACAGTAATACCCACTGTGCCACCCTGCTATCCTAAAAAACTCCTCTACAATCTTCAAGAGTTTTATTCCAAAGCAATGTGCAGATTACGGCTGTTTGAATGCTGCTAAAAACGTATAAATACAAGGGTGTATGTGATACTTAAACCTTAAAATAAAGTTCAGCATTGCAAACATTATGTCAGTGGGAATCTCCGTCAGTCTAAGAGTTTGGAAACACTTATCCTAACAGTTATGAATAAGATAAATGATTAAGCAGAGTGAAAAATTATCAATCCTACCTTGATTTGCTATGTTTGAATAGTATGTCTGTTTTTGAATGCACTGGTATTATTCAGTCAGGACACAGTCTTACCTGTCCTTGATCAAGGAGTATCCTGGCAGCAACCTCAGCATCCTGTTAATGAGAAAATAATAATTACAAAAACGTCTTTGTGTAATGGTTGGATACATTTTATTTCTTATTTACTGCAGTTCCCACTTAATTTTTGGCTATTTATTTATTCACCATTAGGAAAAAGAGAAATGACTAAGGAAGCAACAAACTGCAGAAACTAATTAGTTGGTAGATAAAATATCAGGCAACTGTGCAAAATAAAAACACACATCCTCCACATCTCCACCTGGCATTTCAACTATCTTGCCTCCATCAGGGTGGAGCTTGAGGCCTTTTCCAATTTAAAGGTTTGACCATCAGTCTAAACCCCAATCACATAATACAATAAGACAAGGACAAACAGCCATTAGTCCCATCAGCCGTCAGCCATTTCTGCTTCAAAAACACTCCTTCTTCTTCTTCTTCACCTTCTTCTTCTTCATCTTCTTCTCCTTCTGTCGGCTGTTCCCTTTCAGGATCGTCACAGCGGTCCATGTGTTTCCAACTATGGTTACCGCTGGCACTCAGTTGGCTAACAGTACTAGGGACAGTATTTCTAAACCCGAGCCCTAACCGATCCAGTTTGGAAATTAGTTTCATTTTCAACATGAACAAGTCAACTGCAAAGAGTGCTTTAGAGTCGTGTAGCATCACAACTAACTCGTTTATCCACTTGAAAACACGGCACAAACTTCTGCATGATGAACGCATTAAAGCAAAGAAAAGGAGCTTACACGCAAGTTAATCTCTCTCTATATGGATGGTAATGTTTGTTTGATCTTGTGGCTATGCATATAAACAAAAGATGTCTAGAGGTAAACAGGAAACACATTAAGAGCGGGTGACCTGTTTGCCCACCAGGTGTCAGCAGTGTGGAACTAACTTCTGTCCACTCTGCAGATGCAGCTCTGCATCTGCACGACAACACTGATGCAGCAGAGCGGAGGAGCTTCTCTACTCTCGCTGGGTTTTGACGTCAAACCTGGCAGATCTGAGCCAGGGCTGCAGCTGTGCACCAGCACAACACAAACACACACACACACACAGCCGTGCACGTATGTGCTGAGACGTCGTGCCACATATGGGCTTTACACAGACAAACAAGTCCACACACTTCTATTTATGTATACACACAAGGACACAAAAATACACACAAATCTATAAATCGTTTTTTATGTCTCATGACACAGACACACACACTATACTATTCAGCTGAATCAGGTTATGCTTGATACACACAAACAAAAATGGCAATTAATGTTCTCATGCTTAGTTAACACTAAAGTCAACTTCAACATCTGTGCAAGTGAATGAAGCCTGGCTAAAACCAGTGTTACAATATTTGCATTTTCTCCGTGTATTGATTTAATATATGTACAGTATTTGTGTTTGAACGTGTGTATTTGTGAGTCTCTGACCTTGGTATCAGCCTGACCCGTGAGTAAAGGCTTTCCTTCTGTGATGGCGATTTCCTGCATTTCTGTTGTCATGATGTCACCTCCTGTACAGATAAAAACCAAAGCATGACAATCTTTTCTTTGCATTTTATTTTTACCGTCATCCTTGCACACAAAAATAATAATGATAATGAAAAAAATTAACACAAGGATGTGGGAACTGACAGACACACACACACACAGAACGACACATATGGTTAGATGAATGCGCACACACCAAGTAATTAAAAACTGTATGTTGTCCTTTGGGACTGTTGGAGCTGAGGGACGTCATGAAAGGTAATTAGGAATTAGTGCCAGCAGTGATGAGCAGAGAAGGAACGAAGACCGGAAAAAGACAGAGCGAGAGGAGAAGATCAGACACATTCATATGAGACGTAGAAGAATTGTATCCAAGGAAGCAGATGCCCTGGAAAAACTTAATTTAGGCCGATATTGATAGACTTTGAACTCTGCCATAGGTGAATAGGAGCAAATAGAAGAAACCTAATACGAGATACACATCTTTAGTATCTTTACAAGGAACGTGGGAAATTTAATTTAATTCTATCTACTGGTATTTGAGGAGATTTGGATATATTATTCCCCACTATGTACGTAAATAGGAACAAACATAAATGCCCACACTTGGTGAGGGCTAAAAAAAACAACTTAGAAAACACCCATAAGGGCAGAAGTCTGAGAAAAAAAAAAAGTCTGTGAGAGAAGAACAAAATGAGGATGAGAGGAATGGTAGAGACAGATGTGGTGACAAACCTATCCAGAGAAAGCATGGGGAGATGAAAGTGGGTGAAAGAGGAAGGTGACATTATTGTGATAGATGACAGCCACCTGAGCGGAGGACTGACTGTGACAAACAAGTGGTTGATAAGGATGAAATGAATTACTTGTAATCGAGGACTCCTATCATGCAGAACCGTTGGTTGAGCGTGCATCTTATCTTCAGACGCATCTATGGCCAGAGTGAGCGCGACTGGAGCAGCTTGGAGATAAATGCTGTGCCCAAGGGCATCACAAAGGCAGTCGTGGAAAGAGTTTAATTTAATCAAACTGATCCTTCCACAGGTCTGGGAATTCAAACTGGATTCTTGACATAGAGCAAACATGCTGGTTTTTACTCAGGATTGCACCAACCGGATACTGTGCCGACACTCCTACATATCTACATATCAACAAACCATTACTTGTGTTAGTAGAGCAGGTAAGTGGAGGAAGAGCGTTGACGATGATGACAGAAGTAAAGCAGACTGCCAAACTATGCAGAGGAGGTGTGAAAAACATTCCTATAATAACAGCCGTTAGCAAAGCGCCAGATTCAAGGAGCTGAAATCTACAACTCACTTTGCAGCAAACACTGGGGAAGCTATAGGAAATATCCAGACTTGCTGTAAAAGTCTGTGTCTCTGCTCCTCTCTCTCCCCCTATCTCTCTATATCTAACCAACCGCTCAAGGCCGACCACCTTTAATCAGGATACCACATTTAATCAGGATTCATTTATTAATTTTCTGTAACCTCCTATCTTGTTTGGGGTCGAAGATGGGCCGGATACCAATCCTGCTGACATTGGACGAGAGGCGGGGAATTCACCAGTTCATCATACATAGAGACCAACATTTGGGAGAAATTAGATTTACCAATTTGCCTATATCGCATGTTTTGGGATTGTAGGAGGGAACTGGTGTGGCCGGGGAGAATACACACAGACCCGAGGAGAACGTGCAAACTCCCCACAGAAAGGCCGGGCAAAGGTGAATATGAAGCATGAAGTTCTGAAGTTTCTTGTTTAGAGGCAACCATGATACCCGTTGCGCCGCCGGGCTGCCCTTGAGGCAGGATCCACATGTCAATATAAATAACACTAAAACATCATCTTTAGAAGCCAAACACATAAAGGACTACCCTCGGGGAACAGACTGGGGTTCAGGGTCTTTCTCAAGGATCATATGGTATATGAACTGCAAGGGCTAGGGATCGATCTGCCAACCTTCGGGTTTGAGGGACGACCATTCTACCCACTGAACTACAGCCGCCATAGCGCCAGAGTGCCACCTGCTGGAAACAGGAGGTAACCTAATTCTCTAGCTCCAGATAGCGGACACAGAACGTGGCTTTGTAATTCTTTGAACATTGTAAGTTTTGCATACAAGCCTGCAGGTGTTCGGGTATTTAGGCTGCAGCTACTAGAATGCCCCGACATTTGTTCAATGCATTATCTAGTTTTAAATATACCTCCCCAACTACAGCCGGAGATTTGATTGGTGCTCTGTCAGCAGGACAACTCAACTCTTGAATGGATTTCAATGACCGTCTATGAAGGGTTGGCAAGTGATTAAAAGTTTTTGGGAAATTTGTATATATTTATTCGATTTTGGGGATCATCCAGAAGATTGTGTCTCACAGTGCTGAAATTCTTTGTCATACCAAGTCAGTCAGAAGTGTAGGGAAAGTCATGGCATCACCATAGTAGGATTTGTGTATCCACTTGGTGGAGGTCGCCACTCTCCCAGTGTTCCATAGTCGTGCTTAGCTGACGGCAAAATGTTCAACCCAACATTTAAGGCTAGAATATGGGACCCTCAACATAATTTTCTTGTATGATTGGTTGCCTGTGTGTTTACATAACATGGGGAGAAGTTGGTGAGTATTCGCCTGTATCTATGTGTTTTTAATGTGCATACAGCAATCATTTGAAAATGAACAGCTGCCCCAGAGGACCTGTGTTTCTTACGCAAAATGATCAGTCACCAAAGCAGAGCCCACCCCCGCACACACATCCATCTCCCCTGCACTTCCTCTTTGTTGCATTTTACAATGTATCTCTGCTTTTTATCTCCATTATCATTTCCTATATGTTTTTTGTCTATCCTTATATTTATTTCCGACCATTTCAGAGTAAAATCAGCAGGCACTCAGTGTGAAGGAACCTCCACTATCATTACTCTTCCAAATGATTTGAATAATTTAAGCTATTTTTGCCTGAAAAACAAACATTTTACATAAACCATTGTAGATTATTAATGTAAATAAGGTTACGTATTGTAAATAATTGATTAAATGACCAAGAAGAAACTTTATTATCACAGGGTGCAACTCTAAGCTCAAGGATATTTCAACATGTAAACTGCAAGACCTGGGATTGAAGCGCCAAACCTCCGTTAAGTGAACGACTGCTCTACCTCCTGAGCCCCAGTCACCCCTCTAAAACATGATTAACAGTAAGGATGGGATTCAAACACATACATGCAGATCAATGGGCTAGCAGTCTTAACCACTTTACCACCCTGAATGGTACTGTCGACAAGAGCTTTGATCATCACCAAATTTTCAGAAATTCCTTCTTTCCAAAAGTCAGTATTTGTTAGTTTCCTTAGTATTAATATCAAACACCTTCTGAGATTGTTGGACCTGAAGAGAAACCTGAATCTCAGCATTTGCTCTGGGATTCTGAGAAATAATAATAATTACCGATTAACTGAACAAACATTCAGGATCCGTCCTTTTAGAAAGGTGTTACTCAACTATTGCAATGCCAACACGGACATGCTTGACCCCAAGTGGTAATAAGTATCCAATGGTTCTCTACCCACTCCCCGCCGCCATCCATGAACAGCTGGCATATCAAGCCTGGACTGTTACTTTGCCACCACCTTCTGCGGCCCCTAAAGATAATGTGCCTCAGGCATTTAGCACATTCACACATGTACCCATGCAAATCCGGAGTGTATGCGCCAATGACCAAACACTTGAACGGATGACCAAAAAACTGACATCATTATTTATTCAGTGTTGACGGAAATAATCTTAGTAGTAGACAAGAGAATTACAGTGAAAGGGTATTTTACAATAAAATACACTATAACACTTCTTTTTATTTGCTGTCATTGTATTTCTTATCATATTTAATGCAGAACTTCCTGAACAAACTTTGAGTATGAGATGAATTTTAAAATTCACACTGAATAACACTAACATTTCAGTTTATAATGAATCTAGAGCTAGTGTGACTAGTGTGACTAGTGTGACTGCCACTCTGACACTATAGATGTGTTAGCACTACTTTTGCAAGTCAGGCCTGTCCTGATGCCCCTCGATCCATGTGAGTGTATATAAGGACAAGTTCTGCTGCAACAGGATCTAAGTAGTGTATTTGTACTGTATAACTGTACTGTGTAATTTTGGGATAGATTGCTTATAATAATGATAAATGCCAACAGACACTCTGAACTCACTGTAAACCTACGAGGAGCTGGACTCCACTGATACAAGGAGATTCATATGGGTCAAGATTACACATTTGACCCATATTGCGCACCCCTGGAGACAACAATGACTTTCCTCTTAGCTCTAGCGATCTGCTCTCTGTCAACACCGTTCATCCCTTCACAGCGCAGTTTTTTATTCGCCCATTTCTAGAATATACATAACAGGAGAAAAGACAAGAGTCTCCTGAAATATTTTGATACAAAAAGTCAAACAGGATATTGTCTCGTTTTTCTTTTTCACATGTTGGGTGTGTTTACTTAATTGCAAAGTATGGGCTTCGTGGCTCGCTAAAATATGCTATTTGTGATTAAGGGGCCGTTTACACTACGTTGTCACATAATCTGGTAACTGTTGCGGTTTGGACGATCATTTACCTGACAACACTGTTTTAATATTAATATTGTCTACTCTTTATTATCACGTTTTAGTATAATGTACATACATATTGTACAACATTGTGAAATTAGATCTGAGCCTTTGAACAATCTCTGAAGAGCATTGGCAGCTCCTGGGAAGCACTTGTTCAAGGACGAACGACATGTAGCCAGTCCAGAAATCGCCAACCTTCAGGCTGAGGGATGAGCACTATACCTTCTGAGCAACAGTGCTGTTTTGGGGAAGACAGACTTTTGGAAAATCATGTGTACACGGGGCATTGAGGCACAAAGAGTGTGAAGCGTAGCTTTAGTTGTATGATCCCCTAGAAGTGCTACTGTAGTACAAATTGCCGAAAACGTTAATGCTGTTTCTGAGGGTAGGTGTCCGAACACACAGTGGATCACAAAATGGACCTACACAATATTATTAGGCAGGTCATTATAATGCAATGCCTGATAATTGTATGACACGATCTGGATCTGTGAGACAAGAAAGTATAACTCTGACCACGTTTGAGAAAGCTTTCATTCCTGGATTCACAAGGAGTCATTGTCTCTCGTGCTGCAAGTCCAACAACTTTCTTTGACTGGAAAATCAAAACTGACAGAAATAGAAGGGTTCCAGCTTCAAATTGCACGTTCTGAAATCATCCAGTTAATAAATAAATATGCTGCATCAATAAATTGACCTATGCTGCACTCATATAAAAAGCTGCTGTCAAACAGGAAGATTCCCCTCAGTCTGCATCTGTCCTCCTCCACTTCATTTTAATCTCTTGCACACAACTCTGCACTATTCCCCATCTCTCTCCAACCATCCTCCCCTTGTCATGCTGCTGACTTCTCATTGGCGTCTGCCTCTAATTCTACGATCAACTTTCTAATTCTTAGCAGGTCTTTGTCTTATTCTTGCCATTCTCCTTCCTGTCCAGGTTTCGTTTACACCACCAAAAAAGGTGAGAGTAGTTCAACTAGCAGCTTCGGTCTTTCAATGCTCTCTCAGTATCTCTGAACAAAGAGGTATACCCAGACACAGTGTGATATATTAACACCGTGCTAAAATAGGGCACTCAGCATTAATGCCACCTACATTGAGAATGTAGGCTGAACCTGTGGAATTCAGGGGACAAATGTTTAGACGTTTCATTGTTAGGGATTGAGGTGGGACACAGAGGATGAAAACGATGTTGGCTAAGTTTTTGTTGAAGCTGAATTTGTTTCATCCTTCGGCACCACATCTTTTTTTAACATTTTACATTTTTTGACACTTGAGGCAAATTCTGAACACAATTGGGTGAAAAAGTAATGAGCTTGAAGTCGCTGGATATTTACTGTTTTCAACTTGACAGTGAAATGTGAACACATAACATCACCTCCACCGGACAAATTTACCACCTTGCTAAGACATCAGCACCCACGCAGAGACCCAGATGTTTGGGCGGAATCTGCTCTCTGCTCCGAAACAAATCATATTACTCTGCAGTGCTTGACTGCTGTCACACCCGGCTACTCCAAGGTCAGGTCTGTGCACCCACCACGGTGATGTGCAGCTCTACCTGAGGACTGCCTACAGGATGTCTGCAGAGGCTGAATTTTCCTTTTACAATTCAGCATTACGATACATTAGGGGTATAGGTATGTAGATGAACAGGAGTAATAGAAAATCTGGCATTAAAAAGCACTGTCCTTCACCAATGGATAGTTGTGGAGTCATATTCTCTCATTAGGAACTCAAAGTCTCAATTATTATGTAATATCCGTTTCAAGTGTTTAAGAGTTCATTATCAATTCATCATTATGATTATAGTCTTCATTTTATCAAGTAAAGTCCTCATTGAGATTATTATCGATCGATACCACTGAACAATAAGACTAAACCTTTACTAAAAAGCATTTATAAAGGTTTTACAATCATGTTATTAATTAGGTTCTAAACACCTTATACATCTTAAATTGAAATATTATAAGCAATTTGTAATATAATTTTCAACAATCAATACAGGTTTGCTATTTTGCAAGCAATAGGTAATGGTCACCTTTTTATCTAATGAGTTATAGCAGCTTATTAATGATTTACAAGGCATTCACAACTTAAATATTAAATGAGTTATAAACAATTCATTTACTATTTCTAAGTGTAATCTAATTGTAAAAATGATTCCCCGATGCCCTCCACCTTCCCATCTCCACCTTGTCCTCACAGATCCATCAGCCTCATCATCAACACTCAAAAAGATTTGCTGCTGTTCGGGTAGATATTCTTCGATCACAATCTCCCTGAAGAGTCAGAGCCCCGAATACTTTCTGATGGAGTATTTATCAGATATTAACTGTTGTAATAATCCTTTATCTTTTCTTCATTGAAAGTCTCTCCTGATTTAAATAAGCTTCAGGGATGTTTAGTTTGAGATTTAGTACCCAAGTGCAATTTCTAAGTCTCTGTTGCACTAAGCTCCTGACTCCAGCTTGTTGAGGTTTAGTTTAACATTTCTAGAAATAATTTGTTTGTTTTCTTGATGAGAGCCAGGAGATAATTAGTCTAACTAAGCACAAAGGCCGGATGCGTTTAATTTTCCATAATCTGTTTATATCCTACATTATTGCTTTATTTGCTGCTGCTAGATGCTTTATTTGATTTCATGCTTCAATTCTTATTAGATTGCACTAATACAGTAACCTAATTTCCACATGGCGGCCAATAAAATGTTATTTTGAGTTATAAGACTTTTAACAGATCAATACATATTTCAGGGTGGAGCTGTTTGCGACTGCCAAGGCTTTTAAGGCCATGGGTTTTATGCAATTTGTGGTTTTATACATTAACAAGACACAAACCAATATCTTAGGTAGTTTTGGCTTATACAACTGCATCTCGCACCAATAGTTAACAAATTAAGTTTTTGAGGGGGAGATCTGTTGCTAGGTCAGCTGGGCCAAACACAAAGGGAGAGAAATATGAGTGTCAAATGCCTGGAGAGTAAGAAGGCACAACAACAGCCACCGTGGAGACCGAGAGAGGAGCCAAGTCTCCAAACCAACTCTCCGAGCCAAAGCACTTGTTTGCTCTCCCCTCTTTAAATGTCCCACGTCTCTTCCCAAATCATTAGACGGCCAGTGGGGATCACAAAAACAGGAATGAAAAAGCGATGCGGAAAAAGTTACATTCACTTGGCATGGAAGACATTTTCACGCAACCTGTTATTAATACTGGCTTGTCATTATGTCACCTCCACTCAGATATTCAGTCTCTATTTAAATCTGGAAAGGTGAAATCCTCTTTAATGAAGGGTGTTTTTTAAAAGAGCAGATTCATTCATTACATGTTCAATGATTTTTATGCTTAACTGATACTGATGGAGTCTTCTGTCTGCACGTGTAGCTATATTGAAGCAAGGTATAGAATAGACAAGAAAAACAACTCTGAGAATGTTCAACTTCAAAACTTCAAATGTCAGCAATAGTGAATTATATACCAGCAAGTTGATTTTTCTTATTTCTTTGATGCTTTTGAAAAGTCAAGTAGCACATAAAGTAAAAGTATTAACTTTTATTTAGAATTTCCTTGTTTGCGGCAGCACTGGGGACTGTTCACTGTCGCCTCACAGCAAGAGGGCACTGGATCCAATCCTGACCTGTAAGGTTTCGTTGGTAGTTATACCCTACTATTTGTTGTTGAAGTCGATGTTTTTCCCACATCCTGATGTTATAGCTTCCTCCCATAAGCCAAAAACATACAATGTAGGTGAAAGGGTGACTCTAAATTGTCCATAAGTATGAGTTTGAATGGTTGAACTTCTTTCAATGTGTCGGCCCCCTGAACAACTGGCAACTTGTCCGGGATAAACATAAACTAAACTCTGCTGAATGGCTGAGTGGAATCCTCTGAAGGGCAATATTTTTATAATTTCTTCCTTATTTAAGCTCCTGTTTCTATGACACGATTTTGGCTAAAAGCCGAAATGTGTATGTGTATGCATGCAAGGCCAGTAGTTGGTGGCGTAACTTTTAAAAATCAAAAAGACAGGAGCAGAGAAATCAGGAAGCATAGGTGATCTCTGCTTATCACAGTAGCAGTTCAGTAAATCTTCAATTTGCTGAAGCATTAATAAACCAAATAGAGTCTGCAGCACAAACAGAATGAGAGTAAGTGTCAGCCATCAACAAAGTGGGGCTATAACTTCGTCGTGTTCACAAGAGTTGATTATGCCAGTTTACACAGAGATGGAAACTGTGGTGTTTTCGAAAGACTACACTCTTGGACCCGTCTTCAAAGACCTCCAGTACATCAAATTCTCAGAAAGGAAGAAAAATAATCTGGATGATATTAAAAAGCATGTTGTTGTTTCTCGGCACTGTAATCGCTGTATATCTATGACATTCAAATCCGTTCTCCTTCAGCAACATTAAACACATTTGGCAGAAAGCCTTCAAGTTTGACTGTTGATTAGCTACAACCGACAGCGGCTCAATTTGTTCCGTTTTAGATCAGTGAGAGTTAATTTAGTTGGATGAAAAAGAAAAACAGAAAGACGGTCGAAGGGTTGAATCGATTGCTTCAACTCAGGCCCTAGACGAATGAGGGAGCACATGATGACAGACACACAGAAAACCAGGCAATCACAAACTGACCTTCAAGCTAGGGTACATTCATTTGTTGGATCCTCTGGCTAGGGGCTGACAGAGATAACTGGCTTAGTAATGGTGAACCGATGGATGCTGTAGCCAAATATAGACCATCTTTTCCCGAGGCATCTCTAAAACACACAGTTAAATAATAGATACTAGCTGCACATGCTACTCCGACATTTCTAGAGGTTTCTTATATTTAGAGCATCAGATTACCGTACATCATTTTCCTAATCACATTTCGTTAGAAAGGTTTCTATGATACAATTGACCTCATCAGTTTGTCTGGATATTGCACCTCAAGCAAGTCTGCTCCAAGCACTTGTTGGTTTGTCCGTTATTCAAGGACTTTTCAGGGGTGTCAACTTTACATCAGTGTAGTAAATGAAGGTCAACGGCCACATTTATGTGGACGGCAAAAATATGCGCCCATATGTGTTGCCTGCTCAATTAGAAACCAATGGGCAGCCACTGTTCCTCTCGAAAAGGCTTTCCGTTACACTCTGGAAGGTGGCTGCTGGAATTTTGTCCCATTAAGCCACAAGCTTCAGCGAGCTAAGAGTGATAAGGCCACAGTGCGTGCTCAAGTTCGATACAAGGGTATTGGATGCCGTTACAGTCACAGCTCTCCCCTGTTATCTTACTCTACTACTGGGAAAAAAAGATTTCTTAGTGTACCAGGCTTTTTGACTTGCAGAACAAACCATAAAATGCTTCAGGCATGTTGATCCAAGGAATTGTCGAATACTGTTCAGCTTACAGGCAAATTGATAATCATTAGCGTGTGAGAGAAGGAAAACCACAGATAGTTCATGCCTTCAATCAAAGTTTTCTGCTATTGAACACTGGAGAGAACCAACGGGAGCAATTCATCTGTCTGTTTAGCCTAAATCGTCCAACTGCTGTGTGTGGGAGAGGACGAGAAAACCAGCAGGATCAGCACCTTGGAGAGCTCTCATCGCTCAGTGTTGTGACAGTTCTCACAATTGTTCTCTGCATTGAGTTGGCAGCATGCGGGTCATGTTTTTCGGCCAATGATTACCGCATATTTTTTGGCAGAGTACATCATTTCTCTTGTGCAATAAATGGTTGGTTGGATAGAATGATAATCCTGATTATTTTGATCAATATCAACATAACAATTATTTATCATTATTATCGATTTATTGAAAGGTCAGGATTGTGTCCGGTTCCACTGTTCTCCATCATGACAGGTCATCAATATGCAGAAATAAAGAACTCGACACCTTTGCTAATCTTCTCTATTTTCCCTTGATGTTTTGCTGACAGTACAGGTGACACATTGTAAAAACAATTGTACGAAGGGCTCATATACGTTTTGTCCTGTGTGTTGACCATTTTCCCGAAGGCTTTATCATATGTGTTTATCAGAGACATATCTTTGACCAAGTGAAATGTGATATCATGGGTAGAGGGTCTTGTGAGGAGGATGGATTCAATGACCTGTTGCACAGGGCTGCGGTTATGGACGTCTGAGTTGATGATGGGCGATTCATATTAGTAACCGTTCTCATGGCCTTGAAACAGTCATCGAATACCAGTTGGTGGTATGTTTCAAGCGGCTGAACAGGTTAGCAGAGTTGCTTTACAGCACAGACACGGCTATAAATAAACTCTTGGCATATTTCTCGGTCAAGATTACTAGACCTATATCTGAATTACTTCCAAACAATGGATGACGGTCTGATTGACTAAATCTCTACCTTCTGATCCTCCAGGCATTTAAATGTATTGTTATCATATGCCAAATGTTGTAAATTAATAATTCTCTTAATGTCAATGTTACTCACCTAGATTGCATCCACAAACTTTTGCATCTGCACCAGAATATCTGCGAATAGTCAGGGATTCGCTTTCCCCGCAAAATCAACTACTGATTATCGTGCTTGATTTGCTTTGCTGCCAAATGTTCTATGGACGGGAGTAAACATCTTTGCGTTTTAAACATCACCATCACTCGATTTTGTTCTTTTATTGTTAGGAATCCTAACACAGCATTGAGACTCAAATCTGATTAATTGTGCAGTCCTAGCTCAATCATAGTGGCTATCCACGAAATTAAAGGAAAACATTCATATTTCCTTTAATTGGAACTGTAGAGGCCTGAATACAAATGATGTTGAACATCCTCAAGACAACGATACTGTAAAACGGTAAAATGTAATATGACTGTAGGGTTTTGTCACTTTTAATTCCTTTAACTTTTAATATTGATTGAAAATGGCCGTAGATTTTTATGTAGAATTATATGTCTTGTTTTTTTTCTATTGTCACTTTACAACTTTGGAGCTGCTGTAATGCCCCAATTTCCCCTTGGGGATCAATAACGTTTTTTCTATTCTATTCCTTTTTTATTCATAGAGTTAAATTCAAGCTGGGTCTCCTTTTGACATTTAGCCGACAATATTCATAGAATGGCTCCAAGCATCTGTAAATTATCTACCTATCTATCTATGAGTCACGCTTATCCCGTGGATTGTGTGTTAAATAAACCGTGTGAAGATAGCCGCCTGCGTCACTGAGCCACACTCATAAAATACAATAAAAATCCTCTGTTTACACTTTCCATGTCTCTATAACCAGACTGATAAGAACTGAGGAACACATTACCGTGCCTAATGAAAACCTTATGAGGCAGTCACTCTGATATGGCAGAAGTTGTTGCTGAGACATGACTCTATTATGTTGGGGACTCAATGTGAACAGATGATGAGGGGTTTTCCAGGTTGGTGGTTGATTTTGATGATTTAGATGAATTTGATATGATATGGAACTATGAAATGTAGAATATATGTCCAGAGGCTAAATGAAGAATAAATATCTGTTCCTCATTGTGAAAGTTTCTGATTGAGAGCTTAGAGCAGATAAAAAGGAGTGATCAGGAATGAATGATTAAGAAATATTATTACAGCAGACGCCAAATTGATTTGATGATTATGATCTCCCAAGAGTTCATTGATTAATCTGAAGAATCATGTTTACAGAATGATTAGACGGTTTATAGATAACATGGATACTCTTGATGGCAGACTGTAAATGCAAAGTTGTGTGTGCCTTTATATCCAGAGTTTAAATAGTTTTGCTTATGGCTGAAAGGAGCTAAATGTGGTTTGCAGTGCAAACAGGAGAGGAATATTATACTTTAAGTTTTGTCACTATCCAGAGCTGCACTCATCATAATTAGGACTTAAATGTTCAGATTGAACACTTTAAATTAGTTTCTACCCATTCCTACATATTTTACATTGTATGACCTTATATGAAAAGCCCGGTGATTGACACCTTTAAACATTGCATCATTTCTTGTGGTAACTCCACAAGCGAATAAAACCCACAAAGCCAAGTTCCTGGTATTTCCCACTCATGGGGTGGCGGGACATTCCCCTTTAGCGTAATCAGTCTCATTAGAGTCATCAGCTATCACCACCTTCAATGTCTGGATTCCACAGGGGGGGTTATTTTGTTGCTAAATAGGGCAGATGAAGAAGGGGGCCGAAAACCTTCAAACAGACTACTTATCAAAAATGCTCTGCACTAAAATATTGCTATTACATTATATTAACTGAAGTAGCCTTTTTATTTGTGGCCACGCTGCCATCTTTTTCAGTCGACATCTATTATGGTTGCAGCCCCAGTTGCCGGGAGATTAGAGAAATGAATCCAACCTTAAGCGTCTTCAACATGAATACACTTCACATTTCCCTTACTTCAAAATATGTTTTACTGCTTATTTTTGCCTTACTCAGCTCTTCCTCTTCTTTTGACAAAGCAGATTATGTAACTGTGTGCCCAGCACACTAAACCAACATTTTGGACCATTGCCTCTAACAGTGCTGGACAGAATACACATTTGGATGATTTAAGCTCTCTGAATTCAAAGTGACAGGATGTACTATTTACATCACGCAGTTCAGTTTGGTTAAAACAGATGTCACAATCTACTCCATACATCCAACTTCCAGACATATGAATGGAGTGTTTGCCTATAAATAGGGTGTTGTGAAGGCATGTTTGACTAGTCGGAATAGACAGGGCATTGTGCTGGCTGACCTATCTCTATCTGGCCTCCAGCCTTTGGGGAAAGGAGCCCACCCGCTTGCAACGCACACACATTGACCTAGATGCTAGCATAGGAAAACTGCTGCAATCTCCTACACCTACACAGCATAAAATCCATAAGTACTGACCCACATGCTGAGAACTGTAATGTCTAGCACAAAAAACGTAAATAAAACAAATCCACAATTTTATAAACAGACATTTTCTCACATGCAGACGTGACCACTGACCAACAGTATGACGATAGCTCAGATGAAATAAACAAAGAAACGTAGCTCAAACCACCAGCATTTACACAGGAGAGTTTCAAAAGCAAACACCCACGCTGTGAGAAACAGTTCTCCACGTTGTCTCAGTCGTCAGCTAACATGTTCTTCTTCTCTGTGAGGAGGGTAAAAATACATCTGAGCTCATGTTTCAAAAACCCACCATCTACTACGTTGCTGTAAAACAGGATTCATATCAAAATAGCCGACCTATCTTCAGTAACATATGCTTGACATCACCTAATTTATTATCCCCATGTAATTTATGGCAAATAATTATACAATTTTTTGGTATTATTCTGATCTGGAAGGTTGGTATGTATTTATTATCTCAATTCTGGACTGTGATGGACTTAAATGATAGAATAGAATGATACAATTCACTTTTCTTAGCATATTGTTTATGACTGCTGTCTATAATTTATAAAGCTTTGAAAGACATTTCATTTTTTCACTTATTTTTCTTCCTTTTAACCCCTTACCAAATCTGACACAGCCACCCATGGAGATCCTAGAGGGAAAAGTGAGGGAGCACTGACTGTACTTTGCTTTCCGTCCAAACAATTCCCTCTTAGTAGCCAGGCAGAACACATGTCAGTGTTTGTTTTGCATTTTTGATGGTCCCATCATGTTTACCAGGTTTTTGCAAAACGTGAAAGCTATATTCAGAGACGTATGCTTCGGTTTGAGCCAGTGGTGCAACATTAGAAATGATTAGTTACACTGGCTGCATCAGATGAGCTATGCAGGACACAGTTGGAGCCTGCATTACTGAGTTGCTCATATATAGCAGCACTCATTTATGGATGCTGATAACAGAAACATTATTTATGTTTGGACAGATGGTATGAAGAGACATTGACATGGTTGTGTGCCTATGAACTAACAAAACTGAATATGAAAATAAATCATTAAAAGCTCCATTAACTAGCAACACATTGACCTCTGGCAACCCAGCTGCATTATTATTGCAAGGTCCAAAAACATCATAGAAATTAAAAACACATGTCACAAAGACATCAAAGCCATCAAAGCCATCAAGGTCATATACCACCATCACCCCTGGATGACCTCATGGTGTGTATTTTACTGCAATGTTGAAAAGGGTGGTAGAAAGGGTGAATAAATACCCCGCCAAAAAGCGCCAATTGTGCAAAAGGTTCTCTAACACTTTAGAGGAGCTCTGCTTTAAATGAACAGCAATACTCAAACTGAGGAGTTAACAAAAGTCGACTCTGAACTCGCGAATAGATGAACACCATCAGCACTAAAATACCATTAAACCCCGTAACAGAGTCCACTTACTGCAATAGTTTTTTAACATTTAATCAGTGGCTTGGGGTTGCAGCTACACTGAGATGCAGCGCTCATGTCATAACACAGGCAAATGTTCAACCCGACAGCTGGCATGCGCTGGATGACATCATATAGCCATCACCAACACCTCGGCAGAAGGACAAAAAACATTTTCGACTGGTATAGATGACAACAGGGTTTGATCTCTTGATATAGCGGGAGATGAATCCTCATCTCAAGCAATGCTTCGAGTCTGGTTTTAGCTGTTTACTGGCCATGTGGCCTGCAAACCCACACAAGCATCTACCTGTCAACAGTGTTATCAGTGACCTCTATTCAGCAGCACAACCCAGACCTCAATGCCTTGCAATCAAAGTTGAAATTAGAAGAAAAGGATAAACCTCTGCAGCTCCTTTTAAATGACCCTCAATTAAAGTTTGATTAGGTGAAGAAGAAAAAAAAGTGGATCCAATTTTTTGTTCAGTTTTACTCCAAAATTCATTGGCTTCTTTTTTGCCAATAATCTCAAAAATGTATTGAAAAATTACCAATGATAAAAAATACCTATCTTGTGTTGTTTTACAAAGAAAAAAACAAATTCCTATTCCTTTAATGGTTTCTTACATGGTACCTGCCCAAAAAAAGTCAGATTTTACAACGCCGAAAAAGAGAGCATAATACCCGAATCTGCACCATCATCGAAATTGAACTGGTTTCTCCTTACTGCGTGACCAGTGTCTTTCATCGAATCAGTCCGGTTGTTTTTTGCAAATAGATGGAAATGAAAAAGAAGGACAAAAAAGCCCTATCTTGCAAGGTTGATTGAAGTAAAAAAATGTATCCTGGATCGGACTTTTTGTCCCGATCAAGTACAAAATGTAATGGGTTCTTCCTTGCTTCATAACCATCTCGTTCACAAAGTTTCACCTAATCTGTTGCGGTTTATGTGTAATAGATTGAAATGGTAAAAAAATGTTAAAAAAAAGAAATCTGCCCATTTATCCTCCTCCACTTGAAAATTTAACAAGTTCTTTCCCTCTATTTGTCAAACCCTTCAGCCAAGCCTCACGTAAAATCCATCAAGTACTTTTTGGGTAATCCTGCTCAGCCCGCTGGTGGAGTAACAACATGTAGAATTTTGTGGTAATTAATCACAGCAGCTACTTAACAGGTCATTTACCTCAGTATTTTTTTATTGTTAACTGATTTTTATTGTCTGATCTTTCTATATCTTTTTGGCGGAGTTGAAAGATGAACGTACGTCTGCTTTGACGTGTTTTTACACTGAAGATTCTTTGATGTCCAGGGAAACTTCTTATAGGGATATTTAAGCTGAATGTCAAAAGCATAACAGATTTATTACCCTTAACTTATAAGAAGCTTTTACTGGAAGTTTACTTTTCTTATGTAAGAGGTGTTAATACTGGAACAAAATGTTCAAATTGGAGTCACTTCCTCCAATACTGAAGGTCAGAAATCACTTCTAACAAGTCAAGCATATCGTTTTCCCCTGCAGTCAACGCTGATGGATAGGCAAACACTGTGGGAGTAAATGTTAATATTGGTAGAGTAAACAGTGAAGGTGACAACCCCTCAAACAACAGATAAGGAAATGGATTTGTAAGATATTAAAGCATGTATCAAGAGTTTGTCCTTTTTAACGCATGACCAGTTACTATTTTCCTAACTTTGAAAACCTTTTTGTGTTTGATGTAGGTTTATTGCATTTCTTTCATTGGTTGTGATAAAACTATTGAATTAATCATGATAATAACTCTTAATGTAGCAACTTTTAATGACACAAAGTGCTCTACCGAAAAAATCCCAAAACTAGAATGACGATCAGTTGAGCCGAGACCTTAACCAAACAGTCCTTGTGTTTGTTTGTGGATATCTGGTCAACTATTTTTGCATAGTGTTTGAAAAGTGCCATGACTTGTAATGCTATAGACCATGAAAAAAAATCCAAGATAAAAATATTTGATTGACGGATAATTTGACTAGTTTTCCCTTGCATAATGCCTGATCCTTCCACCAAATTCAACTTAAAATGGTTGAGAGGTTTTTGTATAATCTTGTTAACTTAAAATAACAAATGGGGAAAAAAAGAGAGCACCTTATAAAAATTGGTGGTCAGCCATCAAATTTGCAATCCAGGCACCTCTATTCACTGGTTGCCTTATATATCCTACCAAGTGCCATTGTAAGGATATAATTATTACTTTTATTGGCTTCACCTGATAGTGGCTATTATTTTATGGTAGTCAGTGTCAGCGTATTTTATGCTTTTACCTTTGTTTGTCTGTATGTCTGTTTTTAAGCAAGATAATTGAAAAACTAATGGATGGATTTCCTTAAACCCAGAGGTAGGTCATAAACTGTCAATCATAAACTGCATCTTGAATAACACACTGCCAACGGTACGTAAAAATATCCATTTAAATCCATAGGGGATATTATTTAGATGGGTTCAGTAATTACAAAGTGTCTTAAATAAAGCAATCTAATTGATTTTGATCACAATAATGTCTACCTTGGGTACTATTGCACCTTAGCGGAGGTTTGCACTCTCTGGGTGTTCTCTAGTGGCTTACGTTTTCTTTTCTATGAGGAATTAATACATATGCGACATATTTTTCCCTTCAAACATTGCAAGCATTGTAAACATTTACCATGGTCATTTCAAGAGAGTACATGAGTTCTGCAAAAATATATAAAAAACAACTGTTGAAGATGATGGCCTGTTACAAAATCTCTGATTAAGCTAAGTGTGTTGGGAACCCTGGTGACACTGCCTGGAGTAGAAAAGGTCAAAGTGTCTTTACAATGTCCGATACAATGTCCAGTGATGATACAACTGGTCTGTAATGAGGTCAGAATGGTCAATATGCTCTATAGCAACAAGGTTAGTGATTCAGAGGAAAAGATACATGGCCACTCATGTTAACATACATTACCATTAAGATGTATAAGAGTTTGGGGTGAGTACAGAGAACCCACAGAGGGAGCGACAACAACCTGACCAGCCCTTAAATGCAAAACACAACAAACGTTCAGTGTTTTATGTGAGAACTGTTGTGCAGACAGCGCTTTATACGAGAGTGGGAACAAATGGGAGAATGAAAACTATTAACTCCTAAAATTTCCCAATGTATCGAGAAGATATATCAGCATAAGTATCCAATGCTGATCACAAAATATTAGCTGGTAAGTCAGCCATTTCTGGGTGTTTTGTTTTAGTCTGTGGTTTCAGAGATGTCTGTGAGCTGCAGCAGAGAACTCTGAAGGGAACTGATCCCGTCTGCCACAGTTTAATGACGCCAACAAGTTCATCTCTTTGAATTATTAGTCTGGCCAGAACACAAACACAGTGGGATGTAACAACCGACCAGAGGGCAAGTGTTCCAGCTGAAGATTTTATATTTGGCTCTGACAAACGTTCAAGACACGCCTGCAGTGAAACATCCCAAACCACCAATGTGACACATCAACTCAGCAATCCACTCAAATGAGCAGCGTTCTAGCTACAATATGGGTGTAATGGGAGATCAACCGAATTTCTGATTCTTGTGAGATCCGCATTTGATATAGGCACCACCCACAATATGTGCCAGTATAATAATGTACAACCGCCTCATCCCATTGGCTATTTGTATTTTTCAATTTAATGTTTATCGGATTGTCACTGTTTCTTACCTTGGGAAACCGGTGCCAGAGTGGAACCAAAGCTTTGCTATTCCAAAAGCAAAAGCTGGTTACATCAGTAGCTATGGGCAGGATGAGCATAAACATCCATAACTTTAAAACAAAAAGACGTTACAACAAAAGGCTATGTTGAATGTTAAAGATATTAAAAAAAGATTCTGCTGTATTTGTGCCCTTCTGTTAAAACTTTCAGATACAGATGAAATGGAGCAGGCGGGGAGGGTAGAAATAATCTCCTCCTTTACTGTCGTCATTTATGTTATTGTCAAAACCTTTGACTATTTGCTGTCTTCTTGTGGATGTATCAATAACAAGCAATACTGCGCAAACATGAACGTAGCGATACAGCGATATCATGACTTGGCTCTAGTGGCTTTGTGACCCAATGACAAAACTCGAGTGGCTCTGTCACCAAATGATGGTATTTTAGTGCCCCTGTAACGGGGGTCTAGTGCCTTTGTGATGTAATGACAGGACTCTAATGCCTCTGTCACTAAATGATGTGGCTATAGTGCCCTTGTCACATAATGATGTGGTTCTCGTGACTCTTCGACTTAATGACATGGCTCTAGTGCCTCTCTGATGTAATGATGAGGCTGTAGTGTCTCTGTGTCTTAATAACGTGGCTCTAATCTCTCGGTGAGGTAAGACATGGCTCTCGACATGGAATTATTTGCTCTGTGATGTAATGTTGTGGCTTTAGTGCCTCTGTCACCAAATGATGTGGCTCTAGTGCCCCTGTCACCTAATCACATGGTTTTAGTGCCCCTGTGACATAATGAAGTGGCTCTAGTGTCCCTGACACCTAATGATTTGGCTCTGGTGCCTCTGTAACCTCATGACACGGCTCTAGCATCTCAGTGACGTAATGACAGGGCTCTAGTTACCTT
Organism: Lophius piscatorius; assembly: GCA_009660295.1. Classification (NCBI taxonomy): domain Eukaryota; kingdom Metazoa; phylum Chordata; class Actinopteri; order Lophiiformes; family Lophiidae; genus Lophius; species Lophius piscatorius. The sequence continues at coordinate 144,887 of VRLP01000127.1, read as the reverse complement.
ATCATGTAACAATATGGCTTTAGTGCCTCTGTTACCTACCGATGTGGCTCTAGTGCCTTTGTGATGTAATGGCGTGGTTGTAGTACCATTAACAGCTAATGATGTGGAACTAATGCTTTTGTGATGTAATGATGTGGCTCTAGTGCCTCTAAAACAATTATGTGGCTCTAGTGCTTCAACGATATTGGATGTGGCTCTAGTTCCTCTAAAAAAATGATGTGGCTCTAATGCTTCAGCGATGTATAATGTGGCTCTAGTGCCTCTAACAAAATGATGTGGCTCTAGTGCTTCAACAATATATGATGTGGCTCTAGTGCCACTAACAAAATGATGTGGCTCTAGTGCTTCAGCGATGTATAATGTGGCTCTAGTGCTTCAGCGATGTATGATGTGGCTCTAGTGCCTCTTACAAAATGATGTGGCTCTAGTGCTTCAGCGATGTATGATGTGACTCTAGTGCTTCTAACAAAATGATGTGGTTCTAGTGCTTCAACGATATATGATGTGGCTCTAGTGCCTCTAACAAAATGATGTGGCTCTAGTGGCTATTCAGTCAGTGCAAAACCTAACTAGTTCTTAGATGCTTCACCTCCTCTGATCTACCATCAGGCAAGAACAAGCATCTGGTTTGTTTTGGTGGAAAAGAGAGTGAGCCCACATGAAGAACAGACTTTGCTGAAGGTTCAGAGTTTCAGATGATTGATTCCAGAGCTCAACATTTGTAGAAACGAGTCAAAAAAATAAAAATTCTACTTATTTGTCTTCGGCTGTTCCCTTTCGGGATCGCCACATTGGATCATATGTTTCCATCCATAGCTATCACCGGTACCCTGCTGGCTAACAGTAACACTGACTGAATTGGTTAAACCAAGCCCCAATCAATCCGGTTAGGAAATCAGTTTCGTGCTCCACATATTGATTTGGCATAGGATTTAAGCTGGATGGCCTTCATGACGCAACCCTGCCCATTTATCCAGGCTTTTGACCGGCACTAAAGTAGGCTACACTGATTTCTGATGCCTTTAGGGCTTGGTTAAAAGCTTGATGATGCAAATACTCCATATGTTGCCCACAGGCAGTTTAACACCTTTTAAATAATGTTTATTTAAAAGCTGTTTGAATTAAAAACAATCGATAATAGTATGGGCAGAAATGTTACGCTGAAGCTCCAGTACTGCGCCAGTCTTGTAACTGAAAACATAAATTTGTGATTTGTTGTTACTCTTTTCAAGACGCCTCCAGGGCGCCTCCCTTTGGAAGTTGTCCAGGTACGTCCAACTGTGAGGAGATCCAGAATTCGCTGGAAGGATTATATATATCTTATCTGGATTGGGAACAGTTTGGGATCCCCCACTGATGAGCTAGACAGTCTTACTGAGGAGAGGGATGTTTAGAATACCTTGCTTGGCCTGCTGCCATTACGACCTGACGCTCGTTCAACGGAAGAAAATAGAATTTTGATTCAAAATTTGGATTAGTATTTAATTATTAAATCAAAATGTCTGTTTGACCTTTAACATTGAGATTCAGATTAAAACTTTAGAACATTGACCTTTTCTTTCATTTATTTTACAGGAAAGTTAACCATGACAAAGTTCAGGGATATTTTTAATACATATATTTTGGCGCAATATTTTTTTGTTCCTTGCTGTTTTCGCACAAGCTACTTTACACTCAGCACTCCATGTGACTCTGAAAATTGATTTAAGCCAGCGACTAAATTATGGAGAAAGCTTTTTCACACACAAGCAAATCCTACCAGTAAACACAGCGCTGTCCAATCTCTGTGTGTCCGTGTGTTTGTGTGTGTGTGTTTGTGTGTGTGTGTTTGTGTGTGTGTGTTTGTGTCTGTGTGTTTGTGTCTGTGTGTTTGTGTGTGTGGCTTCATTTCTCAACACAGACTATGATTTCTGAAATAGCTTGTGGAGAGCCTGTGCGTGCGTACATCGTGTCTCTAAATGTAATAACCTAGAGTAATGCCTACTTCGGTAAACCCTGTCTGTGCTCGCGCCTAAGATTTTGTATGTGCGTGCATACCTGCATGTTATCAGCAGGGGCTCCACTTCACTCAAAGAGCAGTGGGACCACGAGTCTCAGAATGCGGTATGACTCACAGAATCTGAGTGCGAGCTTGCTCTAGCACTGAAAACCTGTGTGTAGATAGTGTGTGTGTGCGTGTGTGTGTTTGTGTGTGTGTGTCCTTCCTTTGGCTCCACACACATGAGTAAAACAGGAGTGCCTGCTTAAAGGTATTCAAGAGGAAAAACATATTTCTATTGAAGCTCAGACCACCAATGGTGGCAATTATTATTGTTAATCATAGAATCTTGTTATCTCAAGAAAATGAAGGGTCAAGTAGTTTTATTTTCTATGTTTATAAGACATCAGAAGTCTCATGGCTGCATGAATAGCTGGCATCTTCACAACAGTGTTTCTGCAGGTTTCAGCGAGTTAAATTAGAAAAAAAATTCTAACATTATAAATTAAATTAGCAAAAATGTAAGCCTGATATGAAGGTATATTAGGATGCCGGTTACATGCAAAATAAATGAATTTACTCACTGAATATAAGTCTCAAATCTTTCCATATTTAAGATCCACCAGGTCATATTTAAAGACCTTGGCTGGCTGAGATTGTTAACTTCATAAGTAACCAGAGAAGAGGACCAGATTGCCTTCAGGGTCACGAGATGGTGCACAGGAGATGCAAATTAGATGGACAGCGCATTACTCAAGATTTGTTTTACAAGGACCAATAACATCTTCTGATCACAAAATAATTATCCCCTGATTTTGAGAAAAACGCAAGCCAATATAATAATCAATAATTGATCAATAATCAAGTCTTTATCAAGATATAAGACTTTGCTACGTTGAGATCACAGAAAATTATCTTATCATCCCAAGATAATTCCTATAAATATATAATTGCCACAATGACCCGTGTCAGCCTCCATATACTGAATCTCGGGACATTGCTGCTTTTTTTTCGAAGCTTGTTCTTTCCGAGCACGCACAGGGGCCGTAAACACACCAGACACACCTCCATTTGACATTGACACATTAATAGACGCATCTGGCACCAACTAGACCAACAACAACCCCTGGAACCCCCATTGAGCTGCCCCCTAACTCACCACCCCTCCTATAACACAAGCTGCCTCTCATGAAAATAAACATTTAACCATTAAATCGCCATTGTTGTCGCTCTGCAGGAGCAATGGCTTTACAATTAACACGAAGGGAGGGCACAGATGCGCCAGGACTAAAGAGCAAGAGTGGAGGTCAGGTTCATTTATGATTCAAGTTCATGTGACACGAAAATGTCAATATATTGGCCTGTATCGTATGTGTGGAGAGGGCTCAACCACATCATTGAACTGTCAATCCCACAGTGAGGGTGGTAGGGGGAGGAACAAAGACCCACTGGCTATGCCACATGTGCGCGACAATAACACGCACTCTTCCAAAAACACAACCACATGCATGCCAAATATAATTATTTGAATATGCATTTCCATTCAATTGTATTCAAATTCAAAAATAAGGATAACACTGATTGACTTTGACACTAAATCACATTATGTATTTATAAACAATCCCTGCACATTCATAATAAAGATCACTCCTGGAAAAACACGTATCTCGTTTTTTTGAATGCACAGTAAGAAATCTGCAAAGGATGGGGAAAACCCCAGTGATAAAAGAAACAGGATGAACTCACCTTTAAATCAGCAGATGGGAAAGAAAAGATCTTCAAACAGAAGCAGCGACTTCTAAAAATACGTGTAAAATGTCCTCTTGCTCCCTTTCCTCCAAGTTTCACGCTAATGTTCTGTTATTTCACTTTTTACTCCAACTCCTTTTTTATTTTCCGCCGTTTCTCCCTCCTCTCAGTTTGATCCACTGTTGTTTTCTGTCCTTTCTCCAGCAGGAGGAAGAAAATCAGCAGCGAAAAAAAATATGGAGCGGTCAATCAGAAGGCAGGATGGAGCAGGGGAGGTTTTAAGGGGTGGCACAAAGTTATCGGCCGAAAAACAACAACTAAAAAATAGTTTATATTCAAATCACCATATAACATTATATCAAAATAAATATCAATCTCTATTTGATAAATTCTGTGTCAATTCCGGTTTGCAACAGACTCAACGCTGCCGTCATTTCACAAAGAAATAGAATGTTTCTCTCGCTGGGTCCCCCCATCTTCAACTCATTTTGGTGCAGTCTGTCCTTGTTGAGGAACTGAGCCGACCGACTGAGTATTCCCGCTTGGGCTCGAGCCAGTAGGTAGAAGAATACCCCAATAGTTGGAAGAAGGTGGAAAAGGTGGACTTAAAGGGGGGAAATCACGTGACGTCCATTCTGGAGAGGTCTGGTGGTCCAACCACTGGATCGAGCCCTCGCAGAGGAAGGGTATAAGTCTCGTTGAGTTTTATTTCAGCATGAGTCCCCAACTTTTTATATTTTGAAGTGGCATTTTTCCCTTATGAACAATGTTATTCCTGATGGGGTTTAAATAAGGTTAATTTAAACCCATCAGCTAAATCATGTAACCACTATCAGGTGAAGTTGCAATTACATTTTAAAAAAACGTAAATTGCAGGAGAACCCAAATGTGCATTTCATATTAGTTGTTAGCAACTTGATGTTTTGTAATTTTGACTACCATTCTCTGTTGTTCTCTCATCAGAGGTAACATCATTGAACCACGTGCCTGAACACACTCACAAATGCTCTTGCAGTTATTTAAAACACGTTTGCTTTTTTTTTGCTAATGCATGCGCACTTACCAATATGTGTACGTTTTCATGATTCACCCATATTTCACTCAGATGTGTTTAAAAATAATTATTTGCACATTTCCCCTCCAAGACTGTCTTGGATTGGAAATGTCCTTGGGCTGCATATATTGTTTGAATTTATTGATTGACAGGGAACACCAAACCATCCAAATTATTATCATTATATTTCAACGTTCTTAATTTTGTCTTTATTCCCATAATATAGTCCCATAATAGACTGATGATCGATAAGTGCACGTCTAGGTGTTAGTATGGATTAACCTGCTAGGGGAGTGTTGGGCCTAACATTTGACTCATAGTGATCCAGCCAACTTCTATTCTATATTATTATATTATTATACGATCTTTTACCTTGAAGTTTCCATCGTTGGAATGCTTTAAAGATTCTTTCCACATCCAGATCCTATGACACGAAAAAGGAATCAGACTGATGTTATGCACTTTTATGTGCAGCATATAAGCATCATATAAAATGAGATTAAACTTAAGGGCTAATAATGACAATGTTTTTTAATCATGCAAGACCTGATTTGAGGTTTATATTGTACCTCAGTGGTGCTCCTGTTAATTTGCCATTCAATCCCATTAATCACAAAACAGTTGTTCCATGACATTGGACACTTAGGAGGATTTTTATTTCTTTGAGCTAAATGAAAATTAATAATCAAAAATTGTTGGTGGATCAATATTTGTCCAGATTTAAGGGAAAACTGCGTAGCTTTAAGTGCAATCAGAGAACATAGCCTCATCGCAGATATTACTATATTAATTTCGATGTGTTTCTTTTTTATTTTCTCTGTATTAATGTTAATAACACACCCAAATAACCATTCAATAAATTAGATTTGTGCTGTGAATATGAGTTCAATGACTATCTTAACCTACGAAACTTTTGAGCCCATTTCATTCATCCTTATTTGGTACTAGAGCCTTAGTGCTTACATAAATGTGGATTAACTGACATCAGAAGAGCTTTATTTGATAAAAATACAGAGAGTTAAGGTACATATAATATGGGCCTGCAGAAATAGCTGCGTAAACATTTTAGTGCGTATCTTTTTCTTATCCAGCCCTGTCAGGCTTTAACTATACCAGTTCTTCCATTTTAACCATTAAGTAATGAACTCTGTGTTTTACATGCAGGAATGCACAATGAGCTCTTTTACGGGGGAGCAGAGGGGAACATCTGACACTACTGTACTGTACTCCAAGAGCTGCTTACAGGCAGAACATCACTCATCAGCCCTGTGGTTATGTAAGTCCAGTTTCCACAAGTGACACGTACAGATCCTCATTTGAACCACAGTTTTTCCTACATGAGCTTCTCGGCTGCATTTAGAAGGGTAAAACCCGGTATGGATTTATAATTAATCTGTATCTCTCAGCAGTGAGTAAACAGACCTTGGAATTTAATCTTCTAGCAAACACTTAACTCCATTACTGTGAATGAAATACCTATATTTTGTAGGGAGGTTGTCTAAATGGGAAATAATACATTTTATTAGATTTGGAAGAAGAAGAGTTTAAAGTGTCTCTCCAGGCCTGATTAACCACCTTACATAATAATTCTGTAGCCCGTGCCTCTATCATGCCATTGCCACATATTTATTCCACCGGAACGCACTGACCAGCATTTAAACAAGTTACTGTGTCACTTTGAATTAAGTCTGACTCAAATGCTACCGCACTTCTCTGGATTAAAAATTGACTCCCTGAAACCCTTTGCTTATATTTGAAGAGAATGTTTCAGGCCACCAGTTAGAAAAGCAACCATATCCTTGAGAAATGTATTTATTTAATGGTTTAATGGTAAGCGGAAATGGAATTTGCAGAGATCATTGCTGATGGGCTCTGCTGTAACTGCATCAGTCCAGTATATCAGTGAGTATTTTGTTATCTTGGCACACCAGAATTGCAGCCCAACTGGTTTAAATGGTTTCAAGTGGCCTCAGATATCCTCTGGTAGCCATTCTGGAGGAGCTCAAGACTCATCATCTTCAACACACAGACACACTGCAGTTCACAGCTGTATGAAATATTCGGCTCTCACAAACTTATAGTTTTCACGCTTAAAAGTGATTTGCATTCAACCACAATCATTTGTTGTCTACCTCCAAAATAAACACTGACGTGTAGTAGATTCATTTTTCTCAAAAGAATAATGCTAATTTGGTTACTTTGGAGAGACGGATGATAAGATTGATGGCCATGGATTCTTAGGAGCTTTGAGCTGACAGAGGTCCAAATAAAGAAGCAGAGGGAAGGTGTCTCATGTCTCCGCTGGATAGAGTCGGGATACAGTCGTAGACAGACTGAAACAAATGAAAGACTGATGTCTGTTAAGCTGAGACGTGTTTTCTTGCTTCGCTCTCTATTTGTCTTCAGCTCCATCAACGCTCAGTGTCAGCCACATTTCTCAAAGCCACAAAGGAACAGGCTGTCGTCCCCAAACGGCTGACATTCAAGATATGTCAGAGTTTTAATCTCTGTGTCCTGGAACAACCTTTCAACAGTCTTCAGCCAAGGCTGCCATGAAGGCCGTCCTGGAGCGGCGGCACTTTATCAAACAATGGTGAGGTCAAGTCAGGTAGAATGATTGATGAAAGGCTTTCATTTTCCTGCAGTATCGCTACATTGGTGGAAATGCACTGAATAAAACACATTTTTTGCATTCACCGATCAGCCAAATCATTAAAAACACCTGGCTGATATTGCGATGCACTGTGTTCGAAGGCCGTCCTATCAGAACCAGCATTAACCCTTTAATATCATCACCAAGGAAAACACTATAAGACTCTTAGACTCTCTAAATCGACCATAAAATGACAAATCTTTTGGTCAAGCATGTTTAACAGAGTAAAAGAAAGATCGTACTAGTGAAATGATTTTATGATAAAGTGTTGTATTTCATGGAAAACAGTCCATTCTATTAAGAGTAGTCCAGCGTTACTACCTTCACTAGAAAATCAAATCTGTTAACCGTTTCGGTAAAACAGTTGTAATTTCTATCAAGTTTGCATAATTCTGTTTTTTTTAAAAACCTATTTGTTGAAAAGATTTTTCTTTCTCAATAGCTATGGTCAATGCCTCCTCAACGGTGGCCCCTTTGACCCGTGGTGTCTTCCGGGGCTCCATCCTTGGCCCCTTACTGTTTAGCATAGACATGCTGCCACTGGGTCATCTTAAAAACAGGTAAAGTCAAGTGGCTCACACTTTTCGATAAGAAAGAGATTCAACGTGTACTTGACCAAACAGTTGAGCAGGACGGTAGGGGTTTAAACTTGTGCGTCAATGACCCTCGGGCGACCATGACCCTTTCGCCGGTTCACCACTTGGCCTTCCTCAGACCAATTTGGCTATGACCAGGATATCCATCAAGGCCTGCAGTTCTAGAGGTACTCCAGAACTCATTCGGATCCAGTCACATAGCTATCATAATTCGGCCCCGGTCAAAGTTGCTCATATATTTTTTCCGGATCCCAGTCTATTAACCTAGAAGACAAAATAAATTATTGTTGCACTTGAACGAAAATATAAATTAAGGAAATGATCTGTAAACTGATAAACCTTTTGTAAGGGTAATGCCATTATTGACAAATCCCTTTTAGTTGCAATATCTTTAAAGATGAAGAAAATAATGTACATTTTCTTTGTAATTTGAAGGTAAATCTTATTTGTGTATAATAATGTTTACTGTCATACCTAAACTGAAAGCATCTTAGCCTCTTTTTTCTTTAATAAAATAAAGATTATCCACAATGAGATGATTGCCCAGAATCTCCCAGCCTGGCAAAACTATGTTCTGTCGGGTCATTAGATGCATTTTGTCATGTGGAAGGAGAGGGGTTTTTAAAAAAATGTTGTTCTTCTCTCTTGTGACCAGTGGTACTGCATGTTTTTGTCGGTCTCGTCCACATCTGTAAGATCCCCAAAAACGAGCTCAAATATGTTTAAAAAGAATGGAGAGTAAGGATTGAAGACTTTGTCCGTATCATCATAGATGAAAGTTGAGCATTAATAAACTTCTGGGTAAGATGTAGATGAGTTTGACTGTGATGTACTGGTTACCCGGACCCGGCCTCTTGCCCAGTGCCTGCTGTTATAGCCCCATGTGGTAAGAGTTTATGAAACATAGATCAACATTTTTCTGCTTTCATGAAGTTTTTGAAATAATTTCAAAATAACAACATTCCTCCTCAAAACCCTTAATAAATCTCTTTACATTTGTTGTTTTTACACTTTATTTTAGTTCAAATATGTACTTTATGACAGTTTTTGTCTGGCTGCTAGTTATTTGACCTTTTTTAATTATTATTTAATTTTTACAGAGTACTGTGTGTTTGTGTTTGTGTGTGTGTGTGTGTGTGTGTGTGTGTGTGTGGTTTATGCTCAGGCCTCGAGTCAGTCAGCAGTGGAACAATTGGACATATACCTCCTACTGTAAACACGTCAAGGTGCAGACTTTGTTTTGTACTTTTGCCAGTAAAAAGGTTGGCAGGAAATGAATTCACATACTGGACTGTAAAAATGAATCACATGATACACACGACAATAAGCCAAGAAATGATTTATAAGATAAAATACAAACTGCTTTTTGTATTTTATCAATGCTGAATAAACCTTATTGCTGAATAAGACACAGAAGGTACAGAATGTAACGTTTCAACAACCTTCTTAACATTATTATTTCTTATTCTGAAGAGGTTTTTCTTTAACAAAAGGTCTCCATGCCCTTTGGACGTGTGATTCTGGAGGGTGCTGCTTCTGCCCACCGTTCTATTATAATTAAGTTCGGCCACTGTGTCCATCAAATATTAGCCTGTGTGCGGTAATTCTCTATGTTGCTATTATGATAATGAGGTTGGAGCTTAACCTGATGCTGAACTTCAGGTACAGAACCGTGGGAGGCGATCAACAACACCATGGAGAAAAATACTGGTCACGAGTTAAATCTGAGCATGAATAAATCCCATCATTAAACATTCTCATCATGTCATGCACTCACTGCTCATTCATTCTCATAAGATTCTTTGTGCTCCTTGACCAGAATTCAATGTTAGGTTGCATTTTTTTTTCAGTCTGGAGCTTGAAGCAAACTGAAAGATGTGTTTGGTTCTAGAAGATCATTTATTGTAGGAGACTGAGAGGGTGGTGATGATGTTCTGTGATGATTGCAGAGGTCTGAATGAGGCGGGATGAGTGTACACCTCCTCAGCCATGAGTCTCAGCACCTGTTCACAAGAGTCCTTTAAATCTGTATTCATATCTATTTTCAGTCGGTGAATATGGATGTTTTGAACAGCTCCTCCTCTCTGCCTTCTCTCGTGGTTAGTTCAAGTCAAACTGGAGGACTTGCAGCTAAATGCTGAATTTAAATTTGGCCTAAATAGGGACAAATGTTAAGACATTGTGCTAGAAAAACAACTTTTAGCCATAAGGCTGTCAGAAATACATAACCAACCTTTCACAAAATCAAGCCAGTTCTTCCTCTCACTAAGATCTATGGAGGTATAAAATTTGAAAATGATGCATGAAATTGTTTTCGAGTAACCGTATTTACGTGAAGAGTGTGCGGCCGACGCAGCGGCGATGAAGATTCCATAATATCCCCGACACCTGGAGGGATATAATTAGGGGAGAGGCTCTTTACAGAATTGTGCATTCAGCTTGTAAATAGAATACAGGTAGACACAGAGACTACCTGCTAACAAGAGGGAAGATAATGAGTGCATTCCTCAAGGACCCTTTGGATGAGTGATTCCAAATTCTAGCTTTTCATGGTAAAGAGGTCATACCAGGGTCAAACTGTAATATTACTGTTTGCAGGTGACAAAATGGGGAAATTCAGTCACCTTGGCAAAGGTTTGCATCATCCGAGTTTTACTTTCTCTTTAAAATAATATTAATAATGAATGGATATTAAGGTACACACAGTCACACAGTAGACCCAGTATGAGATAAAGATGATGTTCCGTATCTGATGCATCCCTGAGGAGCAGTGGGTAGACTCTGTGAATTGCATGGGGAGATAATTTTGGGTTCAGGGTCTTATAGGACCCGGCAGCATATTGGCTGCAGGGGGAAGTCCAGGAATGAAACTGCCAACCATCTGATAGGTGGACTACAGCTAAGGTTCAGCTACTTTCTTTGCACCTTAACCTTATTACACTCTCTCAACATCATAGAGCTATTGTCAAGTTTTTCTTGTTGCTGCTATTCTCCCACCTTGGCCTCCGGATTTGTATGAATCTGTTTACGACTAAAGAGACATTCTCTCCCTCTCTCTCTCTCTCTCTCTCTCTCTCTCTCACACACAAACACACACACACACTGCCTCAGACTTGAATACAATGCCATCAAGTCCTCAAGAAGTGGATTTGTTTGATGCTGAAAATCAAACAGGTGTCAGAAATAGCTCCACTGCAGCGTGCGGCGAATACGCCCAGTTTTTGATGATGGTTTGTGAGAGGAAGCAGAGGAAGACGAAGCTCCTACGTCATTAAGATGTAGGAGCTGCTGCACCTCCTCTGGGATTATATTGGTCTACTGTTACTGCCGGCGTGAGCCTTTAAGGCAGCAGGAATGCATGCATGTGTCCATGTATGTGTGTGCGAGTGTGTGTGCATGTGTCCATGTATGTGCACAAACGTGTGTGTGAGTGTGTGCATGTGTCCATGTATGTGCACAAACGTGTGTGTGAGTGTGTGCATGTGTCCATGTATGTGTGTGTGAGTGTGTGCATGTGTCCATGTATGTGCACAAACGTGTGTGTGCATGTGCAAGTGTGTGCACGAGTATGTGTGTGTGAGTGTGTTTAAGATCTAAGACAGCTGCAGAATTGGGGGGGGGGCTGGGGTTGGCGATGCAGTTTGTTTTCCTCTGGCAGTGGGAAAGGGGGGGTGGCGTTCCTGCACACAGTTGACCCAGTGGGCTAATTCCAGTGTAAGTGTCATCACAACTTGTTACCTGACCTACTTACTGTGGCCGTGACGTCACTGCTGTCTGCTTCATTATGTCTCTCAATTCCTCTGTCCTCCTCACCCCGCCCCTCCAGTTACACAACTCTTTTCTTCTGGCCTTTTTTTTTGGTCTACCTCCTTTCTTCTACCCCCTTTTTTCTGACCTTTATCTTGTTTTATTATTTTTCCTCCATTGCCATCAAACAGTGTGAGACACGAGGAGCAAGGAGGAGGTAGAACCTCTACCGCTGCCAATAATCCAGTTTTTTTTTCATAGATTTGGGCTTTGATGTTGATGAATATTAAAGAGTTGGTCAGCAGCATTGCCAGTGATGACATGACAATGTAACAAGAAAAGGGACATTTGGTTTTAAAACTGGTATTATTATTATATTATTATTATTATTATTATTATTACATAAAGAGTATTTTTAAGCATGCATTGTGTAAGTAATCATATTTGTTTTTTATCCTTTCCATACAAAGGAACTGTGGCTCCACTCCACACTGTGGAGCCCCTCACCCTACATCTGAGACTGAGTCTAGGAAGAAGGAAGCTCATTTTGGTCACTTCCATCATTCTTTCAGTCCCTCCCAGAGTTCATGGTCAAAGGTGAGAGTTGGAGCATAGATCACCATACAGCTGCCATACAGCTCAGCTTTCTCCTTCTTTTACCACATGGACCGATACAGAACCCACAATACTGCTGACGATGTAAAATGAAATTCTTCTTTTGCCTTCAACTCTGAATGCTGTGTTTTGTATGTATATATATATATATAAATAGATATATATACATACAAAATAAAGATATTAAGATTTAAAAATACAAGGTACATAATAAAGGTATCAAAGAGATAAATATAAATAAAAGTTAAGTTAATCTAGGTTTGACCTAGAAATCCACATTATTTCACAAATGTACCATATTTTTTATCATCAAATTTTTGTAGAAATTATGGTAAGAATCTGCTAAATGTTTATAGTTGGTCATTTGAGTTTTTGTTATTATTAACTAAGTTTTTCACCTAGATAGAGTCATACTTTTTGCTGTAAATCTCCGTGTTTTCCACATATCCTGACTTTTTCTTTATTCCAGATAATTAACCGTATCTACAATGGAGATATTCTGTAGGCTAGTTGTAAATGTGAGCGTTAATGTTTGCCTTTAATGTGTCATGGACTGTCAACATATCCAAGGTAAGGTGCAGCCTGCCTCTCGATGAATACGAACACACAAACATTTCAACCCCTGTGAAGCTGCCAAGGAGAAGCAGAGATAAAAGAAATGGATGGATTTTATAAATCCACTTCTCACTGAGCATGTTTATACTTTACTGTTGTAAGTTGATGACGATGAGCTACCAGCAGCAGCATCAGTGTGGTGCACATGTATAAATGTATGACGGTGGAAAACAGATGTACCGAGGAGATTATCTGTGCGGAGCAGGAACTCCGAGGGCTGATTAAAGCAGCGGGGTTTGATCTAATGTGAGGCTACCGCAGATCTGACTACAATCGGCCTGCAGCGAGAACTAAAGAGGGAGGCAAAGCAGAGTTCTAATGGTTATTTAAGGGAGTGGAGGATGAAGACAGAGGGACAGAGGTTGGACATGGACAGTAAAAGCGGTGAAAGTGATGGAGGTGCGTAAGGCAAGAGCAAACAGAAGGAGAGGAAGAGATTTTCAATGATTCAAACCAACCCGGGACAACAGAGGGAGAGAAGTTATAGAGAGAAAAGTGAGCAAGGAAGATAATCCAACTTTCTGAACATGGCCCAAAGGGAGAAAGAGAAGCAGTAGGCAAAACCGCCTGCAGCGAAGATTCCTCCTCTCATCGTCCTGTCCTCCTCTTTGTGCTCAGTGGAAACCCTCTTTCCGTCTCATTTATATTCACAACAGCTATGAGGCTAGTCACAGAGCAACCACTGCAGCAAACTATTCAAAACACACACACACACACACACACTGAAATACAGTGAAAGTCTTCATTGTGAAGCCACATTACGTGCAACAGCAGCAGGCCAATCCAACAGAGGAACTTTCCTTCATCAAAAACATCTTCGTGCTGGAGATTGATCTCTTCTTTTTTTTGCCTGCCACTCCTCTCACCTACAGTGAACAGATTTCTGATTGTTCTTCATCTTACTTATCAGCAGGATGGTATTTTTCAGGTAGCTTATTTGTCAATGTTTATTTGTTGAATAAGCACTTTAATCCAATATGAAATTTTTACGTTGTTTTTTTTCATTTTTTGATACATTTATTGGACCTTCTTTGAGCAGATAATACCAAAATATAATAAATAATAATAATAATAATAATAATAAATAAGTCATAAACAAACCAACCAGGGCTTTCAAGATGTTTCAGGCCTGTGAAAATGGTAGCCACTGTGGCGAAGATTATGGCGGAGAGAAGGAACAAAACATGTAAAAGTACCACAAGCTCACAACTGGTCCAAGACCAATGTTCTGTTTGGTGTCCCTCAATCCGGGCCAAAGCTCAAGGGTGACCCCGTCTCCTCTCCTGGTCTCCAGTGAACATCATCCCTGAGGAGGTCAGTCTGGTGAGAACCTTATCATCTCTCAAAAACATCTGAATGTTCTTCACTGGGTTTTTGGTCTGGATCTGTCACATCTCTTCAGTATTTTTTTTTATACATTCTTTATTTTATGGATTCTCCATTGTTTTAATCATTTTGATTGTTTATTTTTTATTATTTCTGACAGTTGTATTCCTGAATCTGACCTGGAACAGAAACATTGACGGACCCTCTTCAGACGGATGTCTGCAGAACTGGGGCTCCACAGGGAACTGTCCTGGCACCTTTTCTCTTCATCCTCTACACCTCAGACTTATTCCACAATTCAACCCCACGTCACCTGCAGAAGTTCTGTGATGACTCTGAAACTGTTGTCTTCATCCCTGATGGGGACAACCGGACTACTTTCACAGGAGCAGTTACAACCCGCCAACACCAGTGAACATCTAGGGAATGGACATTGAGACGTTGGACTCTTTTAAGTTCCTGGGTATTCACCTGAACAATAAATTGGAGAAGACTGCTGAATAGTTATGATGCCCTTTACAGGAAAGGTCAAAGCAGCTTTTATCTGCGGCTGCTGCCCTTCAGTTTGCAGGGGTTGATGTTGATTGTGAAGCGAGGGAAATGTCCAACAAGATGAACAAGAAGGTCAGCTCTGTTCTGGGTCGCACGCTTGACCCTGTGTAGATGGAGAATTAGAGCAAAGCTGTCATCTCTATTGAACAACACATCCCAACCCACGCATACGACGAAAGAAAAATATAACTAAAAAATATAACGTGGCTGCACCCACGTAGCATGAAGGAGCCATACTGCAGATCCTTCCTTCCTGCTGCTGTTCCTCTTTACAACAGTTGCTCTCAGTAGACTATCCCCATCAATCAAAATATGCTTCCAAATTGCAATTATTCTATTACATTTTTAAATTTTGCAACACAGCTCTTCACACTTCCCAATTTTTCTGTGTGAAATATCCCAGACCCAGAAAAGTATTGCACAATATTAAATGGGTATATTCCCGACGGCCCCCAATGTCCTGTGTTATACAATCACTCCTCAAATTAAATGTGAGGTTCAGTCTGAAAGAGCAGCGTCAAAAAAATTACCCCATAATGAGTGGAATATAATCTATTAGAGTAAAATAGGATATAAATACAAGATAGAACTCTCTCTTTGAGATAAAGCTCCACCTAGTGTCAGAAACATATAATCAACCTTTCTCCAAATCAATCAGTTCTTCCTCGCACATGAGTTTTTTTTGGAAAACAGTATTTTGTAAAAAAAAAAAGAATCTCCCCCTAGAGGATAAAATATGATATTTACAAAGTAGATCTCCTTGAGTTAATTCATTCTCACCAAATTTGGAGTAAATCAGACCGACGGTTGACAAATAGTAGCCTGAAGACTTTTTGAGATAAAGCTCAACCTATTGTTGGAATTCTACAACCAAAATTTTCCTAAATCAATCCAGTTCTTCCTCACACTAAAGTCTTTGTGGGTAAAAAAATTGGAAAATGATCAAGGAAATTGTTTTTTGAGTTATCGCCTTAACGTGGGGGGTGATGCCGATTCCATAATATCCTCAACTTTTGTGGAATATGATCATTTCATGAATCTCATTTATTCATTTAATATAAATAAAATCAATTTATTTACCCCCCCCCCTCTCGTGCATGACACATCTTTTCTAATCGTCCTCTCTTCTCTCCATCTGTTAGCTTCACTCTCATCTGTTTCCAGTCTTCCGTTTCCTGTTCATCCACCCGTCTACAATCATCCATCCTCTCATTATCTATTCTTCCCCGTCTGTCTGTCGTCCCCTCATTCATTACAGCTCACTATCACAACCGCTGCTTATTGATTATCCCTCTTTCTTCTTTGCATTCCTCTTTATTTCTGCCAGTCTTCTGTTCTTGCCTTCCTTACGGAGCTTCCACAGACTCCCGGCAAGATGATGTATATTTATAAGGAAGCTTGTGTATTGATGCAATTTAGTCAGTGGTAATAAAGTTATGGAGAAACAAGATTATGTTCCTCATGCAGATTTATTTTCATTGTAGGGGATGGGCGGAAACAGAAGCAGAGACATTTTCAGCTGACAATTAGTCAGTTGGGGAATCAGCTTTGAAAAGATATTACATTATGTATTATACCCCATTTACACAATGGCACCTGTGGGATATATTTGACAGCAAGTTCATATTTTGAGCCGCTTCTGAGAGACTTTGACGAGAACCAAACTGGGATGGCTGAGTCAGAACAGCTCCAGAACTGCAGGTAGTGTTAGAACCTACAAAAGTGGAGGAAGGAGGTACAACTGGTGAACCGGGGACAGGGTTGTGGGTGCACAAGGGTCATGGGTGCAACTCCCCAGAGGGTAAGAAGGTGAGATTAACCCGTAAGTAACTATGGTGACACAGGAGTCATAAATCTATTTAAAGTAACTCATTCAGCTTCCTCCTTCATCCTCAATTCATGGAAAGTAAGTTTTCACCTTCTACGGATACTAAATGCACGTTTTGACATAACAATTATTTTCCACTAAAAGCGCTTCACAAATCACAATAAAAACATTGTAATGACATATTTTGAACAATTTCATCTAAAACATCTTAATTTGATTATTTTTTCTTTGGTTAGGGAATTGCAAATTATCATTATAATTTATTTATTTTTCTTTTCTTTTTTTTTTTTTTAAAAAAAGGGAAAAGTTTGTTCTAGGTAAAATATAAAATGGTGATTTATTTTCAAATGAAGAAAAGAATGACCATGAAAAGCCAGCTGCTATATAATAAATATCTGACGAGTGACTGCAAAATGAATGTCAGTAAAATGCTCTTCATGGTCCATTTGGTCAATTTTATTAATTTCTTTATTTTATTGGTCTATTTTTTTTAGTATGTTGTCCCTTAATTTTCATTTATGTAGATATTGGTCCGGGCTTCTTACGGGATAGGAAGGGAAATGGTGATATCGCTTGCTGAGTCATGACAGTGCAAAATCTATTCTCACAGACATGATACAGATATTTTAAGTCATTATCATCTATCATTATATCATATTTGTATTTGTTGAGCAATCATCAAAGACTCTCTAGCCATTTTAGTCACCTTCACCTTTCACAGATTACTCATGAAAAATAATGCACTGATAGTTGGCAGTACATTGTTTATATCTGTTCTTCCTCCCACTGCACACTACCATGCCAATATTAGTTATCCATCTCATTTGCATTGTTCTTTTCTTCTTTATAGATATGTTATATACCTATAGTCCTCAACTGTAGCTTTCGGATTTCACTGTATTCCAAATTAATTTCATTTCTTTTTCTTGCTCTTCTGTTTTGTGACCTTGAGTGTCCTGTAAAGGATCAATAAAGTTTCTATCTACATTAGCGGGTGCCAGTGCTATGAGGTACTGCTGATTCAGCAAACAATCACTGGAAAGAGTGGAGCCAGTTCCCTAAATCTTGTCTGTGGCCAAATCCCTCAATGCCTAATCTGTCGATGGCTCTTTGAGTCAAAACTCAGCAATGGAGCAAAATTCGAAAATTGTTCCTGGCTCGAACTTAAATACAGTCTAATGGTTTCTTAGCTGTCACTTAAGACCCCATCCCCTGAAATCCGATGATTTCTGAAGTACTTTTAGGGTAATCCTACTCTTGATGAAATGGCTCATCGTGTGACCCACAGTTCATGCGACCGCCAGAATTCATATCAGAGTTTTTAAACAAAGAATAATGTACTCAATTACTATCGTCTTTCATATTAAATTTACTATTTGACTTCATGGTAGACAGGGAAAAGTCAAAACCACGTCTGTATTGTAGATGTCATCATTCATAATATTAGAATACATGTTATCAGTAACTAATATTAAGTTAATATAGGTGTTTGGTAAATCAAAAATCTGTAAACCTGGGGAAAAAAAGGAGCAAACCTTCAGGTTTAAATCTGGATTTAAAAATCTGAAAATAATTCTACCTCAAGCATAAGCATATTAACCATTCAGCATAACTTTGGATTGACTCGCATCTTATTGCAGCATCTATATTTTCTCTACATCTTCTCAATGTAAAGTGCATTATAAATTAAATGTATTATTATTATTATTATTACCAACATATCATAGAGCTCAATTTTAATGACCAGCCTCACGCCGCGCCCGACTGAAGCCATGACAAACATTCTTACAGGTTCCGACTTGGAAAACGTGTTTATTAATTTGACCGATGCAGTCGAATCGGAAACAAAACACCAATAGAAAAAAAAACAAGAAAAAAAAAAACACAGAGCAGCGCTTCATGCCTCAAGCCAAAGTCGATTAAAGTCGCACCTCTGAATCAAACAAAAACATTTCCAGGAGGATTCTCTGATGGATTATTATTATTTTGTACATGCTGTCATCAGCCAAAAGCAGGTGAAGATTTCCTGTCATCAACAGAAACAAGCCTTTATGATAGACCGCCCCCTGCTGGTGAGGAGGCGGCGCTGCAGCCGCTGGGTTCAGATTATTATGGGTGTATATGTGGTGTTTTGTTTGGAGGCTAAAGGGGTAACAAGTTTGATGAATTACTTTCTGGTGTGAGTTTACAAAAAAAAAATCTGTAAGGTCCTCACTTATTTTATTTCTCCTTCAATTTCTTATTCTGGTATGACATAAAGTGAAAACGTACAATGGTTTAAAAAGTTTATTTTACCCTAAGAGGATGTGTATCTAACGCATCAGCTTGTATTCGTCCACTGCTAGAGAATATCCAAACAAAAGTAGATGAAAAAAATAATATAAACATGAATTAATAAACTTGAGAGAAAAATACAAACAAACACATAAATGGATTTTGTGTGTGTGAGGGAGAAGGGTAGTAATACATCGACGCTGTTTAGAACCGTTCCGTCAACTCGGCAGATACGGACATGTGACCACGATGGATAAGTCAGGTGTGGAGATACAATCATAGACAATTTGTTTTGTGAACGTGTGTGTCGAGTCTAGGAGTCGTCTCCATTGGCGCTATCACCGTCGTCCTCTCCTTCCTCCTGCTCCTCCTCCTCCTCTTCCTCCTCATCTCTACCTCTGCTCTTCACCTGCACAAAGGGAGAACTTCTTGTCATAATCTGAAACAGGTGATTTCTCAGGTCTACTTCTGGGTCGCTTCGTCTCCTCACCTCGTCATCATCCTCCAGCAGGTCTCCCTCCTCCTCTGAGTCGTTCAGCTCCTGGCTCTCTCTGTCCCGTTTCAGGCCGTCATCCTTCTTGCTGGAGGTTGAGGAGTTGAGGGAAGACACCTCACCTGGTTCTGGTTTGGAGTTCTTCATATCTGAGAGAGAAGGAGACAAAATGGAGACTGATGGTCTCTGCTGTGGATCAACTGTCTTCATCTGAATCTCTCCGCTTATAAAGGAGTTGGGAAGTGTTCTGACTGCTACTGCTGCTAGTTAGCTTGAGGGACCCGGACATTTTGAATGTTGGGAGGTAATTGGTTGGCCCACCTTAAACTCAAAAAATACATTACAATTTGTATTTTGTCCTAGTTGCAGAATGATGGTGTTTGACTCTCAGCAAAAAGTCTCAAAGTCTCTGGTTTGGGAAGTTAAGGATCCAAATCCTAACTCCGGCCTCGGGCCTACCTGATTTCTTGCTGTGGTCCTTCTCCATGCGCTCTAGGCTGTCCAGAAGGTAGTCCACCTTGTGTTTGATCTGCGCAAGCTCTCTCTTGATGGACTGCAGGTCGCCTACCTTCACTGTGGGTCGAGACGCAGCAGAAACGGTGAACACTGATGGTGAAGCTTGAGGCCGCTGTAAAAGTAAAATCAAGACACCTACTAGTACGGGAGGCCCTCTGGCTGCTCTTGGAGGAGGAGAAGCTGGTTTTGGTTCTTCGGCTCCCTCCTCCGCTCAGACTCACCCTTGGACGCTTTGAGGGGATAACAGGACGGGACATGGGAGGAGGAGGAGGGGGAGGGGGAGGCACCCGGGATTGGTAGGAGTACATCCTAGCAAAAAGAGATGTAAAAATACAAAGCTCTCACAATGACATCATTAGTGGCAGCCTGCAACTGTGTATATGTCACTTTTTCAAAAATACTTAACAATACTTTTTTCCGTTCTTTATTTTGAACATGCACAAATACAGAGACTGGATGCTCCAAACACTAATAGTAACGGGGGTACAAAAGTGCAAATATTAGTTTTGTTGAACTGATATTTTGGTTTGAAATTCCATAAATTTCCTAAATTGACAAATTACAGTTTATTTAAGGTTACGATTTCTGCATGTTACATTTTAGACACTTGAATGCCCTTTTAAGACCATCATATAAAGATTCAGGACCTATTTCATTAACAAATCATTTACAATATTGTAGAAGTGTTAAATAAACGCGAGTATATTTAAGACCTCAAGCTCAATGTATTTGATATTTCTCAAGGCCTGAAATTAAGATGATCAGGTTTCGAAGTCTATAGACCCGTGGGAGCCCAAGAATTTTTTCATAATAATTCATTTTGAAATAAGAAGCTAACTTTTAATGAAAATATCTAGCTCAGCTGATCTCGGTGGCTGCCAAATCATTTTTTGTTCTGGTTATTTTCAAAGGATTTAACATAAACTCCCTTGAAGTCACTTACTTTTCGGTATTAAAAGGCACAGTTATGGATTATATATATATATATTTCTACATAAGTATGATTACCACACTGACAAATAGAAATACAGAAACACTTAAATCCAATAAATAAATTAAACATTTAATTAGATTTTCTGAGACAAACTTCTTATAATGGATTGGCTGGACATATTGACAGTTAATCTACTTCAGTTTTCGTAAAGATAAGCCAATGTAAACACATTTTTATTATATATTTATTATTGTTTTCATTTTCCTACTGTGGGTTAAATGATAAAAAAAACTTAATTTCTCAATGTTGAAGAATGGCTTAAAGTGATCTAGAATCAACATCTGTAACGTAATAAACTCTTTGTTGGCCCAACATCCACCCTTTAACACGTAAAATTAGAAGCTACTGACAACTTTTGACTATTGCACAACCACCTCAGACTTCCACTGGCCGTGGTAATTAGATAAAAGCATTTGCATCTGTTCTGCAGCCTTTTTTCCTAATTTGATGGGTCAAAATAAGGATCTCTGCCATTTGAGGGCAGATTACAGAAAAAAGGAGGAATTTTAACTCGTAAATTTAAGAACAGAAAGTTTACCTGTCATAGTAATCTCTCTGAAAGTCATAGTCCAAATCAATGGATGAACTGTAGAGAGAGCAGAGAAGTGATGGGGGGATCAATTCAATTACCTTTACAGAATGACTGACTTTGTTGAATTCTTTTTTGGAGAATAATCCTTGAGCACACACCTGTACATGTCTCCTGCTGAACGCTTCACTGTCTTCGATCTGTGAGGTTTGGGTTCGCCTGCCAGGTTGATGTCTGAGAGAGGGACGAAAAGAGAGTCAAGGAAGAAAGCATTAGAATGAAATTAAATGAATTAGGGTCCTGCTCCAAATCACGTTATAGACAGCTGCCGGGTTTCATTCTGATTGATGATATCGGCTCAACTGTAAGAACAGGTGGGAGAGAGTTGTTTCCTTATAATATTCCTATCCTGAACGGAAACAAAAATTTGGGATGACGCATCAATCAAAGTTGTAGAGGCTCATTCAGAGATGTATGGCTCCCATCCCCTGTTACGTGTGACAAAATCATAAAGTAAAGACTTGTTAGAATACAGAGTCATCTCTAAAGAAGTCGACATTCACAAAAATACAGTAAAAAAGGTTTATCTATGAGCCAATGGCACCACGCCAAATGAAGTAGAAGAATCAGAGATCGTCAAAGATCTTCAGTGCATTTTATCCCATAATAATAATAATAATAATAATAATAATGTACCTTATAACCTGATTTTGAAAAGACCTACATAATTGAATTATTCTCATTATAAAGGCTGTGAAGAGCAGCACTAAAGACACCTTTACTGTGTGTGACGGTGTTATGTAACTCATAAAAACAATACTTTTGATCAAATGTAATGGAAGACTTGTTTTTTTTCCCATTCCACATTCCCTCCATCTCACCTAGCACCTGTCCAACGATCATGCGGCCGTCTTCGCTGACCACGGCGGCCCGGGCGTTCCTCTCATTCGCGTACTGGACGAAGGCATAGCCCTTGTGAACGGAGCAGCCTACGATCTTCCCGTACTTGGAGAAAATAGCCTCGACGTCGGCTTTGGTGACCAACAGCGTGTTGAGGTTGCCGATGAAGACGCGGGAGTTGAGGGAGCGAGGGTCGGTCTTGTTGGTCACGTTGCTGCTGGCCATCGGGCTGGAGGAAGAAGACGGACAGGCGGGGAAAGGTGGAACATTAAATAAGAGAAATGAAATCCAGGAGGATTTTTAGGGGGGAGAGATATTTATGAGGTAAGGAAAAGTTAGAAGAAAGACTTTCTTGCATTATAATGTGTAGACTATGAGGTTTAAAGTGTTTGAGCTCTTTAACCAAAAGTATGAGCCTGTATCCAATTGAAATGTGAGTTTGTAGATGCTGCAACTTTTCATTCAAAGGAAGGAAAACTTTGCCCTGAAAAGGCTGCATAGTTGATTTTCTTCATACCGATTTATCAAAAACAAATAGATATTCAATTTAGACTCATGTTATAAAACCAAAAAAAAAAAAAGCAGCAGTTCCTCGACATTTGAGAAGCAGGAACCGTGTTTAGCTCACGAGCCGTCATATGAATCCATTAACAAAATGGTTTTGTGATCACATTACTTTCTACCCCATACAGTACAGGTATGTTTCATAGGAGAGGGGTGCTAACACACACTCTGACTGTGTGTGTGGGAGAACAGAGAGCAGACAGAAGAATAGACATTGTGATCGGGTCAGGAAGCAGCCAGAACTCACTCCATTGTCTCGGGTCGGTGGAGGTCTGCCTGCCTGTGTGAGTCTGTTGGAGAGAAGAGGGTCATCCAGGAACTATGAGAGATGTGGTCAGTGACTGAGAGAGACATCTACTATCTGTTACATCAAGGGGTTAAAGTGGGATTCGGCGGTTGGGATACACCGTAAATACCAGAGCAGCAGCAGCAGCAAGACTAGGTCCAGAGAAAATATGCTATTTAGTCATTTATAAAACAGCTAAAAAGCAAGTCCCCCCCCCACACACACACAAAAAAATAAAAAAAGATAATAGAAAATAAAAAAACTGAACTGGGATCCTGCACCAGAAACCGGCCTAAGTCGCTGTTACACCGGAGTTTGACACAGTTAGCCGACTAGAACAAAATTCTATTATTTTGCAGCTTCTGTTATCGATAAACTACGGGAAAAATGTAACGCATGACATTATTAAATATATGGTCACACTTGTAGTTTGGTTTCCATGACATAAAAACCCTTTTGGTCCGGGTTCAATCAGCATTCAGGCTGGCATTTCAACACTGAATCAGATCAAACAAAAGGTCTTGACAGGATAAGGTCATGATCTGATTGGACATTCATGACAAATATTTTTACAAAGGAACTTTCCAGGTGCCTTCTGATCATATTGTTTCATTGTGTTTATGTTTGTGTCTTGTGACATCCTACCCTGATCTTCGGTCCATGCTGTGTTCATGTCTCACATATGACCGGCGTTCATTAGTATGTGAACTGTGATCCATTTTTTGGTAAGCAGCAAAGCCCATGTAGTAGGGTTCATATTTGTTCAAACAGTCCAATTGTGCAAAAGTATATTTCAAGCAGTGAAGTTCTTGTGTGCACCCAACTGCAGACACCTCAACTAACCTCTCCCTATCCAAACATGTAGAAGAATCTACAGTGGCCTTTAAGTGTCCAAAAGATGCCATAGTCCACGACCGCATTCAGCACCCAAGTCAAGTGATGAGGTTTCTTCTGATAGACATTTAGAACATTTCTGTGAAACTTCATAATCTTCACTGGTTTTCACATTTCTACCACCTCAATTTTAAAACCTATAGACGTTTTCTGGAGATATTAACGCAATATGATGGAGTCTATGGAAGAGGACCCGCCCCTCTGGAGATAAAACGGCTCATTCTAAGCTAACTCAAACAGGATTCTTAGTTTGAATGATTGTACACTAATTCAAACATAATTAAGAGTTGAATCATATTCCATTTATTCCAAGAGATCCCCATAAATCCTGACCAGCAGACCTTCAATCAAACCAAACTTGTCAAGTGTGAACACACCCAAAGTGTGAAACTGCCAAACACATTTATTTATTTATTAATCAGAGGTTCCATAACATAACATACTGGATGGTTCCTGCCCACTTTAACCCGAAACAACACCTCCAAAACTTTGATACATTTAGAGAGGTTAAAAAGGGACAAAAGTCGAACATAAAGTGTTTCAAAAATTAAAAGAGGCCGCCATTAAAAACCTGTGGAATGAATGGTTGTTTATGACACAACAGGATTAAACTGCACTAAAATGAGGAAGCCGTTTATGATTGAGCTCTTTTCTTTACAAAATCATATTTCTAAACTGATAATATCCATGTTTATGTCTCAACACATGGGGAAACAAAAAAATGTAGAGTATCCCTGAGTAAAAAGAGACTTCTTGATGCCCATGAAGTTCATAAGGATAATCCTACTGTTCCATCTGCATTAATGAAATCGGATATCAACTGGAACACCTTCATGTGAGCAGATAAAAGCTGAAATTGTATGAGGCAATCAAAGTAATCATCACATGCTGCAAAACTTGCATCAAAATTCCACGGGAGGTCAGTGGTGTGATAACCCTTAATGTGAGTATAAAGGGTCACTGCTGAGTTACGTAACATTAAAGGTGGGCATGGATGACTCTGCTGAACACAGACACAGTGATTACAGCCCCTCATAACAACTGACTGCAACACTAATATCTGCATCGGGTAAAAGGCCGTACCCATCAGCGCCCACATGCAAGTTTTGGGAGCATGCTATAATATACCTAATGAATAAAAGGTGGCAAAGACGGAGGCCTACTCAGCGGTAGTCTGTGATGTCATCAAATGCATTGGGACAGGTGGACGGAGAGACAAAACTCTCTTATTTTTTACTTTTTCAATTATTATGTTTCCACCTCGTCGTTTCTGAAGACATTTGTTGTGGCTTGCTTGTATTTTGGCAACATTGCCCTCAGTGATTTTCCGGTGGTGCTGAAAATGTTCAGTTATGAACAAAATGAGCAGAGGGTGCGGACTATAGATAGTAAAGTCTCAGACATCCTCCATCTACAGAGGACAATAGATTTCTCCTTTCAAATGATTTCTGTGTGTCCTTTATGTTAACATCCTTTTCCAAGACGGCAGTGAAGAGGCAGAGGCTTCAACAACATAAATGGAGTTTGAAGAAGAGGATGTAAGAATGTACCTATATAGAAAGATGCAAAGATGAAGGAAGAAATGTTTTACGGCGCTGGTCTGGGTGGTCATAAAATATACCAGGCATGGTGGGGGTTTTTTTCACTTCACTTTTTTTCTTTCACATCATGTCTGTGGACATTTCTTGTATCTTGCTTGAATCTTTACTCTACAGTGCCACCGAGGATTTCTGCTGGTACTGCTCTCTTCCATCTGCATCCCTAGGCTCTCTGAGAGCATCTATAAAAACACACAAAATGAAGGCCAGCCTCCGTCCATATCTACACACATCTCTAACATTGAGCAGGAATGAGTCTTTTGCATGATCAATCATCTTTTCTTCAGCATCAGGTCACTTATCATGATCAAACACAAGCATTCCTTATTAAGGATGTATTTGTCCGTCTTGATATTTTTGTTGATTTGGGCGCAATCCTGCGGGCCGTTGGATGATATTATCAACCACTTTGGCCGTGACAGCGCCACATCTCACGTACTAAAACACGTCACTCCTGCCAGCTGGACTGAACTCTTTCCCAGCAGCCGCTTCTCCATCTCCGGCCAGAAGCTACTAGCAGGGGATTACAAGGTTTGCAGCCGGCTGTCTGGCCAAAGCTTAATGCTGCTGTCCCCTACATGATTTGGCCCGCATGATTCTATTGCTTGGCGAGCTGACAGAGGGTGTCTGTGTGTGGGAGCTGCTTAGCAAATTCTTTTTGCCATGTTGGGGTTCAAGTAGGAGTAGTCAGGGTTTACGTTCAAGCGCTCAACATGCTTGAAATACAGAGACTGATGCTGGGCACGAACAAAAGCATAAGAGGTATTAGAATATCTTAAATATTTAATTTTATACAATTAGTTCAATGTAAAAGGTCAGGTTTAAGACAATGTTTGTGGTTGAGTTGAGTCATTATGTTGAGTCAGTACAAATAAATTAAATAACTTGTGTTTTATATGATGGACACCTGTATTCATAGTACATTAATTACACATAATACTTGAATAAATTCATTATGTCAATGATGAAATTGCCCATAACTTTTTGCTTTTTCTATGGACATAAAATAAAACGTGATCTTGCTCTACAACATTAACCACGAGTTCTGCATAAAATGACATATGTATTGTATTGGAATGAACACAAAACACTTAATTGAATTAATTTAATCAATAATCATTTAATTTATTCACACTGACTCAATAGAAAACAACAAAATGGGACCCTTTAAATAAAATATGGTTGAAATATAAATGTAAATATATAAACATATAAAGAGTTTGGTCTAGACCTGCTCTTTCTGGAAAGCACCTTGAGACAACTGTTTTGCTGCAACTGCTGAATTGGCACTTTATAACAGAAGATTGATTAACATTTGGGCCAAATTATTTATTTTGTCCGTGTGCTGATGGGCAGTAAGACAAAAACATTCATTGGACAATAATGCATTTATTAATATTTCCATTGGTGGTGGACAAAATAAGAGGGGAAACCTCTCATAAAAGTCTAATGAATAAAAACATGGTGAAGTTCAAAATAGTTTCACTAACCAGAGATTTACATGATTCCTGAGTAACTTTCCTGTATTCTGCTATAGTTGTCTGCTTTATTAACTACTTTATTCATACAATATGATGGCGGTGTTTAAGACAACTACGGGAAATGGCAATGTCACGTTTTGTGGAACAAAGTACTAGTAGTTTGATTTAAACACTGATATGAGGACTTGATACTAACAGTGTTTATTTCAAATCATGTTTATTCATTAGATGTCACTTAGTACAGTCTGGGTGACGGCAGTGAAATTCATATTCTGGCTCCAATACGCAGAGAAGACGATGATGTCCTGCAATCTATGAGTGATAGGGGCTGATCATCAAGAGCAACACGCTGCAGATGCACTTGCCTTATTTTAGACCGGAGGTTGCCTCTAGACATTCTCATCTGCTTCGTCAATGCTTGTTGCCAATCTGGTTGTAGTTGTTAGCATTTGCCATCCCCTTGAACTCAGCACTACGTTTGATCCTATTCTTGGGTAAAAAGAGCTGTTTTTCTATGGATGGTGGCAGACATTTATTTTCTCTTCTCTCGTGGTCGTGGTTTTGCGGTCATGTGACTTAGAATGAAACTTTAATCAGCATCATGACCTCAACATACACAGTACTCAAGTTTTATTATACTTACTTCTGAAAAGTTGTGCACAATGACTTCCAATGTTGCTTTAGAGTCTCAATAGAGTCACTGTCGAGATAACTAACTTGTGATCGTTAAATAAGAGCCATAAATATATGTCTGCCACCATAGCCACTCGGCTCACAGTGTCTCTCCTCAACTTTAGCAGAGCGGTTTGCTATCATCACTGATGACCGCATAGACTGCCTCTCATCAGCCTGCCTGTCCAACTAACGGACATAAACGTTGAGTGAACGGCTTTAGTTGTCATAAAGATGTATATGATTACTTTAAAGAGTACATGAGTCCAGTATCAGCACTGAGTGTGATATTGGTGCATCCCTGCTGTCAACAGCCTGTAAATACTATTACAGTTAAGTTGAAGAACCAGTTTGATATTGACCATGTTTGTTATGGAGTGCTTTGGGCAACACGGCCCGACAGTCCATCAGTTTGAATCAATCTTTAAAAAAGAAGCTGCCATGTTTAGTGCAGGACATTTACACTAGACTTAATTCAACACCCTATCCTTGCCTCATTTAGGCCTCATTGTCAACTTAATCTATGCTGACAGTAATAATGGGGGACGTTTTGTTTCTCCTTGACTAGATGTAGGATTCATTAGATCAGTGCTGTGAGTGTTGGTTGTGCTTCCACTGTGAAAGAAGCTGCAGCCGCAGCCGCAGCTCTCCAGCCTCATGAAGACGAGTGTGGGGCTGGAAATGGTTTGGGTGAATGTTCTTCATAGAATTGGGGGGAAACAATGCAGGATTACAGAATTCTCATACAAACCAAGACATCTAAGGGTCAATGAAGCTCAGTCAGACTGATGGCATAGGTTCTTTTTGGGGAAATACTTGGACATGATAAAAGTGCTCAAAATTTCTTTCGACAAATAGATTACCTAGTAATCGAAGAGGAATTACGTCGCATTAATATTTTCTTTAAAATGAGAAAAATAATTCTGAGAGTCAGATTTCTAAGACTGTAATCAGAATTATGACTTTAGTCTCAAGAGGTCTAAAAAAACACAAGTCAGAACTTTCCTGACTTAAATTATGTTATTTTATCTTTATTATCCTAAATCCAAAATAACTTTTCAAAAGCCAGAGTCAGAACTATAGAGGTCAGACTTTTATTTCAGAATTTAGAATATAAGATCAGAATTGTCCTGACTCATGTTTTGAAATTCTGACTTTATTCTATACTTAAACATCAGAATTCTGAGATATAAGTGAGAACCCTGCCTTTGTTTTTAGAAGTCTAAAAAAAAAGACACACAAAAAAACAACAGTAACACATTTTAAGCCAGGAAAAAAGAATATATAGTCAGAACTATCTTGACATTATTATGAATCTAAAAAATAAAGTAAACCAGTTTAAGTCCAAATTCTAACTAAAATCATAGATTTCCAGAGAATAAAGTCAGAATAATTGACAAAAAACACAGAATTCCGACTCTTTTTCTTTGCTTATATTTAAAAATTCTCATTTTGTCAGAATTCATTTAGAACTAAATGTTCATTTGGTCCAAACCCTCCATGGAATGTTTTAGTCATTACTGAAATGGTTAGTAATTGGTGGTATTCCATACATGCTCATTGTTAATGGGTAGAATTATACTACTGGGGTGTGTCGTTGTGATATGACCAGGTGTCCTCTGTGTTATCTGAGAAATATAGGGTCAGATTAGATTCCATCAAATGACACTTATACTCAAAAATTAAAATCACAATTTAGAATAAAGGCATCAAAAATCAGGCCATGTTTTTCCTTTGTCAAATCCAAGGACTGGATGTAAGAAACTGGGCAGCTTATGATCAAAATTGAGCTTTGTGCATTTGATTGTTATAGTTTTGGAGCATATTGGAGCTCATGTAAGAGGCCGCTAGTGTCACAGCGTTGACTTTCTACTTTCACTGCATCAAAAAAAGGAAGACAAAACATAACATGCTACTTGCTCTGGGAAATCCAAGATGGGGAGAAACAAGCTAGATTACAAAGGGTTGAAAATAATAGATATAAAAAAGTAATGCAAAAATTGAGTTGAAAATTTAACAAAAAAAAAAAAAAAAAAAAAAAAAAAGTTGAGTCCAACTTACGATTTGCTGCTGCACAAAAAAGTGGCTTCAAAAACTAAACAGGGAGGAAACAAAAATGGAATATTAGAAAAGTAGTGTTTCAAAAACTAACTTCATCTATTACTACTGCAAACAAATCAAAAACATTTGAAACAAACTCACTGCTTATACTAAACAAAACACAATAAATCTAATTATATTGGGGTTTAAGCACCACCGTCATCATGAATATAAACATTTATCAAAAAAGTGGGTATAGACTGACATAATTAGGTGAACTGATGGTTAAAAAAGGAAAACCTTTTACTTTCTACCTTTTTTTATTTTTAGTTGTACGTTTGCCAAAACCGTGTCTCTGGTAATGTGTGGATTTCACCTCCATTGTATTATTTCACATACTACCATCTTTTATTAAAAAAATGTTAATAAGCGGCTGCAATAATTTATCTGAAAAACCTGAAGATGTCAACAAAATTCAAATGAAAAAATAACTCGGGTTTGAATCTCATGGCTGTCTTAATCCATATGGGAGTAATGAGATTTAAATCCTAGAATGTAGTTTTTACCAAGAGGTTTATAACCAAATAACTTGTATGACAGTCAACTGTCTGAAATAAGTATTTTCCTTTGTTGACAACTTTGGCAATCATTTACTAGTATCATAGTATTTTAGCGAGTATTTTCCATACCCAGATTGTCACCATTAATAACAAATTGAACTTTTATTCTTTACTTATCAGAACTTGAAATATGTGAACGGCACCATAAAGAAGGGAGAAGTTGACTTTCCCCTAAGCCCCTTAGACAATCATACTTCTGATTGATTCTATTGGAGTTGCCCCACCACTAATGCCGCCACAGTCAGGGCTTGTCTACGCATACACCCAACTGTAAGCGTCCTTGGGTTCATAGAAAGGCGCTATATAAGTCCAATTTATTATTTTAATTATTATTACCACCGGAAATCATTGGGGGGTAATGTGGCCACAATTCAAAAAATAAAGTCTTTTAAAAAGAATAAGGAAAGTGGGAAAATCGCACGTGTGATAGGGGAGATGTCCTGATAGACCACAACCGAGTCCTCACCCTTTTCTACAGTCGCCAATTTAGTTGTCAAAATGGTTCATCTCTGCCCTCTTGCGGTTGGATGTTTGGACTTGTGCGGATGTCACTGGATCCATACTTTAAAACTTGTGCATTCACAATTAGAATTGTAATTAGAGTTATAAATCAGTCTATAGGATCTATTTACACAATGGATCTCCAAAACAGCTATATTATCTTGTGTTTGACCTTCCTACACATTGCAGTTGGGTTTTAAGTGTCTGACCTTCTGAACAGGGGTGTAATATTTGCATTACGTAATATTTTTTAAATGGCTTGATTGCAGTGGCTTGGCTACTTGGCAAAATCCTATTCCTGTAAAAAAAAAATCAGACACTGCCTCGCTTCAAGCATGGCTTTTTTTGCCAAATTGCTGCATGTAGACAGAAAAACAAAGATATTTGCTGACTATCTTATTTGAGTATATGCGTACGGTGTTAAATGTTTCGAAAATAAAACACCTAGTGCAGACCTGGCATTTCCAATTATTCAACAATTTCTCAGTGTTTTTGTACGAGCACTTTATCAAAGAGCAAAGAAGGTTTGTTCCATTTTTAGCCAAATCATTGTCATTTACCACTTAATAAAGTTTCCTGTGTTAAATTAATTTTAAATGCTCATGCTCTGAATAGGGTTCAGAGGTCAATACATTAGCATCTTCATTTAAAAAGCACAAAATAAATTGGTGTAATTTTGCAGAAACATCCAATGTTTAAATTTAACTTTAGAACTCGTTTGTGCTCGGACTTCTTTCAGATATGCAAACTGACATTAACCAGAATGCTCCGGAAAATGACAGAAAACTAGAATAGGCACCATGATACATGCATCAACGTAATTTTGTGGGAGCGGTTGGTGTCCCTCCTGACTGCCCTTCTTGCAGGAAAGAGTATAGGGTTGGTTGCAGAATAGCACCAAAGGATTAGAGTCCTATTCAAGGACACTTCCAGAGGACACGGTTGGGCCGAATGGTGGTGGGGAACACTAGAGGGTGAACAAAGGTTTTACTGTTTGTTTTGAAGGCCATGACCAGCCTCCCTCTGTAAAGCTTTGATGCAAATTTGATGAGAAGTTGAGTACAACTGGTCAATCTAAGGTATGAGATGATGATGATATCAAGAAAGGACCAGAGCACGTAAGAGGCCTGTGAACGGCACATTGCAGGCCCTTCACAGGAAACTGCTGGGTTTCTCAAATTTGTAGGTGAACTTAAATGTCAGAATTACCAAATGTTTAATGCAACCGAAATCCCAGGTCCATGACTCCACAATACACCAAAACACTGTAGTGTTAAAGTTCCTTAAAAAGCGCACGTATTTTCATAGAGGAAAAAAGGCTGATTACATTATTCTTGAAAGATTTGCAGCTTAATTCCCTTCTTATCACTGCCAAAATCACAGAGAAAATGAAAAAAAAAAACATGTCTCATGAGTCAATGTCAGTAACAAAGAATCAAGTTATAGGTGGGGGCAAAATACAGGACAAGAATAAAAACCCTCTCAAAAACACATTTCCAGAGGAAAAGCCACCCGCTTTGACCACAGTCCAGAAAAGACTGGAACAATCTTCCATATTTCTTCCCTTCAAAATATGATTAAATCAGATAAACAGAAACCACAGCAGCCCTGGAAAATAAGGTGCTCAAATATCTTAGTTGAAAAATGAAAGCAAAAAATGTGTGTAGTGCAGCTAGTTAAAACTATTTTCTGCGCAGCTCACACTGCAATCACAAAATGTACGCCACTAACGAACGCCAACACAGTCTCAGAAATACCAGCAGGAAAAATGCATTAAAAAGAAAAACAAAAAGGTCCAAAAGGCGGCTCAAAGTCAGGAAAAAAATTAAAAATAGGGAAAAATCTCTTGGTTAAAAATACTCACCAGGAGCTTAATACTAAAAATGAGTAAAATTCAACGCTGTTTTTACTTGGGAAGTAGGTAAAGATCCGCTTACGGCTCTGCAGGCTGTGGGTATCACCTTGAAAGCAGCAGACACGAAATGGCGTCGAAAAATACAAACAGCAGGAACGTCACGCCCCTCTGCTGCATTCCTGCATCTGATTGGTTATAAAAATATTCGTTGGTACATATACACGTGAGTGATTGGCTAATATGCTTGTCAATCCAGTCCAGTGATGACGACATCCACCTAAACTACGTAGTCTCACAGACTTATCAATTGATTTGAATAGGACTTATCAATAGATTGACTCAGAAGCACTGGACATGCACAGTATTCACATTGTTATTCAACGGATGTAGTATGAAGATTTGTATCAAAGCGTTTTTTGATTTGTTGACATTACACAGCTTTAGTCAGTAGCCATGACACAGGGAAGGAGGAGCAGTGGGAGGAAGAGGAAGAGGAGGGCATTGAGGAACGGGGGCTTCAACCTCTTGCTTCTTTCTTTGGCGCGAGCGAGCAGCGGTTGATGAAGATGTGTGTAGAGAATACAGACAAGAACAGAATATAACTCCAGTGATATTTAAAGTAGACCCATCTTGGTCATTTATTGTGGTAAAATATTAATCAATGTTTATATTTTCTTCTAATGTAAAGTAGGTAATTTAATTTAGATTTTACACAGTTTATTCTTCTTACTATTTGTTCATCCAACTATTCTTATGCTTGTATCTAGTCTCAGAGATTTTACAACATATAAGCATCTCATACAGAAATGTGCAGCTTGGTTGTCAAATACCATGACTAGTATAGTTAGCCAGCAGGGTGGCTAGAAGTATGAATGAAACAGGTGATCCGCTGTAGCAACTCCCAAAGGGAGCAGCTGAAAGACGAAGAAGGAGTAGCAGAAGACTGTTACAATTTTTACAAAAATGTAGCGATTCTCAAATGCAATATTTACACGTAAGACTTCACGGACACCAATTCACATATCACTAACATTTATACTATTACTAGTTACCCCAAGGATTCATACATTGAACAGTCCAGTCTCAACTAGAGGTTTCTTAAACAGTCCCCGTTCATATATGGGCGTTACAATTTCACCATTTCTTAATATCTTGAGTAATGTTCTCATAGATAGATAGATTTTGTTTTACTGTTAATTTTGTTGTTTAATTTCAGTAAGTGTACAAATGCACTTTGACCCCCATATTGGGACTCCTTGATAAAAGTGTTAGCTAAGGCCTCTGTCTGTTTAATCATTTTTGTAATTTTTGTCAATTAATTCATATTTTGAATACTTCACTTTTCATTTTTTTGTTTTATTGTTTTGTACGATTTGAGCAGACAAACAAATGAAGTGGCGCCATGATGCTTTTACCCTCATTATGTGACTCCTTGACCATGAATGCCTAACTCAGAATCACTCAGGTGCTAATCTTTAAGCCCGGATTTGTCTGTTTGGATTCAGATGAATATCCAAACCAAACTAAAAATTCAGACAATAGGTCCTTCGGCCATACTTTACCTCCTTAAATTGTTACGATTGTTTTTTAATCGTTCATATTTAATGTTATTTTTGGCGTTATATCCCCTTTAACACACTACATCTTTTCTACTGTGAGATATAGTTACTCTTGAATAATTACATTAATAATCAAAATACATTCTATATGAAATCTTACGAAATTATCCATTTTCTAACTGAGAAACAACATTGTGCATGTAACAAAATTATGACATTCAATAACAGTGTTATAAATAACTATTGTACAGCAGTGGCTGAATGGGTTTTGGAAAGCAGAGTCACCAGGTCAGTTTCTGTGAGATAGGACCTGTGAAGTAAACAGATATGGGTTCAGTATAGAAAACTTAGATCAAGAGGAGAGGAGGAACTGGTCAAGTTTTTGATGGTGAATATGGAATCACACGCGGTACCTTGGATGTCAGCCTTTCTCCTGCGGCTTCGAGGCAGAGTGGTGTCAAATCTACGAGCCGTATCAGGTGTTCTCAGCACCTCCTCCAGCCTTCGCTGCCCCTCGTCTTCCTGCATCAAGAGATTGAGGGTTAAAGAATCTAGTCCATCACTTTTTTTTAGACTGTTTCTTCATCATAAGGGCGTTTGAAAAACCTGCACTGGAGTGTGTTGATGTCTCCTTCTGGCGGTGGGAGTGTTCAGACCAGGGCTGTCTGTTCTAATCTTCTGTCTTTCTCGCTCTCTCTGTAAGAGGATGGCCTGTCGCGTGGTCCTGTACTCCAAAGAAAAGTTACTGATAGTTCTACAGAAGTCTTCTTCTTTGGTGTCTCTTGCCATAACTTTTGAGTAGCCTAGGAATAAGAGGAAAGAGTGGAATCTGGAGGGAAAAACAGGATAACAGCGCAATTTAAGAGTTTTGCTGCTACATTTTTTTTAAACATTTGCCTCAAACATTTTAATGAGGCAAAAAAAAAAAAGTTGTAATTTTTTTAAAGGAAATTACAACATGGTAACCACTGGATGACTTCCATTTAAATTTAAATACAGAAAATCAAGGAGTTCTTGCAGCACACCTGTTGATAACCCGACGATGGACGGCTCTCAAGACCTTCAGCCTTTCCTCGCACTCTTTCAAAATCTTTGGCAACTTGTGACGCAGCGAGCCGTCTTGGTCCAAGGCTTCATCTTTTTGTCCTCCTCCTTTCCTTTTCTCTGCATTTGCTCCTTTCGACTTGCCCTCTGCCTTGTCCAAAATCTTTAGCTGCTCCCATGAAGCTTTGCACATGGCCTCTAGCTGGGTGAAGTTGGACTGAACCAATGAGTAGTCGCACTGTAAAAATGAGAGTGAGAAGGGACATTTCTGCATGTGCACGGGGGATCTTTGGATTAATTTAGGAAGGTATCAAGAAGGTATAATGACTCAAATAAAACACCACATGCACTCTAAGGAGTCAACGCACCTTGCCAGCTTTGGTAACAGCAGTGATGTCAGAGTAGAGATCAGATGATTGCGGGTAGAGCTGCATCAGTAGAACACAGACGTGGTGCAGCAGGGGCTGGCGACTGTGAGTATCTCTCACTTGGGACAGCTTCCCCAGGTAACTCAGCTCAAAACCCCGTGCCTTGGAATATTTAAATGTATCGTGAGAGTCTGTAATGCTCAGAGGTCTTTGGGGATGAATTACCAAGACAACATACTCACCTTACATCCATTGAGAAAGTTACCAATCGCTAGAACTGTTGCTAGAATACATCTAAAGGTCTGGCTGGCTGAGAGTTGTTCCATGGCTAACTTCAGATGGAAGAGAGGCTCTGCAATTTCCTGACAAGAGGAGGGACACAGTTACACGATAAGGTAGTGATATTAAGTGAGCCATCTTAATATCAACATATTTTATTGTTGTTTTATTTTGCAGTGCAGAAATAGCCAACAAGATTTTTTATGCTGATTATTCCCAGCTGGCAAAAATATTTTGCTGACATCACAACCTAATTTTGGTTTGACATCAACCTCTAACCTTGGACAGATGTTAGATTTATCAAGTGGCTACAAGAGGTAGATGAATGTTGATTTTTGACAGATATCAGATTTTGAGGTCCAACCAAAATGGAGATTGACGTCCAGCTAATGTTGAGTTTTGGAATCATCTGTTAGACATTCGAGTCCAATGTCTTATGACGTGGGTCATGCAAATGTCCATGCTATCAACCTTGATTTGGTCTTGTGTTGAAATACAAATTAATTGTGTGATGGAATCACGTTTGCATCGCACAGCCCAGAGGTTCCCAAACCTTTTTCCATAATTTCTAATAACTTCCCTCTTACAGACTAAATGCATCTGGTTTTAGTTTGCAGTTAACATAGGAATGCAAATTGTAAAATTAACGTCGTATTGCATTTTTATTTAACGTAATACAAAATCATAGACATGGAACGTTTTAGGATCTATGCATTTATAGGATCCTGACATTTTATGAACATTTGAAAAAATCTCATGCACCCATTGCAGTACCACAGAGTACCACTAGGGGTATACGAACTGCCAAATGAGACACAATAAATTTGAGAACAGCAAAACAGACATCTAACTTTCAGAGTTGCTGTTGATTACTTGTCATCTCATTCCAGTGCATGTTTATTCCAATCTTTCTTACCCTCTCTAAGGAGTCGTAGTCCAGAGCGAAAGCCCACAGCTGAAGCCTGGAATGCAGATGTGGAATTTCGCCCAAAGTGAGCAAGCAGAGCTCGGCTGGGGCCAAAGGGGAGTTAGGGTTCTGGGACTTTGCCTCCTTGATCAAGCATAATTCTTCTTCTGTTGGGATGAGTGCTTGAAGCCTCTGTTTAACAAGGAAAAGTGGAAAGAGATGAACTCATAATTCAGGACTCCTTAGCATATCTGCTTTTCTGTCCTTATTTGAATTCTGCCCCAGTTTAATTTTGCTGTAATGAAATAGTTTATGCTAGGGGCAGTAAATCACGGAGTCAGCAAAAACAAGTTAGAGGTTAATCAACGTCTGAAGCTTGAGTTCTGTAGGACACAGCCTCTACTGTACCTGAACATCCTCTCTATCCAGGACACTGCTATCCATGCTGTAGATAGCAGGGGGGAGGAGACGTGGAGGAGGGAGGCTGCTCAAGGTGATGGTTATAATGTTGCTCCGTTTCATCCCCAACACTGACACTGAAAGCTGCTTCTGTATTAGAATATGGAGAAAGACATGAAAATAATTAATAATTTTGGCTGCCTATTGAGGATGTATATGAAAGCTGTATCAGTAGTATAGATGTTATGAAGTATATCCCATTAATAGCCAATGATTGATCTATTCATACTTAAATTTCTATTGCAAGATAATTCAATCAATTTAAAAGGAAATGTTTCAATATTTTCAGCACTGGATTCAGGCAGGATATAAAATTTGGGTGACAGTATGGTATAGTTGAAAAATATTGCATCCCTCCAACTTAATATTATGGAGATTCCATGAGATTCATGGTGATAAGGGCAGCATGTAGCCCCTCTTGTCAGGAGTATTACCTTCTACAAAGGTTTGATCAAAAGTTTGTTATAATCCACATTAATAGAAGCAAAAATGATGCTTACAGCATATCTAATAATCATGTTTATCAGCATGAACTCACTCAATAGTCCTGAGGTTTTTACACAGACTAATAATAATACATCCTTTATTGATCTCACACAGCCATAAAAAGGAACAACATAGTAAAATTATTTCTCTGCATTTGACCCATTCCTTAGGGAGCAAATGCACCTCCCCTAGCGGGGAGCTAATGTTTCAGGGTCTTGCTCAAGGACCCTACGACAACTAGACCCTGGTGGGATTTGAACTGGCTACCTTCTAATTGGGAGATGGCTGCTGGGGGGGTTACAGCCAACCCTCAGGTTATGGGTCTTACCTGCCTTCCAGAAACAACATTAAAGCCGATGCTTTTGCCTTTAGATTCAAACAGGTACTCCAGTAGATTTGTATCCAAATGGACTGGCTCAAGTCCGGCCCAAATAGTCTGATTCCCAAAGCGAGTCATCCTGGGAAGGGTGGCCAAATTCAGGAGTTCCCTCCAATGGAGCTTTAAGGTGCGACTTTTTATGATTGCACCTTTAGGAGGCGTTGAGGGCACAGGTGGGGCAAGGGGTGGGGGTGGGGGTGGAAGAGGTGGTGGTGCTAGAGGGCCGCTGAGAACTGTTATGGATTCGTTGTTTGAATGGGTTCCTTCGTCATCTGTGCTGTCCTCTTCATCCCAGAGGTCCGAGAAATCTAGAGTGTTGAGGCAAAGACCTGCAGCTGGTTTCAGGAATGAACCAAAAGTTTGGTCCAAGTCCCATGTCAGGGGGTTCTCCTTGGTCTGGTCAGACTCCTTCATTGATCTTCCACTCTGTTGACGTTCAATATTAGCACTTTTTGACAAACCAGGTTATAATGTCTAATCTGTGCTTTGACTCAAATAAAAACGCTGATTTGGTGCATTTTTTTTTTTGTCCTTAATTTCCATGCAGATGTAAAAGTCTGTCCCATTGGTCCCCTACTTCTCTGGTCCTTTTCGCAGTCAGCAAACCCCAGGAACAGTGAATATACGCATCTGTCTTTGGTCGCTGAAGCTCACTTCCTCATCACAGAAAAGCAAACCTCACACCACCAAACCCTCAAACCACCTCTGGCTGTTCCTTAGAGTGCAGTAACCTGTGATTGCTTTGGGTGCAATATTAAAAATCCAGGTTGAGTCGGATGTTCTAATCCGTAAATCCACCGTATTCCAGTGCCTAGACCAGAACCCTGCAACCTTAATCAAAGAACAAATTCTTTTGCCGGTTGTGAATTGGTAGGATTTAGTCCAGCATCTAATTCTGATGAGTAGATCCGAAGAATGACCTTCTGTAGTGTTTCCAGAATATCAAAAATGATGTGATTCTGCAGCGTTCCTTCCTTTTTATCTCTGTGTGCTTCTACTCTGTAAGTGACAATGAGTTTGAGATTTAGAAGGGAACAGAGAGAGAGAGAGAGAGAGAGAGAGAGATAGTATTGGACCGTTGGTGGATTAGTCTTGGTTTATTTGAGTTGCACCCTTTCCCTTAATTTCCTTATCAAGCCTACATCTCCTGTTTGTATTGCTACTTGTGTATATACAAACCTCTCTATCTGGCTCTGAAGTTTTGTCACTTCCCTCCTCTTTTGCCTCCCCTTCTCCTGAGAGAGTGCATTTAAAGAGCTTTTTCGAACTGCATCTCTTTTCTTTAACGTACGATTTAGTGGATAACGTGAGGATAACACGTTAATAACCTTAAAAAGATATTTAACGCATTAATAAAACATCATGGTGCATATTGGCAATCACAAAAGCATCATGCCCCTATTGTGCAAAAACAAATTATCATCAAAACTATTTGAATCCCTGTAAAAAATACAGTGTACAGTTTTGTTCACAGGGTGATTTTCATGGTCGAAATGCTGCCATAACAACGTTCCCTCCCTAAACCATTAGGTCTACCCTCTAATTACACTCTATCTCATTCTGTGGGCTCATGGGACATAAAGGTCAAAGTGAGCTCTGTTTGGCAAGCTTAAGCTAAAGCCCCTTAAAGCTGTTGCAAAAGAAAATTTACAAAAATAAATGTTTTTACCAGCTTCTCAGGTTTTTATAAGCACACCTTGGAGTGGTCATGTAACCACAGGCCTCACACAAAGGTGACTCTGAAGTGTTATTCTCAGTTTATTTAATTCAGAGCCTACGATCATAAATGACGCACTGGCGAAAGTTCACATCCGCTGGTCATATCTTTCCAACAATGATTCTTTCTGTACCTCTGCTTCAATCGGGCTGCTGTTATGCACAACCTCCATCGGCTCCTCGATGCCGGCCTCCGTAGATTCACCAACGTCATCATTTCAGCTGTCTCTTGGTCTGTCTCAACATAACCAATGATTGTGCTTCAACTCTCTCAGGACATTTGCAGTACTAGATGAAGATCAAAGGCAGCATTACATAACTAATTCCGGTTTTTCGGTTGTTTGTGTCAGTATTCTTAAATCCCTATAGTCATAGGGATTTTGTTTTTTAATAGTAATGTTGAACTTATATGTAATATTTAAAAAGAAGTGCAAACGTGCAACAGTCCCGATAGTTGAAGATTAAGGTTATGAATATGCACATTTGATAAGGAAGACAACGTGTTTTTGAATTTAGAGTACAATCTAAGCCGAGTTTGCCTTTGGCAAGGTCATAATTTGTCAATCAGTAATGCACACCCTTTCTTCCAGGCAACGAAAAGGGTTTTTTGAAAAACAATTGCATACCTTTGCTGTATGCATTCAATGCAACAGTAATGTGTAGGTCTACTGTTCTTATGTTGGAATGCTGTGTTTGATTTACACCATATACACACAGACTCCGGTCTTTTAACTGTTCAACATTACACTCATCAGTCCACAGAATATTTTTCCAAAGCCTCTGAGGATTATCAAGGTGTGTTGTGAAAGAATTCATAAGAGTCTTTACGTCCTCTGGGTTACCAGCATTATAAATTAAATGTATTATTATTATTATTTACCTTGCCACTCTCCAATGGATGCCAGTTTTGTCCAGTGTCATTTGGTTCTTTAAGCCATGAACCTTAGATGAGAGAGGCCTGTAGTGGATTTGGTGTTCACTGTGGATCTTTTGTGTATTTCTAAATTAGTTCTTGCCGTACACATGAAGGAATTTGGCCGCTAGTGGGAATATCCTCTATTATTTTAAATCTCATCCATTTGTCGATAATGTAGTCTGACTGTGGATCCGTGGAGTCCCAAAGCCTTAGAATAAAAATTTTTCTGCTCCTGGACTGATTTATTTCAATAAACTTCTGGAATTTGTTTTATTCTGAGACAGTGGGCTACTGCTGCGATGACTCAACCTCACACTTTTGAAAAAGGTTTATTATAATGATAATTGAACTGGGTTGGTAATAATGAGATCTGGATTTGTCTGTTCCATCAATAAAATGCGGTTTAATGTTTTTTTAAATTTAGCTCCTAAGGGCATAGTTATTTCGCACAACCCTGGATTTTAACAATAAACACATTTAAAGTTGTATTTTTTTTTTGATACTCATGTTGCCATCTGGTTACATAAAGATCTGACATGATTCAGCATTCGATATACGCAGCAAATAGTTTTTTCAAATCACCGTACGTACAGGATGCCCTTACCAGGCTGGCTTTTATAATACCGTGTTTTATTTTGAAAGGGAAGCACGGAAATTCCTCCTCTCCGCAGTCCTGCGTTACTGTGAGAACGTTGAGTGAGCGAATGCTGACGTCATCCACCTGGTAGAATGTCAGACGCTAACTGTCAGCACGAGCCCATGGCTTCCACGCGCATCACCGCGTTCTGCTGTTTATCCTGTGAATGCGGAGCTCCGTCCACGTCACATGGGTTTAATCCATATTCAAAGACAGGATGCGTCTGAGGTAATGTGTTCCCTTCTATTAACGCTTAAAATCAAGAGTTATTTCCGCTTCTCGTATATTTGTCAATAGGATTATTTATTGTGTTTTAATAATATGAGGAAACATGATTTATGAATGTCGTAAACATCTTTACGTGTCATGTCTTTATGGTGAAAGTTGTCCGGTTCTAGCGGCAGCTGTCGTGGGTCGTTACATAATGGTAGCGCGGACAAAGATGTTGGAGGTGCTGTGATGATAAATCTGATGGCAAAATACAACTAGGATACGATCAACTGTAAGAATGGAATGAATCATGCGCCATCATCTTTCACCAAAAAAGTTAATTTTCCTCAGTCAACACAGAGTGTTTTCTTGCAAAATGTCAATTAAAATAGAATGCAATAATAGAAAATCTCGTTTTATTCTGAATAGACTGGAATACAAAAAAAAAGAAAATGTATCAAGAAATTGTGCAATGGTGAAACCAAAGCACCTCTAAGAACCTGGACAGATCTAGCCTATGAACCTGGAATGTTTTACTGTACTAACCAGGACTGTTTCACTGTATGAACCTGGACTGTTTCACTGTATGAACCTGGACTGTTTTACTGTATGAACCAGGACTGTTTCACTGTATGAACCTGGACTGTTTCACTGTATGAACCTGGACAGTTTCACTGTATAAACCTGGACTGTTTTACTGTATGAACCAGGACTGTTTCACTGTATGAACCTGGACTATTTTACTGTATGAACCTGGACTGTTTCACTGTATGAACCTGGACTGTTTCACTGTATGAAGCTGGAATATTTTACTGTATGAACCTGGACTGTTTCACTGTATGAAGCTGGAATATTTTACTGTATGAACCTGGACTGTTTCACTGTATGAACCTGGACTGTTTCACTGTATGAACTTGGGCTGTTTCACTGTATGAAGCTGGAATATTTTACTGTATGAACCTGGACTGTTTCACTGTATGAACCTGGACTTTTTCACTGTATGAACTTGGGCTGTTTCACTGTATGAAGCTGGAATATTTCAGTATACGAACCTGGACTGTTTTTATGTATGGACCTGGACTGTTTTAGTTGTATGAACCTGGACTATTTTAATTGTATGAACCGGTACTGTTCAAACCTGAAAAACAATGACTGTTTCAATGTATGAACCTAGACTGTTTAATTGGTATGGAACCTGGACTCCTTCATTGTGTGACCCTTGACCTGTTATGATTCTCTGTACTTGATGAATGATACAATCTCTTGTTTGTGAGCTTTATACAATATTCCAATTTTTTTTTTGCCCCTGTCACAAATTGGGTTGCTGACATAAAATGAACTCCCCAAAATGCCATAGTTGTTATAATGAATGGCCAAACTTCAACACAAAGTAAATTTTGTACATCATGATCCATCCATCTTTCCATTGCCACTTATTCTGTTCAGGGTTTAACAGGGCCTGGAGCCAATCCCACCTGGCATTGATTCCGTTTCACCACAGAGCTAACATTTAGCAAGACAAACACCGCTCACATTCATAGTCAATTAACAGTCAGTGATTCACCTATATTGCATGTTTTTGGACTGTGGGAGGAAGCTGGTGTACCAGGAGGAAACACAGAGAGAACATTTGAACTCCATACAGAAAGGCTCCAGGTTTCCTTTTTTCCATGAGCAATTCTCACATATTTACAAAAGTGACTGACGTGGAACTTCGGTCATAATGTCTTTATAAACTTGATTAGAAAATCATCACGTTGTGTTTTTTAGTAATGTTTTCCAAAGCGTTTAGAGTCCTCTGGGAAAGAAGTTTTATCCTCATCTTTTTGTTAAGTCACAAGGGTTTATCACAACTCTTTCAACTGTAAACACTAGCTTCAAATAAATTTTCTTCCATAATGATCCTTTCTCTGATGTCATTTATAACAGGTAGGTACTCAAATCTGCAATGTAGATGTGATGTGTAATGTTCCTGAGCTATTATCCCTACTGTTTATGTGCCCAGGAGGTCAATGTGAGAGCGTGAACCAGGTTAAAGGTCATGCTACGGAGCGACCCCCATTGTCTCTTATCCTCCGGAGAGACGTCTGACAATGACTGTGAGGTGAGATCAACACCTGTTACCTACACACCTTGGAAATTTGAGTGTTGTGTGTGTGAGTGTGTCGTAAGAACAGACTCACGTTCTATCTTAACAACAGAGATGAAAGATCTAATGATTTGTGCTACTGGCTAAAAATGACTGGGATGTAAAGCTTGACCCGAGTCAACACATCACTGTTTATCCTCTCTTACTGTCTTTGTCTCAGATGGGGGCGAGTTGTGGAGAGGTAGATGCTCTGTGCCTGTGCCAGGCCAGCCACTGTACGCTGTATGCAGGAGCACACATGGCTACAGCGGTGAGTGCTCAGACTGCCCACTGAAGTGTCTGTGGCCTTCGCAAAGTATTTCTTCATCTCTAAATAAACACCTTGAACTGCTCGCTGACCTCTCTCTATCTCTGCAGCTTTTTTGTTTCCACAGCCAAAGAAAGGGCTCTTGGAAATAGAAACTCGTGCCAGATTCTTTCCAAAACCTTGTTATATGTTTATAATATATGTTTCTGTGATGTAATGACGGTCACTCTAGTGCCTCTGTGATGTAATGACAATCATTCTAGTGCCTCTGTGATGTAATGACAATCATTCTAGTGCCTCTGTGATGTAATGACAATCATTCTAGTGCCTCTGTGATGTGATGACAGTCACTCTAG
Source organism: Lophius piscatorius (assembly GCA_009660295.1). Classification (NCBI taxonomy): domain Eukaryota; kingdom Metazoa; phylum Chordata; class Actinopteri; order Lophiiformes; family Lophiidae; genus Lophius; species Lophius piscatorius. Next base: position 100,245 of record VRLP01000127.1, on the reverse strand, counting down.
TGCCTCTGTGATGTAATGACAATCATTCTAGTGCCTCTGTGATGTAATGACAATCATTCTAGTGCCTCTGTGATGTAATGACAATCACTCTAGTGCCTCTGTGATGTAATGACAATCATTCTAGTGCCTCTGTGATGTAATGACAATCACTCTAGTGCCTCTGTGATGTGATGACAGTCACTCTAGTGCTTCTGTAACATTATGAAGTGGCCTTGCGCGCTCTGGTCGAAAATGTTTCATGAAGGATCTGTCCTTGGTGTTGCACATGTCATATTTCTTCTTCTCTTCCTTTCCTGCTCTCAGGACACACTCCGGTGTGAGAACTGCGGAAAAAACAGAGGGATGATGACCAGGTACTCTGAGGGATACGGCACTGAGGTAATGTTTGACGTGTATGTCTGACAGGAATGTGTGTGTGTTCATGTGGTGTGGCCTGCAGAGGGCTGTACGATGAAATGCGTTAAAACAATCAGATTTAACATAGCGCTACGGAAAGTTGGGAGTAATTTCCTAAATCTGTGTTGAATGGCAGTATGATTCAGTGTCTTGATTCCAATTGTCGAGTTCTGCAAAACAGGCCGATTTGTTTATGGTGGTTTGTGCTATGGATTGATGATTGTCATGATACGAGGAGTTTGAAGAAAATTAAATGGCCAAATATTACATTGTGGCAGCCAGCAAAGAAAGGGTTGCTTTTTTGGCAGCCCAGTGTCATCACATTGTTCTCTCCCTGTGTTATCTATTTTGTCTTCAGGACACTTTGAAATTTGTTAGATGAATGAGATCGTACAATCATCAAATTATCAGATGCAGCCTGATTTTAAAGGGACATTGCCATAAATTGGACCTAGTCAGAAGAGAACAAATTCAAATTTAGCTTAATTCAGGTACATTGGTGACAATATTATCAGAAAATGTTATTTTTTCCGCATTATTTACCCCTCTCTTTGTACCTCACCGTCATAGTAATAATAGTAGTATTAGTTCGTAGTATACCATCATAGTAGGGTAAGGATGTGTAAAATAGTTTATATAAAGATAGAAAAAAACATGCACATCAAATGGCTTCTGAAGCTGATGACACAGTCGTTAGTTTAGTTGTACTTCCTTAGATCCTTATTAGTGGGTACTAACCAAAGTCGACCAGGAGCCATCATAGCCATCGCAAAGCCACTCTTGTCAGAGTTGATCAGATCCTCGAGATTTGCCATTTTTCTTGCTTCCATCACAGCAACTTAAGAACAAAATGTTCTCTCTCTGATTAAAGTAGTATTGGCATGTCTTCACACCATACTTGAGATGTAGGTGGGGAACGTCTTGTTGACCACAAAAACAACCTGCTTGGATCAGTTAAGAGATGCAGCATAATTTGCAGTGATGGCCCATCTTGGGCAAAACCTCTCCTCCTCCTGTAGTTACTTACAGGAGTGCGAAGATTTGACATTTGTGTCACCTGTTATTTTAGAGAGCAGCTGTGATTTGGTATGCCTCCTTCAAGGTCCATGAATGTGAGCCATATGTGACTCATACTCATACATGCATGATGACAGTTTGTCACTGATTGTAATTGGGGCTTTTGTGCGAAGCCAAAATAAGCTGATTGTCTTCTGCTGTTGCCAAAAAAAGAAAAAAAAAAGTTTTCAAAAATGTTCCTTGATTCATTATGGATCTGAGCTTAAATTGAATAAAGCCTTTTGTTGGGCAGGGCAATTAATTGAAATCAAAAATGTAATTGAATCAAATCCAAATGGACATTTATAACTTTCAATAAACCAATTTTGATTCTGTCAAATAACTTTTTCCTGATTGGAGGTCTGAAAACGCAAAGTTGGGAAAATGGTTACCATAGTGTAATCCTTTGAAAGTGCTTCTGTTTCAGTGTGTCTGTAAACTGGTTAAACACAACTGTTTAAAAATTGCGAGGACACAGCCCCACTTCATGCTTGGCTGATTATGTACACTTCTTCAACAGACTACTTCAGCAGGTTTGGTCGACATTATTATGATTTGAAGTTGTCCAGCCTTTGATGAATCTATGAATAAATAGAATGCTATATAGAAGAAAATACAATTTAAGGCAGTAAATAAATTGAATAATAATTAAATATGACTACTTCTTCAGATTTCTGATCCTTTCACCGGATGGTTTGTTTGTTATCTATGTGTCAAATATAGATGAATGGATTAGAGCGAGTGGATTTAGGCTCTGCGTTCAGTCTGTGTATTTTGCTGTAAGTCACGAAATGAAATGAGGCGACAGGAAGCCACCACCAGATTAGGAGCCTCTGAGCTCATCAGTCATGTGCCTAGGTGTGATTCATGCATAATAACAATGGTGATGTAAAATGACGCACGAGGAGACGCAAACGGATAAAGGCCACCAGGGTTTTCTGGTTTCCAAGTAGTTATAGTTGATGATTCACCAGGGCCCACGTGTTTCATCCAACCAATACTACAAAATAGAAGCCTTCATTCAGTTAATGAGGATGTTGTCTTAATTAAATGATCTCACAAACTAGCGTATTTATCATCCCTTTTTAAAGCAGCTTATAACGTGTTTTTGTTTGATATATTCTCTTCACATTTATACATTTTTATGTTTGATTGCACATAGCATCCTAAAGAATCTTCATTTGTTTCAGGAGGAGTTTGCGCTGTCTGACCCTCAGGGGGAGAGTGATGCAGATGCGGATATAGAGGATACAGATTGCAGGTTTGATGCTCGCTTTCACACCTGCATATTCACACACACACACATGCACAAACACACACACCATCTCATTGCCCCTGGTCCTTCCTCTGACCTTGCGCCTCTAACTGGATTGTATTCAGACTGCAGGAGCCAGGATCTCTTCAGCGAATCAGTTCGCGGAGACGTAAGCGCCCGCGAGTAGCGAGGCAAGACACTACTGAGAGTGAAGACGATGGTGGGATCACACACAGATCACACCGCTGGAACCTCAGGCTCAGCCCTGACAGAGCTCACAGCAGGACCATACTGGAGGTAGAGGAACAGTATTTAAAGTCCCTCAAAAAAATGTTTTAATCTTGTGCACAAAAGTTATTATATTGTGTGCCCATTCTTAGGTCAGAGAGTGGTGTGATGCCCAGCTGAGCCGGGGCATCACACCACTCACTTTAATTACAGTTTGCATTATTATCTTATTGCAGAAAAAAGCCTATTGACAAACATCTTGTGAGGTATTTTCCTTTAAGAAACTGAACATGAGTGTCATTTCTTTCTTCCCTGTCCCTCAGGAGAGCATATCACAGGTCAGGCCACTGGTCATCTGTCGGCCAAATGTGGAGCTCCAAAAGCATCCAGTGGAGGTTCTCCGAGGCTCCAGACGTCTGATGTCTCTGTGGCCATCTTCCTTCTCTCTCCCCATCATCCTCCTCCTCTCATTGCCTGTCTCCCTCGTCATCGTTATCGTGTCTTTCTTTTTACCGTGGACCAATACTTGACTAAACGTTTGTATTTCAAGGGAACAGTTTCATGCAAAAGTTCCCACAAACTCACACCATGCAGAGAGCACAAAATGAGACAGAAATATGGTGCTTTACAAAGACCAGTTGATTAACTCGATATTTAAGAATTCTGTTTTTCCCTGCAACAATATACAGACTTTCACACATTTTGACATCTTGAGGGCGCAGGTTCAATATTTACATCTTCTCTGTTATTACTATATGACCGTTTACACCCAGAAGCCGTACACTCAGTGTTTTCTTTTTCCTAATGAACTCTCACCTCACGTCTCACTTCCCACCCCCTCGTTAGTAAAAATACACCTCTCGTCTCTCTCCTCATTCTGCCCAACCAAGAGTGATTCATGGGGGGACAGTTTCAGGGCCGTACATGTATCCTGGAAAATGAAAATAACAAGTGGAATAGGCACTATGCTGCTAAACTATGCAATTCCCCAGTTCCTCCCCCATTGTAACTGCTGTAACTGAACGTCCCCCGTTTCCCTGGCACTGCCGTCACCTTCTTGGTCCTCTTCCTTTTCGCTGCAAGGAGCACACTTTATGAGGCAGGGATGTCTAAAATAGAGCATGACACAATTTAAAAAGCAATAGCAGGAGAGATCTTATACAGGTCCCATCACATGTGATCCACAGAGCATCTGCTGCTTTGATGAATGGATTACATGGATTATTTTACTGGTTGTATTTAAAAGCAGGTGGATCCATTCCCCTCTTCCTCGCTGAACTTGTGTATGTTTTAAGCAAACAAAAATAACTGAAGAACTTACCACAGTCTTGAAACTGGAACACTGCTGTAAGGATTTGTATGTTGTATTTATATTTATGACTTATTTAATAAGAACGGTGAATTAGACAATCAGTCAAGCTACTCAGTCTGAGATAATCTGAAAAAGCCATTATTCCGTCCATTATGTATTATGTCATGTTGTTTTTTGAAGTTTCTAAAGTTAGGTTTCTTTTTCTTTTCACACCGCAATGGAGTTGCTTGTTTCCCTGTTTAGAAATCCTAAATTTAGACCAGTTATTAGCTTACTTGATGACGGTCTTATAACTTTTCCTCTGCCAGTCTGTTGTGTCGTCTTAAATGAAACTTTTTCCAATGTGTAAAGTTTAGCTCTGTGTTTCATGGAGCCATACAAGTTCAATAAAGCTAGGTCGTATTTTAACAAGAAAAAAAGCTTGCTTTTTTTATTTAAAGGTAGAAACTTTCAGATTTGTGGGGACTTGGAACACCAACTTCAAAGTAGCACATTCTCAAATGAGAAATTTGCTCCAAATGTGGTCAAGAAATTGGCGTGACGTGTTAAAATATTTAAAAAAAAATCATATTTATTTAGAAGTAATATTTATGAAAATTGTCATATTTACTTAAACTCACAGTGCAAATGCTAAGTATGTGCATTTTAATGTCCTAAGAAGTTAAATAAAATCAAAACATTTGTTTTTATATCACAAAATACTACATTTAAATGAAATAACTGTATAATGATTCTTTAGGTACTTTCTTTCTGTGGCACCGGTGCACCGGTCACACTTGCCCACCCTGTTGCAAAGTTGCCTGTACTAATTTTTGTAAACACTCTTATCAGTATAAAAACCAAAGAACATATTTAAGAATGACTCTTCTGTCCAGCATTGCTGTGGAGAAATGTGTTGGGGTTTATCTTCAGTGGACGGCTGACTTGGACATGTAACCTCTAGACTAACTGAGTAATTTGCATAAATGCCTTTAACGGGAATATTCGATGGTTACTAACATGCTGCCATTTTGGCTGAAACTAAATCGCTGCCAAAATGTTGAATTACCTAACATATTGAAAGCATTTGGCAAATGAAATATTTAATTTCTCGACACACATTCAGACTTAACATCAAAGTTTTCGATCTATGTTTAACATTAAATATTTAGATTTAACGTTGGCATTTAATTTCAAGTATTTTTAAAGGCTATGTTAATATGGCAATGTTCAATAATAATACTGTACATGCGAAAAAACTAAATTCACACCATTTTTAAACACTTCTTTGATGTTGTTAAATGTGGCAGAGCGTTGCTGCCCATTTCAGCAGGTGCTTCTTTGCCCTCAGTGCCCCAAACACGTGCAGGACTATTTCTGGCACAGTGATTGTAAACTTGAGGGGCATTGATAGGCCCATTTTGTTTTTCTACCTATGGACAGATGCAGATTTGCTGTTAAGAAAGTGAACATTTCTCAACAGTTTAGAGTTTGTGTTCATTCAAGAAACTTCTACAAAAAGCTCTTGTAAGGGAATCATTTGATTCTATTTCCACTTCATCTAAGAACAAGGAGGAAGAGATGAATGCATCTAAGCCTCATGTCCCAGCAGTGTTTGATGCACTTGAGGAAATTACTTCTTTTTTTGGTGGGGGGGTCCCTTTACGAGGTTAGCACTGTTCGGTCTCTCGTCACTCCTCTCACTGCATGTGTTGCCCTGGCAACAATCAAGCTTACAGAGAAAACAGTTTCATAAGCAGATCTCAAGCTTCGGTGTAGAGTCAAACAATCACCGTAACGACCAATGTGAACTCAGCACAATCTGCATACGTGCAGTTTTGAAAACTCCTAATGTGAACACGGCGATGAATACATTCGTGTTAATGAAAATCTGCTCTCCTCCTAGATTGATTATATTTGTATCTACAGAAACATTGATTTCAGCAAGAAAAAAAATGTAACCTTGCGTTGTGTGGAGAAGTACAGACTTTCATTTTTCTCACAGGTGTCGGGGTTCCCTATGAAAGCAGAGTTCTCAGAGATTTCACAGTTTTGTATTCTCACAAACGAAACGCCATTTAATTTCCCGAGAGGTAATGTTCCCCAGAATCTTTAATGTTGTCCAACCTCTATTTCTGCGTGGGTTTGAATAATATCCTGACTCACTTGTCTGGATGTAAGGACGCAGTATTGACTGTGTGACTGTGTGTGTGTGTGTGTGTGAGAGAGAGAGAGACTGCTGTTTAAAGAGCAGTCATTGTGTCCAAAGATAGACGCTTGATTTACCGCCAATCACTTTCGTTTCCAGCTCACCCACTCTTCAGTGCTTCAACTTGAAAGCATTTCAACATTACCGTGTGCTGATAATATTCAAGGAGCATTCAGAAGGCAAGATTGTTTCCAGCCTCAAAAGACCAAATCCTCAACCTTCATATAGGAATTGTACGCTGTTTCTTCAGCATGCAGTACCAATCTGATGTTTAGCTTGTTTGCACACCTTTGAATTGTAATTTGCCTTTACGTTTGTAACGGCAGTGCCTCTCAGGGGGAGAAACGTTTTACCGATCGTACTGCTGCAGATGGAATGAATATGATTTAATCTACATATATGAAAACATCAATGGAAAATGGCATGAGACATTGATAAATTGACAATACAAGTTGTAAGTATATGATCTACAGGCATAACTCCTCCTGGACAATCATATTTCTTTGATGAAAGTTGTCAGCGTATCAGCACCAAGCCTCCCCTACTGTAACAATAGTAAACTGAATTTGAAAATGGAAGAAATCTGTCACACTACTAATTCATAAGGCAAAACGAACACGGAAACAGCCAAAACACTGTAAACAACATGTGAGGCTGTATTTTACTGTCTAGCTCGAGTGTTTTTGAGAACAAAAGTATCAACCTTCTTAAATCTCAACCACACAATATAGATCTCAAGGGTTGGTTCTTTATTTTGAATGTAGGTACGTCACCTGAAGCTAGGAACTTACCTTTTTTCTGTTGAAGTCCCGGTATTGTCTGCACATCACTAATAATAGAATATAATAATAGAATACTCTCTTACCCCGCGTAGGGTCCTAGAGCAAGATCCTGAACACATATATCCTCCCACTGACTAAATTTGATTTTAAAGGATACATTATTATTATTATTATTATTATTATTATTATTAATGGTTCAGTACAAAATTAAACTTAGGTGTTTACTAGAAAGCACTCAGAGAGAGAAAACCTCCGCCACGCCACAGCAGTATATATGGAAGACATTATTGTGATCAGAATCAAATAGTTGTTTTGATATGGAAAATGACTATTCATACATTACCTCATTAGCTATTGCAAAAACAAAAACGACCCCCTAAAAGGGCTATTCTATTATAATAGAACCTTGAAAGTATAGCATTAGTCCATTAATATCAATATACATACAACATAAAGTGTACTTGGATATTACACTTGACTAAAAGTTACTTAAAAGAACGAACTTGAGGTCTTTTTTTTTTTATATGTGTTGAGTTGAAGCTCAAGTGTTACTGAGTCATGCAGCATGACCCCAGTGATCCCAAGCAGAAGAGCACGTTAGGTTTGGGTTGTACTGCAATTGATCTTAAGCACACAATAACATGTGTCTAAGTAAAAAAGGTTTAGGTGCAGTCCAATTTAGCAGATTGCTAAAGCGGGCAGTAATTAGCATGAGCTCAGAAAGGATTCAAGAGACAAACATTTGTGGACCAACAGCTGATGCAACCAATCCAGTCTCTTCCTGTGGTCTGGGAAGCTATTTGTTCAAGTCAAGGTTAAAATGTGAACCAGCCGTTTATATTCTTCTGTAGGCACCAAAGGCGACAGGTGTCAACATTGTTGTTGTATTGGGCCCCTTGGCCTCCTTCTTCTCTTCGTGCCGCTCTATCCTCGACCCAGATTCCAATGTTTTGGCCGTTAAGGAGCAACGTGACCCTCTCGGCATTTAATACTGAACCCAGAGTCTTATGTTGCACTCCCCCCGAGGAGTCTTGGTTCATAGAGATGGATGGGCAGAGATCCAGCTGCCTGCAGGTCATTCACTTGTTTATTGCAGGCTTTGATCTATTCTTTACAATATAGGAACTGCAGAAGTCATCACCACATCACTGCAGCCCTCCATAATTTAAAGAGGTCGGTCAAGTGCATTTAGTTCATCAATCTCACGTACCTTTGTTAGACTCAGACTGACAGCTCATACAGTATAGTATTTCGATAACCTCGTGACGGAGTATACTGTAAATAGCGAGTTGTTGGGGTGGTCGTACCAAACTGAAACATTTGTACGGGAGAGGAGAGAGCAGCGGAGGAACATCTCCACACAACAACTGGTTTCTGCAGACCGGAGAGGACGTACAGCTTCTAGGAACCATAACTTTAGCACTGCATTATTACTAGACCGGGTTTCCTGCGCATGGGTTTCCATATAGTGTGAAAACAGTAAGTGATCTTAATGTTTGGAGGCGATTAGCTCAGAATAGAGTTATCGCTGATACTATGGCTGTATAGTGGCTAATCTGTGCTTTGAGATGGAGATGGAGGACTGAAAGACAGAGATGGAGGACAACAGCAAGAGGACATTGAGGGAGAGGCTGCGTCGATGGGCTGTACAGGGGGTGATTGATGATGAGGAGGACGAGGAAGCAGAGGTCACTGACATTGAAGAGGAAATCGGTGTACTACAGGAAGCTAAAAAAATAGAGAAAGCGCAAAAAAAAGGAGGAAGTGAGTTTGAGAGGGAGGAAAAGGAGACAAAGGAGGTGGAGGATGTGGAGGAAGAGGAGAACGAGGTAGAAACAGGAGGTCAAGACAATGGGGATGTAGACAAAGGAGAAGAGGTGCAAGGTAATAAAGAAGAAGATGAACATGATTGGGTTAATGAGGTAGAAGAGGGGGATAGTGGGGAGGAAGTGGAGGCAGATGATTCAGACACTGAGGAGGTTGAGGTGAGCAAAGACAATAAAGAAACGGAAGTAGGTGAGATGGGAGAAGAAGAGGAGGATGAAGAGATGGAGAAAGAAGGAGAAAATGAGCTGACAAGAGGAGGGATAGAAGTTAAAGACAATGAGGAGGTGGATGAGGAACTGGAGGAAGAGGTAGATGCAAGGGAAGACAGGCAGATGAGGATTGAAGAGGAACAAAACCATGAGGAAGAGGAGCAAATTGGACCATATTGCCTGGCAGAGGAATTTAAACAACAGATTAGGCAAATTGATGATACGCAAAATCAAAGAAGGGCAAGTGGGGAGAATAAAAAATTCAATAAGGATTCAGTGGAATTCAACAACAACGATTCTGACTTGATAAGATCTGATGGTGGGTGCTACAACTTTGAAAGTATAGATGAAGAAGAAGGAGCGGTAGAGAAACAAAAAAAGCATACAGAGGAAAATGAAGGGTATTGGGGCGATGAAAATTGCATCATGGAAGGGTGGATCTCTCAGGAAAGAGAGGAGGAATTGGAGAGCTTGAAGTTAACAGCTGAGAAGGAGACTGAATGTCAATACTGGACAACTCAGGAAGAAGAGTCTACAGAAGAGTCTACAGAAGAGTCTACAGAAGAAGAGGAAAAAGAACTTGAGATAGACGAAGACATAGATAATGATGATGAAGATGTGGTTAAGACCTACTGCAAAGGGGATCATCTCAATTACCTATTCAGTACCTTGAACGAGTTCCGGGCCGCCGCTCTTCTAACTGACCTCACCTTGATCACAGAAGATGGAAAGGATTTCCACGTCCACTCAACTGTCATTGCTGCTGTCAGCTCACTTATCAGGGAAAGTCTCAGTGGCAGCGATGCAGACAATGGCGGCATTAATGAAAAACAAGATGAAGGACTCCACAAGTGGTCTCTGTCTCTTGGTCCAGAGGTGGATCCTGTCGGATTAGAGGCAGTTGTGGAGTTTGCCTACACAGGTCTCATATCGTGCTTAAACAAGGACACCGTCATGCAGATTAGGGCTGCAGCTAAAACAACAGGTGCCCCCAGGGTTCTTTATCTTTGTACAGAGGTAGAAGAAAAGTCCAAAAAAGCTTTAGGACAGAAGATAGAGGAAAGAATCTCACCCAAAGATCAATTGATGATCAGTCTCCAGTCCATCAAACGGCTGTGGATGGGCACGGTGGGCTGTGACGTCCTTCTGGAAGCTCTGGGTGGGACGCTTCATGGTAAGACCACCAATGAGTTTATCTAAAAGTACAACAGGAGTTGCTTTAGGAGTCATAATCCTTCAATACCTCGCTGCCAGACTGAAGTCATTTTACAGGTTTGAAACCTTCAAAGTGAATCATAATTTAATTTCAATCCAGTTAGTAAGCCCTGTATTTTACCAAAGTGGAACTTACTTAAGACCAACTTCCATGTTTGTACGGTCTCCTAGAACAGGGGTTTCAAGATTTTAAATTTGGGTGCCAAAAAGACAACGAAGAAGCGCCTCTCCTCTAAAAACCAATTAAGAAGAACATGAACAAGTAGTTGTTAGAGGTTATGACAAATGGGAGAACATACTTATTATTTGGAACACTAAAAAGTGACAGATTGTGAAACGTTGCCAATGAAGGGAAACTTTGAAGAACCGAACCAATGAGAGGTAAACTGGTGTGGACAACGAGATCCACCTGAGGGGTCCAACATGGCAGCCGACAGACGGCAGCATGGTACGGGAGTACTCAATCCGCTTTTGAGCCACACCGTTTGGGCATCTGCCAACCACAGACTTGCATTTTCCAATGGAACTCTGTGCCGATCCCGCCAGGTTATCGCTTAACAGTTTCACGAGTCTGGTGTTCGTGGTTTTCTTTCTTTGACTTTGGGGTTACAAAGTCCTAAGAAAGGACTTTGAAACCCCAAAGTCTCAAAGTCAAAGAACACAAGAAAGTGTTCTTTCTTGTGTTCTTTGAGAACACAAGAAAGAACACTTGTGTTCTTGAGTTAGATGATGATAAGAATGATCATTTTTTGCTCCTTTTGCCAGAAATTGGATTCTCATGAGAGATTAATTCCAGGAGAGACAAGTCCCTGCCGTGTCCCTGTCCCTGTAAATGCTAACACAATGGAAAAACCAACAATATTCATTCACTTACATGTAAGCTTTGACTTATGGTTTTACGGAAAAAATAACTGAATACAATTTCATAATAAATCTATCCAAAGGAAAGTCAACACTTGGCAAGGTGTTTGAGGAGGACAAAGAAGGTGACAACAGTTCGGCATTGAGGGCCACTGTAAATACTTGGATAGGGAGGAGTGAGCCGATTCATTATATGATTTGCAATTTAGGAAAATCCCCACAATATGCTACTTCATTTTATGCACTGTGCCTTTTACCTCTAAACATTTTAGTTATAAATGCCCTACATTTTGTGTTTTTGAGTGTATATTCATTCTTATTATCATCTTCCCTTCAGCGCACAGAGTCGTCCTCGCTGTATGGAGTGACTACTTCCGCAGCATGTTCACCTTAGACATGAGGGAGTCCCATCAGTCCACTGTGATCCTTCCCTTTCTTCTGGCTTCAGAGCTGGAGGTTCTGATTGACTGCTCCTATTGTGGCGCCCTTCCCCTCACCTGGAAGTGTGTCTTTGAGATCACCAGCACAGCTCTCCAGCTACAGTTTCATCCTGCCCTCACCTTGTGTCTTCAGTTCTTGCAACAAGAGATAAATCCTCACTTCTGCCTGGATGTGGCATCTTTTGCTGAGGCCTATGAGATGGTACAGCTTCTTGAAGATGCAGAAGATTTTGTGTTGCGGCAATTTCAAAAGGTGGCGAAAACTTCAAAGTTCAAGGATCTGCCCGCTAAGAAGCTCTTAAGGTACCTGAACAGTAACTCACTGTGTGTTTCTTCTGAGCTGGTTGTTTTCAAAGCTGTGGTGGCATGGATCCAAGCTAAGCCAAAGAAAAGGCTGAAACGAGCCAAGGACCTAATGAAAACCATCCACTTTCCTCTGATGACATTCAAGGAGTTCAAGGTGGTCCAATCTCAGAACATCTGGTCTGATCAGAGCTTGGCAGAACTTTACCAAGGTATATTTGAGAGGTTCTGTGTGAATGATACTGCTCCACAGTCTCAGTGCCGTATCTATCTGCCCAAAGAGAGCTTGGTCTTGATTGGAGGCGATCAGACCTCTGATGACCTGAGTAGCCGCAGTATCAGCAGAGAAGTCTGGTTTGGAAACTCCCTGAGGAACCATATAGGTATTAAGAAGTCCATGGAGTGGAGACACTTAGGAGACATGCCAGACGTACCGAGGTTCAGTCATGAGGTGGTTGTGCTCAAAGGACAACTATACGTGTTTGGAGGCAAGAAGTATTATGGCACCAATGACACCCTAAGTTCGGTTTACAGGTGAGAGAGGTTCATCTTGAACTCAAATGAATAATATGATTCATTGATAGAGCACTCTAGTACCAGTGCTCTAGTTCCCTACTCTATATATTGTCTCATTTTACCACATCTGTAGGTATGACCCCCTTCAAAACAGCTGGGAGCGTCTGGCTGAAATGCAGAAAAAGAGGTCCTCCTTCTCCGTGGTTGTGCTGGATGGAAAGATATATGCCATCGGCGGATATTGTGACGTCGATTTCACTGAGACTGTGGAACAATATTTTCCCACAACAAACTCTTGGAGGTACATTGGAATATACATCATTTTTCAGTCTTGCAAATTTGTAGCGTGTGCCACCTGGGTACAATATCGAGCAGATGTGGCTAGTAGACACTCACGTGTTGTATTGTGGAAGTTTGCAGTAGTTGGCTGACCACAAACCTTACATCTCTTTTCAAAACCTTTTCTTTACTTGCAGTGGAATTGTCCACTTGATTAGAATCAACTGAGGAGTAATTAGGAGGACGTAAAGCATTTTCCTTTTCATATATCTTTATTCCTTTCCTTATTTAAATGTATCCAGTCTGGGATAAGTTATTTTATCTTTAATTCTATTATTTTATCCCTAAAAAGTCGAGGATATAATGGAATCGTCAATGTCCGCTGCAGATCCTTAATGTTAACGCGATAACTCAAAAACTATTTCATGGGTCATTTTTAAATGTTTAATATTGTATACCCCCATAGATCTCAGTACGAGGAAGAAGCTGATTGATTTGGGGAAGGGTCGGTTGTAGATTTCTGACACTAGGGGAAACTTTATCTCCAAAAGTTTTCGGGCCATAATTTCTCAGTTGTTGGTCCAATTTGGTCCAAATGTGTGCATTTGAATCACTCAAAGAGATCTATCCTGCATACAGTGTAGTTACTTTATTACTTTATATTTTTCTCACTCGCAGAAGCATTTGAACAAAAATCAATGTTTTCCTGACATAACATTACATTTAACTTGAATGGTTCAAAGTGGGGATTGCTTGCACAACGCAGGGGATTGGGGACTTCTCCGGGGTATACCCTGGTGGTCAGGGACGACAGCGTAGGCCTTGTTATAATTCTCAACTCACCAGCTGTTTGGCTACAACATATGTGGCAAAATCAAATCCTATTCATAAAGGTGCACCACACAACTAAGAATGAAGGAACTGAATGGAGTCAATCTTTGAACTATTAAAATGAAATGTTCTTCTTTCAGATTCACCTGCCCATTGGATCAGCCCCAGAGTGCCCATGTAGCCAAAGTTTTAAGAGGACAGATTTTTGTCTCAGGAGGGCTGATCAGCGACAACCAATGCCTGTCATCCATGTTTCAGTATCACCCTGAAACAGGAAGTACTTTCTTGGCAAGTATGATGAATCCTCGAGCAAACCATTGCATGGACACACTCGGGGAATGCCTTTACGTAGCAGGTGGGATCACCGTGGGTCACATCATTCATGTGATTGACCAACTAGCTTGTGAGGTGTACAATCCTGTGAATAACTCCTGGACTGCTTTCACTTCTCTGCCAGTGCCGCATGTCGGTGCCGGAAGTGCAGTTTTGGAGGGAAAGTTTTATGTACTGGGTGGATACAGTCATGAGGACTACAGTGACACAAATATGGTCCATCGTTTTGATCCCACCACGCAGAGATGGGAAAACATGGGCAAGATGCCTGGACCCAACAATGACATTCGAGCATCTCTTCTTCTTTTGCCGCAACATTTCCGATTGTAAGTTACTCTAAGGTTTGATGGATTATTTTTATTACTGATGTAAATAACAGCAGTGTTCTGCAATTTAGCGAGATCAGGATGTAGAGGATTTGTCCCACAGTAACTTGATATCTTGATCATGGTTAATCTATAGTAGACTGTAGATATGAATTAAAGCTTCAGTTATGTCAAATGTAGGACATCTTTGTAATTTTTAACATTTTTGATGTTACACACCTTTGAATTATCAATTTAAGATGGGGTGGTATGCCTTTTTCTTCTACAACAAAAGATAAAAATATAAATACACCAATCGGCCATGACATTAAAGCCGCTTGCCTGATATTGTGTAGATACTTGGTGGCCACTTAAACAGCCATGTGGTGCACAGTGTCAGTACCTGCATGACCCTTTTCAGAAAGTAGCGCTAGAGTAGATCTTCTATGGGAGAAGACAACACATCAATGAACCCATGGCACCCACCACCCGTTCTCCTTCTTTTTTGTTGGTACTTACCAAGAAGATCCTTATGCTGGACCGTCTTTCTGCTTCCAACACATTAACGTTGAGGACGAAATCTTATTCTGCTGCCTAATATATCCCGTCCACTGACAGGTGCCATTTTAACGAGATAATAGATAGTTTTCACTTCCCCTGTCAATGGTTATAATATGGTTGTTTGATGTATGTAAACACATTTTACTGTAATAATCAGCTATGGTGCACAGAGGAGGGAGATACTCTCACCTACTGCGGTGCAATTTTAGTGATGCGCCTCGTGTTGCTTAATTTAATTTAGCAACCAGAGAAGGGACGATTGTGTTTTGCGTGTACTTCTCTGGAGAAGGTTTTGCTATTTTTATTTTTATTAAAGTTTACTTGGACATTAAAAACATGCCTTATTTTTTGTTTTGTTTTTTGAATTAAAGTTTGTTCTATTTTGCATGAGATTCTAATCTTGATTTCATAAATAAGGAAGCAGTGTTAGCTTCAATAATCTTAAACACATGCTTTTGTACGGTGCCTCCTCAATGTAAAGAAACCGGTTTTCCAGACTGATACATCAAACTATCCTGTCTGATCATTCCTTCATCGTTGTCCACATTTTGAATTTTAGCCATAGATGCTGAAGCTTCAGTTGTAGAGACTGTTAACGGTTGCTGTGGAGATTCCTGTAACATATCTAATTACATTTTGGAGCAGATTTCATAATTATTTCTAGCCACTTTCTGTAGATCTACTTTGGACACAAACATTAGTGGATAGATTCAGTAATTCTGGGCATTCAGACTGTATACAATATTAAATCACTGAAATTCTTATTTTACAAAGAAAATATGATTAGTTGGAAGTACTATGCTTAGCAATGCCTCCTCACAGCAAGAGAATTTTTGGTCCAAATTCAGACCTGAAGCTTCCCTGTGTGGGGTTTGCATGTTCTCCCTATCTGTGTGGGTTCCTTCTAAGTATCCTTACTTCAAACTTAAGTCCTCCCATGCATCATCAATGTATGGGTCGCTCCTAATTACCAATTTTCTATGAATTTCAAAGTTATCGGACATGCTTTTAAGCTTTAGATCCCATTTGGAGGTTCTTGACATCTATCAAGCACAGACAGAACTTGAAAATAAGGAGGGAAACACTCTAGATCCATATAGGAGAATGTCCATTTCAAATGATATACAAATATGAAATGAGAAATGAAACACATGAAATTAAACATTTTTCAATGTGTCTATCACTTTTTTATTGAAAAAAAAACGAGGAACAGGATCCTTTGTCAGTAATACATGTTCAACTGGTGGGGGCGAGTCTCACACCTTTGTTAAAACATGTATGGTTTAAACATTGAGAAACAAAGACATACATTCATACAGTTGAAATTGAAAATTTAAATTCACCAATCAAGCCCTCCAAATTTGGATGTGTATTTAAATTTGGAGGGCCCATCTTCCCCCTCTGTTCTGCTTAAGCCGGAACTGCCCTGCATCAGTATTTGCTACATGCTTGTTAAAGCCCCACCACCACCCCAGCATCCACCTAGAGGCTCCGACGGGGGACTTAGGATATTTGCTCATCACTTCCCAGAAATCTTGCTGTAAATTGTCTGCGGGGATTGATGAGGTCGGAGCCTACATGCCAAATAACATGTTTTGCAATTGTAATAAACAATGATAACGTGAGTTGTCAGACTGAACTTTTTGTTTTAATTAAAATAACATCCTACGCCGTCGTGGCATCCAGAAAAACCTGGAGGAGAAGCAAAAGGTTCTGGAAGCAAAGATTGAAGCGATGGATGGTGAGACCAGACCAGCCTACACCTGTCTGTCTGTAAACCTCAACAACACAGCTCTCAGTCGCTGACACTGGAGAAACCTTGCTTCAAAAATAAGTTTAAAAAAACTCTGAATACAATGTGCTTGTAGCTTTAAAAAGGTCAAAAAAATAAAAAAGGAAGGGACAATTTGCTTGGTGAAAATTCTTGAGACAAGAGGAGGTTTTTAGATAAAGGAAATCATGAATTAGCTGGGAATTTGATCTATATGTTATTAGTATCAAGTTTTGTGTCTCTGTCCTTTATTGCCAAAAAAACTATTTTCCCCTCAAAAAGCAGCTTTTTGCTGCCATACAATATCCAAAGCACCGTCTTGAAATTTTATATATAACCATTTAATGCTCTGCTCAGCTGTTTTGTTGAGAACATTTTGAGTCACTATTTCTTATTTTAAAATGTGTGTCAACTATCTGGGCCTGTCTATGAATGAGCCAGTGGCAGCATGTAAATGCAAAAAAGTAAGGGGCCAAGAATGGAGCCTTGGGGGACACCACAGTTCTAAGGGGCCCCCGTGAACTTAGAGGCATTAACTATGGTTATTGAGAAAGTCCTATTCAATAAGTAGGATTTTTTTGGACCATTAAAGCATGTGAGGACTTACTAAACAGAACTTGATACAACAAAAAAGTCTAATAAAAAATAATTTTCTAAAAACATTCTTTGTCAAAAGGTTGAGCAAATCTAATTAATTTTCACAATTTTACATGAAATACAGAACCCCATCATGAAACAATTTCACAGTAATATAAAATAATATTTTTTCTTTTTTCTGTTTAAAAAAAAAGCCCAACAGCAACTGGGCTCTGGTTTTCAAAAGGGTCTTCCCAAACACCGGCTCTTGTAACCGAGTTACGGGTATAGTGCTCAAAAAGCATTTATTTAAATTTTTTCCAGTGTGTTCCACGGAAAAATATTCAGTCAATATAGTAACAGAAATATTATGAAGAATCACATTTTTCTAAGACCCAACATCTACCTTAGAAACTAAATGCACTAAGCGGTAAAGCTGTAAAACACGAGCAGACTCCAATGAAAACAAAGTCAAAAATAATTACTGATACTGTTTGACTCCAATGTTTTATCGTGTTGGTGGATTTTAAATCTGTATTTAAAGTCTTTTTCACACTAATGTAATCGGGGCCATTTACTGAAAAATTGTGTGCTACAAAGTTTAGCCTACGATTTTTCCATCTGACCGCTCAACTGGTTTATTGTGATACGGTGTACATCATGCAGCTGTGGTAGAACGGCAGAGTGTTTGACAACTTGACACACTTTCTTCAGCGGTCTCCTCATCTTCCCTGTCTAGTGGATGACCAACAATGCTGAAAATATACTCCATGGGAATTCACTAATGCTAATAGTCAATGGTAATTGCCAATGCTAATGCTTGTATTAAAAACTGGGGCTGGTCGCATGTCTTTGTTTTATATTTTATTTATGTAATACTGTGTTTAAAAAAAAAATCTTTTCACTTAATGGCAGCAATCAATAAATAAGAGACTCTGGAAATAAAAGGCAAATAAAAGATTGTTATTTGTGATATTCCCTGACATTCCTTCTCAGGAATATAATACCAAAAAGGTCTGTCTGTATTTCAAAATGATCCTCTTGACCACACCAGTAACTAAAGTCTCAGGTTTTTGGGCAGTCGGAGCAGACTGGCCCGTATGTCAGTCACAGGACCAGGCAGTTTGCCCATGTTCTGCCATCGCACGGTGATGGGATCAAACCGGTGGACCAGTCCAGACTCACTGTAATCATCCTGGCAGTACCCCCCCAGTATGTAGATCTTCCCCTCCAGGACAGCCGAGGCTGCTCCCACATGGGGCACGGACAGTGATGAAAATGCCGTCCAGGAATCAACCGCAGGATCATACGTCTCACAGGCTAACTGGTCAGTGTATAACTTCCTCAGGTTACACAGACCACCAGCGACGTAAAGATGACCTCGCAGGGGTTCCATGCAATGCTGAGCTCGGTCATTTGCCATATCAGCAAGGTAGGTGCTTCCTCTCTCTGGGTGGTATAGGAATGTGGAAACCAGACACTCATACTTCAAGTTCAAACCTCCAGAAATGAAGATTCCTCCAGCTAGGACTGAAGAAACATGGCCACTCAGAGCTTGATCCAGGGGATGGACAAAGCTAAGAAAAACAATTCAAGAGCCACCATATGTGAAAAAAAAAATGTTTTAAAGCAAAGACATTGATATAGCATCTCTATTCCTACATTTTCATTCCAAACTAGAATGGACCAAGTCATTCTAATGTAAACGAGAACAGACAAACTTGCCTCTACTTTTGTGAAAGGATCATCTCATTTTAAGACTGTAAGAAGCTTACAAGAATTTTCAAACTTCATGCTAGCCAGGCGATAGAGGGACTTGCAATCGTTATGTTTAGAAGTATCAAAAAAAATAACTGTACACCAATCAGCCATAACAATAGAACCACTTGCCTAATACTGTGTAGGTCCCCTTTTTATGCCAAAACAGATTTGCGACACATTGTGTGTTCTGATTCCTTTCTATCAGAGCTAGCATTATCTTTTTAAAAATTCTATAAAGTTATTCTGACATTACATATCAATGGTTATAATATAATGGCTGATAGGTGTTTATTGCCTAATAATATCTTATTTCTTTGTTCAGTAAATAGTGTTACTGTCAGATTAATAGTTGTATTTTAGTAAGGCTACTCTTTTTCAAAGTCTATATTGGTCATTACCACATAGAGTTAAAACTACACTTTTGAAAGAGTTTAATATTTAACACTAAGACAGAGTATAACACCTATTAACACGGGTTAGTGTTAAGTCTACACAACACTTGTTTAGTTGAAATTAGTTGCATTTTAAAAACCTGCACGAATAAATATATAAGATCTACAGTTACTCCTTACAATTCTCAATATCATTGGTTACAGCCTTTGTTACTTGCTCTTCACAAAACCCTAATCTTTCCAATGGAAGGAGCTGAGAAAGATTTCTGCATAGTTGGATTAACACCAATGAGATCAATTCTGACAATTAACTCCAAAACTGAATGCCATTTCAATCAGAATGTGTTAAAATTACATGCTTGGGAGTGAAAATCAACTCTGAAATGTTCAACACTGAAATTTCCCGCTGTAAGGGGTTAATACTTCATGCAAACATCCTAATTTTACCTCCAGGAATCACTGTATGGGTTATACATCTCAACGCTCTCTATGTTGGTGTTTATCTCCTTATCTCCACCTATGGCATAAAGATGCTCCTCATGTGCAACCAATGAGAAGTTACTTCTCAGCTCCTGCATGTCAGCGAGCCTCTTCCATTGGTCCTCCACAGGATCATAACTGGAGTGTGTATTAAACATAAAAAATTTGAATAAAGATGAAAAAGGGTGAGTCCACATTGACAATCAATGTTAATGAAAGTGAGAAGAGATATTGTATACGTTTACCTGTAAGCGGACTTCATGATGTCATACTTGGTGTAGAAATAACAACCCCCAATGACATACAATCTTCCTTCCATTGTTGCTACTCCATGCCTGAACTTTGGCTTGTCTGGCATCTCACCTAACCTCCTCCACTCCATCTCCTTCACCAACCCAGTACCACTGCGAAGGGAGTTTGCAAACCACAATTCCCTGCTTGCCAAACGGTGGCCACCATCTGGGTTCAACTGATCTCCCCCAACCAGAACCAGAACGTCTTTGGGACGCCGGACCCGGCACTGATTGTGAATTTTTGGAAGGTTGACAACAAATTCCTTGAGTGCTGATCCGTAGAGTTTCACCTCCTTGTTTCCGAGGCACTCCATACGCAAGTTAATTTCCCTAACTTCCCTGAACTCTCGAAAGGTCATAAGTGGGAACCGCACTCCTGTCATCAATAAATCAGCCTGCCCCAATCTCTCCTCAGGTTCAACCTCAACCCAAGATGATACAGCCCGAAATACAGCCAACTCTGAAGGTGCACACAAACCATCACTACGGAGGATATCTAGAAGCTTCTCTGCAGGGAGATCTTGAAACTTTGCTGTGGCTGACACCTCCCAGAAGTTCCTCAACACAAAGTCATTGGCCTCTTCGAGGAGCTCTGACATCCCATAGGCTTCAGCAAAAGATGCTACATCCAGGCATGAAGTTGGCTCCATTTCCTGCCTCATGAAATTGAGACAAAGCGAGAAGGCAGGCTGGAACTGAAGCTGGAGTGCCAGGCAAGTGATCTCAAAGACACAGTCCCAGCTTAGCAGAAGGGTCCCACTGTAGGAGAAGCTAATCAGAGCCTCTAACTCAGAAGCTATCAAGAAGGGAAGGGCAACACGGGTCTGATGGGATTCCCTCATACCGCAGGTGAACATTCCACGGAAGTAATCACTACTTGCTGCCAGGATAACTTTGTGAACTAGAAAAGAAGCAAAACAGGAGTTCCACAATAATCATCAACAAAATTTCTGAGGATTTCTTTCATAAGAATGAACTAATGTCTACTAACCAGGGAATGAAGCGTTGTCCACATCCAAAATGACATCACACCCCACTTTGTCTGCCCGCAGATTATCAATGGACTGAAGAGTCTTCTTCATCCAGTCCTTCTTAGGCATCACATCTTCCTTCGTCATCTCCTCCTCTTTGTTGCAGAGATCCAGTATTCTAGGGACCTCCAGTGCTTGAGCTGCAGCCTTAATTAGGCCCATGCGATCCTCATCTATAGAAAATACCTCTCCAGTGTAGGCGAACTGCACAACTGCCTGAAGCCCGATATGATCAACCTCCGGACCCAGACACACGGACCTCCTTTGGACTTCTAGATCCTCATCATGGTCTGATGGGGCGCCAATTACAATCGTCAGACTCTCCCGGATGACAGAGCTGACAGCAGCCAGGACTGCTGAATGCACATGGAAGCTTTTCTCATCATGAGTGATCAGAGTCAGGTCTGTGAGAAGACATGAATCCCATAATTCCTTTATGGCCATGAAAACCTTTTCAGGATAGGTTCCACAGTAGTATGTGTGGACATGTCCCTCCTGACCTGCCATCCCAGTTTTCTCCTGACCTGTCCCCTTCATCCTGGTCTCTGACTCCTCCGTCTTACCCCTACCACTCAGCAGCCCTATCCTGGAGTCGTTGTAAGCCACGATCCTCCTCAGCTCTCGGTTGTCTTGTTCGATCCCTTCTTGTCCTCCCTCTTGTATCACTTTTTTCCGTGTCTCCTTCTCTCGCCTCCATTGTTCCTCCCATTCCAGTGGCAGGTGAAGGTTGGTAAACTCCATGACAACGACTTAGTTTCACTTTCTCTTGAAACAAACGTAAATGGGATTTATGTCTTTCTGAAATCAACCATAACTTAAACTAGTTGTCCTTCATGTTTACTTTCTCTCCCGCTTGAATCTCATCTCTATCAGACACAACTTTCCTCACAGCGTAAACAAGAAGCTATTAATAGCTATAGGGTCAGTCAGATTCTGTTTCCGCTGAACCTTGGATCAGGCTTCATTGTAATGTGGGGATAGAAATAAAGATGATGGTTTTGCAGGTGGTGACCACAGACCATTTCCCTCTCCTCGTCTCTTCTGGCTGATTCTTGGCTTGTTTTGTATTTTTTCATTTCCCTTGCAGCTAGTGGTAGCATGAGGCAGTATCTGAAGCCCACAGAAGTTGCACAGGTAGTGCAGCTCCTCCAGGATGGCACATCCATACGCGTTTTAGGTGAGATACCAGGAGACAGTACAGTACACCAGGAGAGGTTGAGGGGGCCATAGGAGGGCAACAACCCAGCAGCAGGGCCGCTAGTTTCTCCTTTGTGCAGGGGAAACAGGAGGAGCTCTGCCAAAGCCCTACAAAATGACCTCCAGAAGGTCACTGGTGTGCATGTTTCTGCCCAAACTGCCAGAAACAGAGTCCATGAGGGTAGCTGAGGGCCTGACGTCCACAAGTGGGGCCTGTGTTCACAGCCTGGCACCTGGCGACCCGATTGGCATTTGCCAAGAGAACACCAGAATTGACAGTTTCACCATTAGCACCCTGTTCTCGTCACAGATGAGAGCAGGTTCACACTGAGCACAGGTGATAGACGTCAGAGATCACAGTCTGGGGATGCTGTGGAGAACGTTTTGCTGCCTGCAACATCCTCAGCATGACCGGTTTGGCGGTGGGCCAGTGATGACCAGGGGAAGCATATCTTTGGAGGGACAGACCTAAACGTGCTAGTCAGGGGTACCCTGATGGCTGTTAGGTACCGGGATGAGATCCTCAGACGCATTGTCTGACCATATGCTGCTGCAGTGAGTCCTGGGTTCCTTATGGCGCATGACAATGCCCAGCTTCACTGATTGTGTCAGCAATTCCTGGATGACGAAAGTATTGATGCTATTGATTGGCCAGCCTGTTCCCCAGACCTTAAGCCAATCGGGCACCTCTGGGACATCGTATATTGTTGCATCCACCGCCGCCACGTCGCACCACAGACTGTCCAGGAGTTGTCTGATGCCCTGATCCAGGTCTGGATGTCAGGAGACCATCCGTCGTATCATCAGAATCATGCCCAGATATTGAGTGCATACAGGCAGGTGGAGAACATACACACTGCTGAACCACATTATGAGTTGTTTTGAGGGAATTCACAATAGTGGGATCATCCTGGTATCTCATTATTCCACTTTGGTTTTAAGTATGATTCTGAATGGAGTCCTCAATGGGTTAATAAATTTGGTTTCCTTTGAAAGTTCTTACTTTCTTTTGTTCTCATTACACTAAATTACACTATGTAAACAATATAGATTTAATCCAACGTTGGTGAAAACGAATCGACTCAAGTGGATCAATGATATTTTACTATAAAACTTCTTTTTTTACTCACAAGTGGAGCTTTCTTTACAAAACATACTGTTTTTTTGGACATAACTCCACATTTAATTTGAGGAGTTCCAATCAGGGGGGTTTCTTGTACAACTCAAGGGATTGGGGAATATTTGGGGAGAATAGAACAGAATAGAATCTTCCCTCTGATATGTAGTGGAGTATAAGTAGAAATTAGCATAACATGGAAATAATAAATAATCAAATACAGTATATTGAATGTGTACTTCAGAACAGTACTTGAATAAATGTTCTGCAATTGCAGCCAGACATAAACTGAATTATTAATAAAAGAAAAAACAATAGAAATAGATACTTTATTTATCCCAAGTTCTCTGCGTTTGACCCATCCCTGAGGCAGCAGTGGGCAGCTCCTTTAAAGCCTCCAGAGTTGTGGTACCGCTCTGCAGGATCCCTCCTCTTTTCCTGTAGAGCGTGGTTTTTGTTTTGTTTGCTGGTTATCTCTGCTTCACAGATAGTGCAGGCTGGCATCAACACACCTGCCTCCATATCTTTATCAAGGTTAGAAGCATTTAACCATGGTGCAAACAATCACTCCTCGTCCGATCCATCAGCCTCCCAAGTGGTAATTTTAGTGTGACTTTGTGATTTATTCTATAAAGACGGACGTTTATGGTTTGTTTTAACATCTCCTGTGCTTCTTCCTGCTCACCTCCGCCCAGCTCCGGATTCAAGCCGGCAAACCTCTGTCCAACCACTCCACTATTACTCTTTCTTTCAAGCCTAGGATCTCAGCCTGCCTTTCACCTCCGTCCAAGTTTGTATTCCACTCCTTGCTTCAAAAGCCAAATTACTGCTCTCCACCAACAGCATCACTAGTCTCTACTGTTATTTTTGTTCAGTTGGTTAATTTCTTTAAACCGGCTTAAACCATCGCCTTTTTCCGTATTCTGCTCTTGGGTCCAATAAGCTTCAATGCAGTTGTTAACACCCAGGGAGCATATTGGGTTCAGGGTCTTGCTCAAACAACCCTACAACATGTGGACTAGCAGGGACTCAAAACCAACCACCTTCTATTCCTCCGGCTGGGAGAAGGCCACTCTACCTGAGATAGCCATCAACAACATCATGATTATGCTGTGATGTGTGTTATTTTTCCACAATACCTTTAATATCCATTAAGCACAGTCATTTTTATTTTTTTAATTTTACTTAATTTTGTATATATGTATTATGAATATAAAATATATTTCAAGTCTAACATGAGGTGCTAAACTATAGAACATTATTTTATTTGAGGTGCTATATGTACAGTATAAGAAAAAGTTAGAAATATACTCCAATCAACCCTAACTTTATGACCACTGCTGTGAAGTAGGAATAATATAGATTTTCTCCTTGCAATGGCACTTGTCGGCGGTTTGTGATATGTTATGCAGTACATACTGGAGTTTAGGTGTTGGAAGCTGGATAAATATAATGATCTGAGCAAATTTGTCAAGGGCCAAACAATGATGGCTAGCCAGCTGGGTCAGAGCATCCTTTGAACTGCAGGCTTTCCCGGTCTGCAGTGGCTAGCACCTATCATAAGCAGTCAAAGGAAAGACTATCGGGGAACCGAGTCATGGAGGTCTTAGGTTTATTGCTGTTATAAGCCTGGGAGGCAGAGGATAGCCCATGATGTTTGATCCCACAAAAGAGCTGCTGTAGCACAAAGTTAAACCTAGTCCTAACAGAAAGATCTGAGCCCTGTAGTGTGGCTTTGGCAGCAAAAGGAGACGCATACATTAAATATAGGTAGGTAGTTATAATGTTATAGCTCTTCTGTGTATTTACTTTTGTTATAAGAAGTGTAGTTTGTGTGAAATGTGAAAATTACTTTTCCTTTATTGTCATCCCTGGGGAAAGGAAAACTTGAGTGTCTGTGATGAACCCAATTTTCTTATTTCTAAATCTAGCTACATAACGAAATTAAACAAATCCTAGTCAGCAGTTTCATTTTTTTTTGTTTTTCAGGCAAGCAATTCCCAAATGAACTCACCCAAAAAACAGTGCTTGTCATAAAAAAGCTCCCCCTTGTGAGTAAAACATGATATATTTAAGATAGCTCTCCTTGAGTTGAATTCAAATTTGGACAATATTGGACCAACAGTTGAGAATTGATGTCTCCAGAACTTTCGAGATAAGGCTTCACCTAGTGTAGGAAATATACACTTGACTTTTTCCAAAATCAATCCAAGCTCTCCTGGCACCAAGGTCTATGTAGGTAAATCATTTGAAAATGATCCCTGAAATAATTTTTGAATGATCTCGTTAAGATGACATTGTTGATGGCTATATCAGGTAGAGTGGCCTTCTCCCAGCTGGGGGAATGGAAGGACGACATACTTTATACCAGACTTTGCAGGTATATAATATTCAGTCTCCTCCTGGCTCCTTTAACACTACAGTTAAAACACAGGCAATTATTTATAATGGAGAGTGACTCCTTTTATTTCGAAATTATAAAAATATTGATACATGCTTTTACGCTTGATGTTATAATAATTTTACACAAAATAAGATCTTCCAAGTGACAATAATCTTTATTTTCACAGATACAGGCATTTAATATTCAGATATCAAATTAAGTTGTCACCTCCATGATCAGACTTCTGTGATTTTAATGTTTAAATATTTTAAAATAATGATTGTTTTTTCTTATTTTTTTGTGTTGCTTACAAAGATAATATGAGCAAAAGTAGAAAGGTAAGACCCATTCTGAAGTATCCCTCATTTTTCACTGTCCTCATTTGAAGGTAACGAGGTATTTTGGGTAAGCCTGGTCATCGTTGAAGACCACAAACATGGAAGGCTGCTGCAGGTTGTCCACCACGCTATCGAAGCAGTCAGCGGGGTCTGAACTTCGGGGAGGAGCAGCTTCCATGGAAGGATTACCGACTGTGTAACGGCCGGTCAGGACACAAGCAACAAACAGTCGCCTCACGCCAGCCGAGTCAACTTTGGCAAATTCAGAGGCTGAATAATTTGCATCCACTGCGAAGTAAACTCCCTTTCCATACGCTGCACCTGGGACAGAAACACATAAAAGACACGCTTGTATTGCACTGAGTGGAGCACCGTGTCATCTGTCTTTATGAAAAGCACTTTGTTACACTTTGGTTTGGAAAAGTTGCTGACTAAATAAAGCTTTACTTACTCACTGCAGTACGACATGATTCAGAGAACTTTAGCCTAAAACTAACTACTATACAATCACATCCACGTTTGCTCAAAGGTTACATGCCTATCTCCTCTCAAGTGACTGACAGTAAGAGCATGCTCGGACTAGCTTACTGTATTTTCTGACTGCTTACACCTTTAAATGGAGAATACTAACCTCAGCCCCACAGGCTAAAGAACAGATTTATGCATCCGTCCATCCTATTGCTAAACTCAAATCAGGGCTCTGACAACTGAGATCTGAACCTTAAGAGGTTTTCCAGGCATTTCCGACCCCAGGGTAGACCCACTCACCGGACCAGATTAGATATAATCTGGTCTAGAAAATGCCTCGGATTGAGCTGGAGAGTGTTGCAGGGGAAAGGGACAGCTAGTAAACTCTAGCCTAGTGCTGCAGTCCGATAAATCCCACATGTCAAGTATAAGTCCATAACGTTAGGTCCACAAGTCTTATGGATTGCCTACATTTTGAAGTCCCTACAGAAATTTAAAGGTTTATTACTTGAAACTACTGGGGTCGCCTACATTGTTAAAGATTTTAACAAGTTTGTCATTGTGTGATGATTCAGTTGGTTGCTGGCCTTTGCCTGTGCTTTTAATTTGAAGGGGATTTTTTTATGCATGCGGAGTGCTTTCTATTTACACTCCTTAACAGTAAGTGCCGGAAATGCCCGGTAATGCTAATTGACGCCCGCCATATCACAGCATAGAAGAAGACCAGCAAAGCTTGTTTTCATAAGCTAATTGAGAATGGTGATACGCAGGTACGACCACGACTACATGAGATATGGATTTTCATACATTGAGGACAAAGAAGGACAAAAACCTGTGTGTTCTCACCTGCTGGCCGTCTTCTTTTATCATTAAACTTCTTTTTTTGTGTTGGCATACTGTGATATTCGGTACTATCTCAGGTTCAAACTGCACCATCTTTTCATTTAATACATTTGAGAAGCTGAAAATTTTCCTCGATTTGGGTCGCAGTTTGTCATTAAGGTAAATACACGAATATTTACCTTATTATGCTCAGTATGCATTATGCTCATTTAATTTGTATCTGTTCATTTTTGATGAAAAAACACCTTCTAAAGCCTAATAAAGGTGATTAGCTGGGTTGTTAATTAAGCATTTTTACATGTTTTGCTATCTAGTTTGGTTCTTGCATTTTTTTATTCATGTATTAAACAATACCACTGATTTCCAACTGACTAAAATGATCAATGTGAAAACATTCCTTACCATTTTCTCCTGCGAAGCTCCTGTCAAATCTGTTTTTCTCAATGCAGGATGGGCCATGGTACAGAGATTTTTCCCCGAGCTCTGCCTCACCGTTTTTGGCGAGAATTCGCCGCCTACACACAGCATAGGCGTTCCACAGGTATGAGTTTTGCACACGCTCAATCTGAAATCACAAAACAGACTAACTAATTTTGCCTCGTAGGTGTTCAAGCATTACAAACATGAAATAATTTGGCAATGAAAAGTGTGTGTTTT
Source organism: Lophius piscatorius (assembly GCA_009660295.1). Lineage (NCBI taxonomy): Eukaryota > Metazoa > Chordata > Actinopteri > Lophiiformes > Lophiidae > Lophius > Lophius piscatorius. The sequence continues at coordinate 72,041 of VRLP01000127.1, read as the reverse complement.
TGTCTTTGAATACCCACTTTGAGAATTGTGAATTTAGCCGTCTGGAGAAAACCCCGAGCTACAGCTTTGTATTCTTCTGAGCTCACCTGCAGCTCCAAATTTTTAAAGCTCTCCTCCTGCATGGGTTCCCAATGGCTTGGCGTCTCAAATACTACTGTTGAATTCACAACAATTAAATTATGGTTTGAGCATTCTTCAGATAAATACAAAAAGATAATGGTTTTAAGATTATTAAGACTAAAGTAAAAAGTGACATGCCTGTGTCCGTCTCGTTTCTTTTCCCTTTGTAGGCGATCCCTGTGCTACTGTCTGTGGCCTGACATGCCTTCAGGTTTACTTTTACGGCCATACCATCTGGTGCAGTGCCATCTACAAACACTTGTCTCTTCAGAGGAGCCTCCTCCAGCGAATGGTTCTCCTGCAGGCTCAGTTTTTGCCAATCTTCATCTACCTCCTGAATGGACCCCTGGACGTTGAGAGCTAGCATGGCTTTTTCTTTCTCTTGGAGGTCTTGGCCAATAGCTTTTTGGATTGCCGTGTTCACAAACTCAAGAATGCTCAAAACGTCCTCTTTTAAGCCTTTCAGCAGATAAACATCTCCACCGGTACCCGACCAATCTCCACCTCTGCTGCTGCTCTCTGCAGAACCTCTCCTGTACTCCATGCAGACATCCAAGCCTCTGAGCTTTGCATGCATTGCCTCTAGCTCCATTGCATAAAGTCTGGAGAGACTATTCACATTCAACTCTCTCTCTACTAGCTGCTTCTGCAAGATGCCCTCCAGGTCTCTCTTGATGGTGCTGACGGTGTTTGGACGGCATAAAATCACACTGATTACGGTTGGTGGTGGCGTTACAGGGATGAAGGTCTGGTCTTGAGGTGCTGAAGTTGAGGAGGTTCTTGAAATCTTGTCTTGACAGCTCATGAACATTCGTTTCACTTTTCCTAAAGAAAAGAAAAGGAAAAGGATAATAAAACTCTAGGTTTTCATCATGGTTTTATCATTCTATATGTATAGCCATGTTAGTTGGAGATTCATTGGCCGCCTGAATTCCATATTCAAAACAAACCTGAAATAGCTCCGCCTCCAGCAGGTGTATTTGCATAGCCTTAATGTCTACAGGTTAGACCTAATATAATTTATTTTCACTGTCGATAACATTGTACCTGTTTGAGTAATTTGTGATTAAATAATAAGAAATACCAATATTTCTATCTGCCCCAGATCAGTTTTTTTTTTAGATAAAAAAAATCTATATTATCTTTATATTACACCTTGAAACAAAAACAATCAGTGAATTTGCTCAAACTATTTGATAACCACTGCATCACAAGTGACAGAAATACCACAAATGTAATGCTATTCTAGGCAGTTTTTGTGGGATAGGACCAGGAGGACTCTACATTTAGCATAGCTGGATAGCCATTGTGGCCAAAAACGGGATTTTGACCCCTGAGAGGGATTTGGGTGCAAAATACCACCTATGTCCATAATGAAGAGCTGTGTGCACATTCTACAGTTTTTGGCTTGACAAAAATAAAATGTCTCGTTAAAATCTAGCATTGTGCGCACATTAAAAAAATATGCAAGAACTAGGTAGAAGCCCAGTGATTGGCCGGTCGGTGCTGGGTTAAGATTTGTGGTTCATCATTTCAGTGAAACGTCTTGAGAAAAATTGGCTTGGATTTAAGGTCCCTTAAGGATATACAACAATCCTCTAATGCAGTCAATAGTTATACCGGTTCTAATGTTGTGGTTGATAGGTGTATGGCGTCAGTTTGTAAACAATAGTACTAATAATGATTTCTGCTTCACAGAGATCAAACACATACAGCCATTATCACAATATTGCAGTGCCACATGGACATCGATCAGCCACAACATTAGCACCAAAAACTGAATTTAATGTTGTGGCTTATTGGTGTACTCCAAAGCCTTTGTTGACTCATTTCCAGTATGTGATTGATTTGACAGTACACTACATACTGGTTTTCTAGCGGAAGTAGAGGATTTGAGACATAGCTTTAGTTGATAAACCTGGTAAATATTACTTTATAATTACTGATCACCAAGTAAATTATCTTTAAGCCTTATAAATGAGGACAAACCTCCGAGTGTGAGGTGGCGAGAGGCCAGTTGTCCAAAGCGATTCTCCAGTTCTGACCTGCAAATATGCACAGGAATTTAAAAGAAGCAGCTCTGGCTGGTCATCAAAGCAAACTATGGCACGATTAGTTTTATGGAAAACATGTACTGTATATCTGACCTGAAGGCCAGGAAGAGCGGATGATGCAGGATGACAATGTGAATAATTGACAAGGACTTTGGCTTTAAGTCCATAATGGCTGACGTCATACCATCCAGCATGGCCACACAAGCTTTAGTCCAGTCGACAGCCCCGACACCTGAATGGAAATGTAGACATACCCCAAAATGATGCCATTCTCAATTACCGTTTAGATCCTAAGATCACGCCGTGATCCTTTATTTTTACATTTCCACTTATGTTTATATTCTATTTTTTTTATACTCACTGCATTCTCTGGCACAAGAAATTTCTTCGGGATTAATAAAATTTTATCTTATGTCATATGGTGACTGGTCGGGACTTTTGTCATCAATACTTTTTTACTAAGTATGTCGACATCAGATGTCATTCATGTCAATCTACGTCTTTTTCGTATTCAATTTGAAAATGATATTCTTCTTTGCGCTGTGATTGAAGCACAAATGACCAGTATTGATTAATTCTCTGGAGTTTGTGGTCAGACTGGGGTTAAGGCTAAAACTAAGCCTTTCACAGCATTCAAAAATGTTCAACATGCTAATGTTTGGTAACATTTTTTGGTTTAGGGATCACGCTAGCTTTACCTCGGGATCCAAAGGATTAATTCACCGGATTCTATCCAACTTTTTTAGTCCCAGTCTAAATCCTGTTTAATAATAGACGTATAGATTATGAAGAGGAAGCAACCTTTACTGTCACTATTAGATTTTGGCTCTACTCTGACATCTTCTATGAAAAACAACTGTTTGGATGGACTAGCAGTACCTTAGGTGGTTTGGTGGTTTGGTACAATTTGTTCGATTTGCAGTATAAGCCAACAGCAGTGTGTTTTTTGGGTTTGCCGATTAAAGATTCATGACGTACACTTCCATTGCTGATGATTGAAAAGTTAATTCAGAATGCCAGCGGTTCTAAATGATAATCTAATTCCGTACTCAGACAAGAATCATCAAGCAGCCAGATGATGTCATTGATGAGGGTGATGATGAGATTGATGAGTCAAACATCAAATTGGCGAAAATAACTAAGATGAAAATATGATGAAATGTGACTTTCTGTTCCATCAAGCTGGCTTTAGACACATGAATGAAAAATGAATTTCATCCTAACCGACTCGTACTAGTCCATCCATTGTCTGTTAGCACATGTACACATAAACACTCATTAACATATACACATGCAAATACACACACTACTAACCAGTATTAATGGCTGGGAAAGATACTGAGCGGAAGCCTTTGTGTTCACACCGCATCAATATCTTTTTGCATTGTTTTCTGATCTTCTGAGGTTCACACTCAAAAGCAGCATGAATGATTTTCCTACAGCCAAGCATCCCGGGTCCAGTGGCGCATATGAGGTCGGATGGAACACCAACTGTAGGAAAAGTAAACATTTAAGTAAAATCCTGATCTCGTAGTATTTTCACATCTTTTAAAGCTGGTCTTAAGGCTTACATTTGAATAACTCTGCTTGGACGGCGGCCCCTGCTGCCTCCAGAATAGCTTTGGACACACCTGTCAAGTTTAGAGCACAGCTACAGTCAGAGGTGTCTGTATAAGGCCAATACAAACATTCAGAAAATCCAACAATCATACCACAGTGGTGATTGGAGAAGTCTGTCGTGTTGATAATGACATCAGTTCTCTCATGAATGATGTCACCAAGCACCAGCTTAAGCGTGACTCCGCCCAGTGTGGCGGTGACCTCATTGTAACTTTCAGAGACATGGCGGTAAAAGGAAGCTAGACATACCAATATAAAAAGAAAATATCCACAATTAAACCTACACCAATGAATGACACAATCAATGGAAATTAACTTGAAAAAAATTGAAGATGAATGAGAACGACATCATCTTCATTTTGTATGTCAGAATCTCACCACCGTAGTCAAGCCACTTACTAGCAGCAGATCTTTTAGTACACTATAAACCTGGCCCACTTATAAAAATTCAAAATAATAGCAGAGGAAGAGTTCAAACCAGGGTTTTTTTCTCTCCGGTGGTTAATATCTGCTTATTGTGCATGCGGCTCTTAATTTGCCTGCACCTTAGCAATAATTGAACATACACAAATGGTGGTTCCTTGTTGCTGCTTTACTTCCTCCTTGTGGCTTAATCTAGTCATAGCAGCCATAAATACTGAGGAAATGAGTGATGGAAAGGAAATATTCATGTTAACCTTCGTCTGGGTTTGTGTTGTTCGTGAATCCTCTGAGATGTATAGTTTCCTGGGAAGATTGGAAGGCCTGTGGGAACAACATGAACAGTTCTATTCCAGCTCCACATAAAAAATAATTTTCATTTTCTAATTTCTGAATATGATATTCCATTTACTCAAATATAAACCACTAAATTGAAAACGCTGCACCTTTAATAAATAACCTGGACACAGTATGCCCTCAGTTTGACTTCAGTTAGTGTTTTGTTGTTTGGGGGGGCTTCACAACGCTCTCCATCACCATTTCTTTACCTTGCTTGATTCTTTATCTTTGGGGTAGACGACAATACGGACCAGGAAAAATGCAGTTCGGGCTCGGCTCTGCTCAAACCCACGGATTTCCTCTAGCAGGACCTTAGATACCACACTATGAGGAAAACGCAAAACTTCACCTGTCCCAATCACTGGGACAGCAATTGAACGAAAGCCTCTGATATCGCAGGAATCCAGGATGTTTCTGAAGCCCTGTCTCAGAACCTGGAAAATGGTTAAAGATTACTATGCCCCTTACTTTTGGAAGATATGAAGACATGTCACTTTCTAAAATACAGAAACATATCACCTGGATAGCCGTTCCATGTTGGTTATTATCCCAGGGGATGAGGTTGAGGAAAAAGACTCCTTTAGTCTGAAGTGGAGGCAAACCCTTTACCAGGACCGTGTGACCAGGAAGTGTTGGTCCTCCTGCTTCTTTTTTAAACTCGGCATTCAGTTGAGGTCCAATCAGGCTGGACAAGATGTGCCCAACACGGGTAGAAAGAAGGTCATGGTCAATCATAGGAGATACCATACAATCCACCTAGGAGGACACGACAACCAAAATCTCAGCAGCATGTTCATCTGGAGAGTAGATTCTATGGTGTTCACTCTTTGTACTAATAAAAGTGATAGAGGCACTGATTCCAAATGTATTAGCCAATTCCAATTAGTTACCTGTATTTTTAAGTATCGATAAAAAGATTAAAAAACACATTAACTTTCTCCACCTGTATTCTGAATATTTGCTAATAACATTTATGCATGACTAATACATAAAACTATTTAATTCAAACAAATCTAGAACTCAAATTCAAAATACATTGCTTCAAGTTCATTTACTTTTTGGTGCAAAAAAAACAACTAAAAATGAAGTAATATCCGACTCAGTCTAACTTATATTCATTTTTCAAAACAGCTTTGGCAAATTTATGTAACAAAAAACCTTTAAAACGCCCCAAATCTCGAATTAAAAGCACAAGCGGTCTAAGGACAAATCTTTTTCATAAATCTCCAACAAAATTAAAGTGCAGTATTTATGTATATTACAAGTAATAGTAATAATCAATAATAATTGTTACTCTTTATTATACACAGTACATACATACATATATGGCAACATTGTGAAATGATCTATCTGCATGTGACCTCTCCCTGAGGAGCAGTGGGCAGCCAGTGAGCAGATTAGGGTTCAGGGTCTTGCTCAAGAACCCTACAACATGTATGCTGCAGGGACTGGGATTAAACCGCTGATCATTCCAACTGAGCTACATCCGCTGAATGAACATAGGTGCCACAGGTAACAGAGAACAGGAAATAACAATGCACCTTGTTGTTGCTTTGGAATCGGCTTGCAGCAGGTTGTGTGTGCGGCTTCTTGTGGGATTAAATACATTTAGTCATGCGATTTATGCAAAACATCTCCAATATCACATGCAAGGTTTCTATAAAATATTCCACAAAGACTCTTCTAGTTGTTGCTCATGAAAGTTAGTGAGCTTCTGGCTCGCCCTTTGCTCTCACTGGGCATTCTGCTAATGCTAGCTACTCTGCTAAAATTAGCATCTTCAAACTTGGTTTATTCCTCATGGTTTAGGTTTTTTGTCTTTTCCTTATTCATAGTGAAAGACAATCTGCACCGTTGATGAAGCTCCTGCTAGTGTGAGTGCGACCACTAACATCGTGAGGTGCCACAGAGTCAGCCATACTGTTAGTGCTAACCCGACCACCGTGGTCATGCCCCAACCGGATAGTCGGCAGTTTGGTTCAAGGACTAACCCTGCAATCTTAGGAGTAATGTCCTAGGTTGCTCGAGACAAACCCTGAACACCAATTTGCCCCTAACGTGCTTCACACTGCTCGGAAATAATTTCACTAAGTTGCTCTGTATAGTACTTCACAATCACCTGTGTAATAAAGTGATAATGAAGACATAGGCCTGGCGATGATCTGTCGGCCGGCTGATAGAGAAATGCCCCGCTGATAGATACACTTTTAAAACTACAACATAAGCACTTAAATTTAAAATTGCCAAGACTTCAAAATCTGTTGAAGTTTTCTCACCTGTTGGGTCTGAATGGACCCCTGCATGATTTCTACATGAACAGCCTCCACAGGAGCTCCAGCAGTGGCTCCTCTTGCACCGACATGGACAGCATCACCGATCTGGGATCCTAAATCACTTGTAATGTTTTCTGTTGTGATCCCTTTGAGAAGACGATCACATGTTTCCTGCAATGCCCTCACCACCTCTCCTCTGGTATCAATCAGGATGATTCTGTCCAAACTTCGTCCTCCCTGAGTGCCAAACTCCCTCACAGCAGCTACAATAGCCTCAGAGCAGACAGAGACAGGAACACCAAACAAGCCAGAGCTGATGCAAGGTATGGCTATGGACTTGAATCCCTTCAGTTCCGCTAGGTTCAGAGCAGACCAGACTGCTTTCTCTAGTAAGGCCCTTTCCCTGCCGCCTGAGTTCCCAGTTTTGGGCCCAATAGCATGCAGTAGCTTTTTACATTTCAGGTTCCCCCCTGTTGTCATAGCCACTTCACCCACAGGAACTTTTCCCATTTTCTCCACTAGCTCACTGCTCTCTTTCTGCACCTCAGGACCACCTGCTTTACTCAGCGCAGCAGCAACACCTCCAATGTGGTTCAGATCTTCATTGGCAGCATTCACCAATGCATCAGCGTCAAGTTTGGTGATGTCACCATGACACACCAGCACCTGCAGCCGATCACAAAGGCTGTAACTAGCAACTGTTGCTCTTCCATCTTGTCTGGAGGCATGAGGCTGTTCTACAAGCCGTATGAGACACTTGTGAGAATGAGCAACACTTAACATTTGCTCTCCTCCAGAGGGTGTTGAGAAATACCTTGCTGCCCCTGGCAGGTCTATAGTGACTCTGTCCTGAACAAGGGAGTTTAGAAATGGACCCAACCTGTTCCTGACATCGGTTACTTTGCTGGATGGTCCTTCCAGCAGCACAGTGGACGCAGAGGCAAATGTTAAAGGATGGAAGATGACCCCTGAATAGTCAAAACTGTGCAGCTGTAGCAATTCTGGTAAGAGCTGCACTAACTCTAGGAAAGGGAGAACAATGCAGTTTTTTTTGCTTGCTTGGTCAGAAATAAAATGGGTGAGGCTTTCATGGAGCTCTTCAACCTCTTTCCAGTTTCTGGCCTCATCCACAGCTGAAGGTTGAGCGAAACTCTTTACTAAAACTTTTCCTTCATCCGGGTAAAGCTGGGCTGAACAGGCCAAAGCAGAAAGTCCTCTCTCTAGGTCTTTCTCAGCCTTGGGACTCTCCTTCAGGAAACCAAGGAGGTAAGAATCGACTTTTATTTCGTATTCTTCACCAATCGTTGTCAGGCTTTCTCTGCCCTGTTGGACAGATGAACCTTATTCATTAAATACAGTTGAAAGTCTTAAACTGACTAACTCCATCCAATGCAAAAACAGACTTTCTGATGCATAAAATGAAGAAAATGGTTGAAACATCTGAGAGTTTTGCTTTTATTCTCTCAATACCTTGTTCTTTTGAGTAATTTCTACATATGTTGTTGTTGCTTACAATATTAGTCACGATTTCTCATGGTTGACCATAAATTGGACACAAAACTTGAATCACTTTTGCCTGAAATCATTTTTGCCTGTGATCAGAGAGAGCATGGGATGCCTCATGATGACATTGACCCTTTCAAAACAGATTAAAAAAACATGTTTTTGGTTGAGATGTTGTCTTCAACATTTAGAGGGAGTATTTTAGAGGACTATCCATCCTTACCTGTGTTGATGCTGAGTCACGGTTATGACCTAACGGCTCAATTGCAGGTTCTGGGCTGCTTCTCACCATCAGCACCAGACGACCATCTGCAAATTCCAACACATGCGCGGACTTCTGCAAGACTCTTTGCTGAGCTAGGAGATAAAAGAAGACAACAATTATTAGGGCTCTCCTAGAAGGAAAATGACACATTTTCTTGTTGAAGATTCTTAAATATTTGCTGTTTTTTGTTGTTGTTTATGATAGGCCATTACCAGTTTTGGGATATTGAAGTGTTACTTGGACAAACTAGAACTTTGAGATTACTAGAAAATTGTAATGTTTGATTCATTCTAATATTATTTTATACATTAGGCATTAAAATCAATTATTAGACTTCAGCATATAAAGTCCTCTCTAACTGCCTCTTAGTTAAATCTAAATGAAAGTGTATAATTGATGGATCCTGAATTCTATGCTGTGTTTTGTCTTGAAAAGCAGGATGTCAGTGAACTTTGATTGTAGCTGTGCTTTAGTCTGCTGGTTTCAATTGATGGTATGAAAGGATAGAAACGATTAGTGAATCAGGAATATTCTTGTCTAACGCAGTATCACTTTCTCTCTGTTTGACCCAAGAGGTCAAACAGAGAGAAAGTGAAAATAAATTTTAGCTCCAGAATCACCAGTACCAGTTTCAAGAATGGCCTCTTAAAGTTGCAACTTTTTCTCTTAAATATGAAGCAACGCATTGATATTTCTGTCAACAATCTATTTATTACCAATGCTTTTATAAATAATACAGCTAAGATATATCAGTGTTACTTCTGGAAACAAAGGTTAATTCTTACCACATGCAAGTGAAAATTGATGCAGATGCAAACGGTGTATCCGCCAACAACCGTATGGTGGGGGATGGTGCACCGCTGGGAGGAAGTGACCCAGCCAGCACCAGGCAGAGGTCCCATGAGGGTATCCTCCTGCACTCGGCAGACATCCCTCACTGCCTAGTTGAACCCCCCAAGCAGACTCTGCTGACCCCATCAATCTACCTCGCAACGGCTTCAGAGTTTGGTCTTAATGTTTGCCTTCTATTATGGCAAACTTTCACTTAAGTATGATCCTCAAAATTCAAAGTCAGAATTCACAGACCTCTCGAGATAACAAGTACTTATTTGGCAACAATGTATTGAACTTGTTTTTTGGTTTTCAGAGTTTCTTCATCTTTCTGCCATATCAACTCAAAATGCTAAATGCAATTTTTAGAGCTAATGTTTCTCCGTTCAAGGCGACTGTACAAACATGTCAGTGCTACATGGCGGCCTACTGGGAAATAGACCTGCTCCCTGTATAGATATAAATAGCTTCTTCTAAGGTAGTGCTATAAAAGAAAATATATATATATTCTTTTTAACTTTCAGCAAACGATGACAGATAATGATGAATGAATAATTACGCACAGATTAAAACATTTATTCAAAGAGATATCCCTAAAGTTTTGACACTGCCAACTTTAAATATTGTACAATTTTCATTTTCAACAAAAAAGGCAACACAAGCAGTTGTCACAGTAACACCAGTCCATCAGTGCAGTCACGTGTTGCATTGATTAGCTGGAGTAAAAGAAAAGCCTCCTATGTCCTGACAAAGTATGTCATATTTTTTAAAATTTGAATTTGAAAATTGAAAATTCTTCAGACCGCATGAAGTTAATGAGCTGACGACTTGTCATGTGACTTATGCTCAGCCATTAGGATACTCTTCCGTTTCTGAAGAGTATTATACAATAACAATTATTGTTAAATTGTTATTTAGTATATTCCACACTATTTACCTCATCTGAAGAGCAAATACGAGTGATGCAATGATCAACAGTGTATGAGCAAAAGGCATTTAAGTATGACCACATCGTGCGAAAACAAAACTGATTCAAATTTGAAAGTGAAACTAGATTTTCTGTGATGTAATAGTTCTCTTTTAAACTCAAGACTGTTTTATGGGAAAATATAAATGTATCAACACAAAAACAGTTTGGATCTAGGTCTAAAAGCAGTGAAAATGATTTGTTATATTATTCTGAACAATTCATCTAATTAGCTTTCAAAAAATGATTGAAAGAAGAAAAATGAATCAACAGACAAAGGTTTTATAACAAGTGACTTACCATCTGGCTGTTTAAAAGTAAGGCAGCAGACTTTATCATTGATATTGGTCACTGAGCTGCAGTCTCCTCCTCCTGATTTACGCCGAATTTGGAAATAGTTTTTAATCTTTCTCCTCTTTTCTTTGTCCAAACTGGGACGGTCAAAGTAAATGGGATACTGGTAAGTATCCTCCTCCATGGTCTAACTTCCACTTCTATAGACAGTAGAAGTAAATATACTTCTAGTGTCTCCTGGTAGGTCAGATGAGGGCTGAGGACTCTGCTGCAGCAGCAGGAAGGTTTCAGAAGACGAGCTTTAGTTGCGCCCCCTAACGGTCACTATGCGGCAGCACATGTTATTATCCGTTGAACGTGAAAGTACAGACAATCAACACAAACATATCAATAAAATAAAATATGAAGTAGAATCAAATTATTTCTAAAAATTAAATGATTAATTATGTGTCGGGGGTTACAGGCAATAATACCTCAAAATATGACAGTCTGTGTTGACTTTTTTCGATAAACAATAAAACACGAGGGACCTCAAAGTCATGCAATTTCCCACATCACTTCTTACAAATATGTAAAACTTATTGTGTCAGGGCCACGACTGAAAAACTTGTTCCCACGCGTTATTAAGTCGTGGGAACGCGATAGCTGTGGCTGTAGTAGTAGGTGAACTTCGGCTGAGGGAATGTTTATGTGTTGCACGGGGGAAACATTAATGAAGTGCTCAAGATAATATTTCCGATGTTTGGCTTATGCCTCACGTACAGGTGCAAACATTTACAATCATATATGCATATGGACAATAGAATAGAACACCTGGTGTCAGGTGTAGAACCTGGTGTCAGATGTGAAAACGTTCACAGGAAATTAAGTTTTAAGTTTGTTGCCGAGGTGTTCAGCTGAGTCAGGCTGAAGAATAGTTGTTCTTGGCCAACATCCAGAGAACTTCAGCAAGGAAGAAGTTCTGGGATGACAACCATTCCCTGTCTTATCTGTAGAGAGTGAGGTTTTTGTTTGCGTTGGTCTTATATAATAATAATCATTTTAAATGACTGGACCTTCTGAGGCCATGATCCTTAACCATAATCTGGTATGTTTCTGTTTCTCGGTTCAGTAGGTTAATGTAGACAGCATTTTCAGGTCATAGAGGTGATGGGTTGAAAATAGATGCCAGGCATTGGCATTTTTAACATGACTTAATGTGGTGTATATTTCGATTATGGCTCATGTCAACCTGACCTCAGACTCAAGATGGAGAGATGCTTTAGGAAGTTATGTTAGGATCATAGACAAACTGGCAAACTGACCTAACAACAGGATGCTCTTTCTCAAAAGATGTTTCCCTGTGAGTTTATTAACATGTATTGCAATACCTACTATTTCAAATGACTTACTTACCCATTCGTTTTGTGAATTTTGACATTGCGGATACTGTTGTGTAATAGAACACTCCAGCTGTGCAGTTGCATGAAGTTAGGCTGCAACATCAACCTTACGTCAGTGCCAAAAACATTTCCCCGATTCCTCACTTGAATAAAAATGAAAGTTTTACTGTGTTCCCAGCTGTTCAGTAACATAGACATTCATGGTCACATTTACACCTGTGGACAATCTAGAGTCACCACTTCACCCATAATGCATCTCTTTGTACTTTGAGCTGGAGCCAGAGGGAACTCACACAAGGTTCTCATGTGAATTTGAACCTGGAACCTCCAAGCTATTACTGTGAGGCAACCTTACTACCCACAATGCAACTGTGCTGTCTTCACTGTTTCGTTTGACAAAGGAAAATACTTTCACATGTTACAAGCCCACCTGTCTGCCTCTTTGGCCGCCATTTTTAGAAGCTTGAAAAGTCTCAAAAGCCCCTCCCCTTCCACTAAGGAGCCATGATGGCGATCAAGTAAAACATTTGTCTAGAAGTTCAAGAATTATATGTGAAATTACTTTTATTATTTGGACCTTCCAACTGTTTTGTCAACCACTTCAGTCCAACGTGAAGCTAAACGAGATCACAGCCGGATTCTGATAATCTTCAGATTCTTCTCTTTCATCTGGAACCTAATGTACGTTCGGCAACAGATTCCTGTGTGTGAGTGTGTGTGTGTGGGTTGCTGCGTTTGTTGTTTCATGCGTATGTGTGACGCTTTAAGAGTTAAGGATAATAAAATAAGCAAATATAATTACCTGTGCCAACGTACACAAGGCTACCTTTATAAAGGATTTATAAATGGTTAATAATAGAGTTAGGTCAATAATTGTCACGGTCATTTTACTGCTGCAATTTTTTATATGTTCTATTAACACACATGCACACACGCACATACACACACACACACGCGCACACAAAGTTGTTTCATTATTTAAAAGGTTGTCCTCATTTCTGCTGTCCCGCTGTGTTTTGTCCGCCTTTTGTTAGAGAATAGTAAAACTTATTAATTGATCAAAAGAGGGGATTTTTTAATGCTAACCACACAATGCTAGTAAATCATTAATTAGGCCTATGCTGTCATCCCTGACAGCGAGGGTATATCCCTGAAAAGCCTCCAACCACCTGCATTATACAAGCAATTCCCCTGATTGATCTCATCAAATGAAACGTGAGGTTGTGTGAGAAAAAATTGTGTTTTTTATCGTTTTAATACGACTGATCTGTGGAAGCGGTGGCGATGACCAATTCATAATATAAGGTTCAGTTTTAAAATTATGGATGTCAGTAATTAATCAGTCTGTGGTCAGGATAGGGAAAAATCTACTTAGGTGACAACTGACAAAGGAGTGTGGCACAAGTGATTAACATATTATTAATGATTTATATAGTTTTCACAACCTGATTCACAAATTATGGTAAATAAATAGATAGGTATTACCTATTCATAAACCCTTCATGGGGTAGTATTATTGAAACGTGTTACCTAATGTCACATGTTCCGTCCATTTATTAAATGCTTTGTTGTTTTTTTACAGCTTTTTGACTCTATCTTTTGCTTTAAGAGATTTTTTTCCCTTCTTTTCCTTACAAATTGCTGGAATTCTGTGAATCAATGCACTCCCCTCAAATCAGCAGTTACCAGAAGATTAATTATTATATTATTATTTATTCATCTATAAGAAAATACAAAGAGGATTAAACAGTAGAAAATAAGTAAAAATAATAACTACTATAAAGTTATTATAGTAATAAGTTGTTATAATCAAATTATTGAATGCCCTGCTGTTTCTTCCTTTATGGAAATAATTATTTTAAAAAATCAGTGTAGTACCATGGTATCAGGAGTCATCCCTATTTGGTAATAATATTACCAAATAGGGATGACTCATTTCAGGGTTTACTCATTGTCACGGTCAATTTATATCGTATCAGAGGTTTTTTTCCCCCAATAGTCTCTTCAAAATTTCCTGACATTCATTTTGACTCATGCATCCTTTTTTATTCATTTTTTTTATTTATCTTTTTTCACTCAGTGACACACACACACAAGCACTCTCTGAATTTTGAAAGAGACAAACCACAAAAAAATGTTTGCCGTTGCCCTCAAGTGTTATGAAACAGTTAGTGAAATACAATGATTTGGCAGCATGCTTTGGGGAAATGTCGCTCTTGCAACAATTCGTTCCTGAATGTGGGTGAGGTGAAAGTGTGATTTCACACATCGGTTAGTTTGACAATTCTTCATGAACCTCCCTAGACCTCGTGAAAAATGAAGGTAGGCAGAGCTCCAATAATAAAAAGCTTTATTAACGTTACAAATTGCATCTTGATTTTTTTTTTTTACAACCAATGACCACACACAGTACAAAAGTAATTATAGCTATTTGCACACATTTAAATTATATGTGACATAATTACTTCTTTTAACACTGTAATTTCCTGCTCAGCTGTTTGGTCAAGCACAATTTGAGTCCCTCTTTCTCTTTGAAAAATATGACTGAACCTGTTTTTTAATATGAACCTGTGTCAGCATGTACATTCTAAAAAGCAAGGTGCTAAGAATGGAGCCCTGGGGGATACCACGAGCCAAAGGGGCTAGAGAGGAGGATATATTAACCATGGCTATAGAGAAATTTTTCCATATGAAAGCATGTGAATTGTTTGGTTCCCGGTGGATCCAATACATTTTTTTTGCTATTAAGAAGTGTATTTTTCCACATTTCATAATTTTACCAAAATATTTTAAAAAGATAATTATGTTTTTTAATGTTTTTGAAATGTCTTGGAAAAATAGTTAATAGATATCTGTATTTTCAGCAATCGTCTGAGTCTTCAGTCCCTAGTGCCTAAATTCATCCTCTCTACTATATCAAAGAAGCAAACAAATGAATAACCCTTCTATCTTTATTACTTCAAGAAATTTGGTATCGCTGTGACCCCCTCGCTCAATGTTTGCTGGGATAGGCTCCAGCCCGCGCGACCCTGAACTGGATAAACGGCTATTGATAGTGAATGAATGAATGTTCCAAGCCATTAACAAATTTTTTCTGTATTCAAGACATTAGTATCCCGTTAAGTTGGATAAACAGTTCAAAACTGTTTTATTTTCTCATACTCTTCTGTTGGAATGTTTGTGCCAATAAAACCAGGTATTTTAAACCGGTATTCTTGACTGTTATTTTGATTTTCAAAGTTAAAATTGAAACTCAACTGAAGTGGCAGCAACCATTGTTTGAAGAAACATTCAGTGCCAGCATTTATTTCTAGCGGCTGAAATTTGTAAATCTGCATTACACATACACAATTAAATAAATACATAAAACCATATATTCCAAACAGCTTTATGCCATCACTGAACAATGAGTACCAGGAGTTTGTTCTTTAGCGAGCAAGGAAAGGAAAATTCTGTTGAGACTGCTGCTAACTCTTATGGACAGGCTGGACTGAAGACAAAAGCTAAAAAGAACTATGTTCTTAAGGCGATAGAGTTCGTGTCTCATTGGTAAGGTAAGAAAAATGGCTTGGGATTGGATCCTAGCTTAAGCGTTACTCTAACTGTGCGACACCGGCCATAGTCCTGCGCTCCAGTTCGTCGACCTTTTCGCCCGCCACACTGCTGTTCCTCTCTTTGTCCTTGCTTCTGAAAGGCTTCACCAGTTTGACTGAAAGCGTGTTCAGGATGGTAGTTTCCTCCGGTGAGGAGCCGCTGCCGCGGCCGCGGCTGAAAGTGGACGTGCTCCGGCTCTCTAAGTTGGTGGTCTCGAAGAGCTTGCCCATGAAGCTGAAGCCGGCCTGGCGGATGTGAGAGCTACCGGCGAACACGTAGAGAATGGGGTTTACAGCGCTGCTGAAGTAAGCAAAGGCTGTGACGGTTGGACGGGCTTTTTCGGCGGCCATGATGACGGAATCCTTATTCTGCAGCAGACCGACCACCTGCGGAGAGAGGGCGTGTTAGCGGATGGAAGGAAACAGCAAATAAAAGTACCATAACTAGTAGTTTGGTAAATGAAATGATAAATAGTATCGTTCTAGTCTGATCAACCACTCAAAGTGCTTTACAAGACCAGTATGACGTCACATGGTAGCCAAGGAGCTTCCAGCAGAATGGTTTCCTTCATTCACTCACCGATGGAACAAACTGGAGTTCAGGGATCAAACCATCGACCTTCTGGTGGAAGAGTTGATTCCATAATATGCCCAACTTTTCGGTGATATAATAATATGATAAATCGTACCCCAGTATTTTAATTACAATTTCCCAGTTGCACTCACAGGATGAGTGCCGCCATGGAAACAAAACAATACAGTTTCATTAAAATATATTGAGTCGTGTTTGATATCTGCTCTGGAAACATACGCAACTGCAAGTATGAATTCAACTCGGTACCATGGAAACAAAATAAAAAAAGACAAATGCAGGTGTTCTGATCTAACGAAACCAGCAGTAGCTCCTCTGCTGTCTGATCATATTCTGATCCTCTCAAACAGTAGATCAAACTTCACCTCTATCATGCTGACGATGTGATAGGGCAGCCAGAAGATTGCAAAGGCACAGATAATGAGCAGGATGAGGCGACTGCTTTGTGCTTTGCGTTGGAACTTGGCTTGTTGTAGACGACAGATGATGGAGGAGTAGCAGGTGTTGATGAGAGAGAATGGAATCAGGCAGCCCATGATGGTCTCAAACATGTACTGGAATACCCGGTGACCCACGCTGTCCCAGTGGTACGGGTTGCACCGGATGAGAACAAAATTGTTTGGTAGGATCTTCTTCTGAACGCTGTGAGAGAGAAGAAGAGAAGATTGAAGTGGCTTCAGCTACACCATGTCCAGCCAAGACTGTTTTAAAGGATGTCTTAATTCTTATGTTCAAGCATGAGCTGGAAATGATATGGAGATCTATCGGACGTTCAGCTCGTGCCACAGTAAGGCTCATACCCTTATTATCCTCCCCTTTCACACATGCTCCGTATCAATTATATCAGCTGCATTCAATCAGGTAGCCTCGTCATCCAATCAATGTCACACCTGCATGATTAGCCCATCACCCTCAGCTGCTGTCTTTACAATGACTCTCTCCATTCAACTGGTTCAGAATGCTAGTTTGCAAGCCCTCCACTTCCTCATCTCCACATAGTCCATCAGCCTCAGCAGAGTCATCAGCCACTACCACCAGTATCGAAGAGTACTCGAAGAGTCTGAGAGCCAAACACTTTCTAATAGACTAATTATCATGTAATAATTCCTCTTTTCTTTATTCTCTGTCTTATTTGATTGAACTACGGAAAGTTTGGTGAACTTTTCACCAAACTTTCCAAACAAATATCCCAGGCATTGAAGCGGTGCATTTAAATATGGGATAGTTTGAGTTACGCTCTATGCAACCAGACTGTTCCATTTTGGCTGTTGGGGCCCCATGCTTCTTCTTTTTTTTGTTTTAAGTCATGTTTGAGTTCCCTTCTTATTTCTTCTTTGTTGCTATACACTTTATATATTGTTTTATCCCCTAATCTCGCCCCTTTTCATTCCCTCACAGGAGAGGCTTGTACTTACGTCTTTTTCTTTGCGTTATCATCTATTGACATCTTGTTTTATTCCTGTTGGTGATGTTTTTGTTATGAAACATATTAAGTTATTCATATTTCATGTTCAGACATATACTTTTTAGTCAGTGAGACATTGTTGCAGTAACATTTAGTTTTGTTCACTGCTCAGCTAAAGGACACTAATGTCTTACTGCTCCTCTTAAGAGATTCCCGTTCATGAGGCTTGTTGTAATCTACACAAAATGCGGAAATCCATCAGTTACACTTCCAACCACGGTAAAAGACCAAATCTACTCAAAGAATGAATCTATATCAACGTTTGACCATTGAAACGAAAAAAATACAAGAAACAACTGCAACCAAATGCCTCCGCCTCTCCGTAACTAGACAACAGTCTTTGGCATCACTATGGTGGAATTTTGTCCCTGCTCTTCTCTTCGGAACTGCTCAGTGCAGCTCCAACGAAGGGTTGGTGAGCATAAACTGATGGTGTCAGGTTCCACTGCAGCATCTCAACGGGGTTCAGGTTCCAGATTTGACTAGTCCTCTCCAAAACTTTAATTAATTCATTTTATAAATTTTTAGCCATTCAGAGCTGGACTCGGCTCCTCCGCTTGTGATCATTGTCTCGCTGTATGAGCCGCATGCCCTTGAACTTCAACTCACAGAATGATGACCTGACATTCTCCCTCAGATTTTTCTGGTAGAGAGCAAAATTTGTATTCTCCTCAAGTATGGTCAGTTGTCCTGGCCCTGCAACAGCAACGCTTCCCTAGGACATCACCACCTCCCTGCTTGACCGTAGGTTTAATGTTCTTTAATTGGAATGCTGTGTTTGGTTTACAGCAGCTGTGAGGGGAGTCCTGTTTTCAAAACAGTTCAACTTTTGACCCATCAATTCAGAGAATATTGTCTTTAAATTTCAGAGGGTCATCCAGTTGTATTGTGGCAACTTAATGCTCTTCTGGGTTTGCATAGCTATCAGCTCGCAAATCTCCCATGAATACATATTTGCCCAGGGTCTGGACTAGTGGAGCCATGAACTCTGACCTTTATTAAAGAGGGAGAGGCTTACAGTAACTTGGGTGTTCTCTTTGTATATTTCTTGTCTCTCTGGTGAAGTTCTGTCCATGTGCGGATAATGTGTCTAGCTGTGGAGTTCCAGATCTTCCACAGCGAGATGAATTTCTTTGGATTTTGGTATAGTGTGCTATTAATGAAACCTACAAGCCAATTTACTGCCTCTGAAAATGCTCTTAGGTACTGATCAGGTCTGGGTCGGCGTAATCTTATTGCAACCAGTTATTCATGCATTTGGTTGTTTTCATGGATCTGGTTTTTAAGGGGGCAGGTACCTGTTTGTTTGTATTACAGAACCTTCTTAGTTTAATAAATACAATTCTGTATTCGAAACCTGTATTTTGTGTTTACACTGGTTACTTTCTGAAGGATGGTAACCAGAATTTTGGTCTTACCTTCGATAGAAAGGCATTGGCAGTGAAAGGATGAACGCCAACGCCCAGACCCCCAGAAGGAGGAACAGTAGGGAGCGTTTGGTTCTCATTCTCTGGGACAGAAAAGGCCTGGTCACCGCCATCCAGCGGTCCATGCTCATTAGGCAGATGAGGTAAATCGACACGTACATGTTCACAAGCGACAGGTAATGTATCAGCTTGCAAGCCGCTGTGCCAAACTCCCAGCCTCGGCCGCCAGCGATGTAGCGCAGGAAAAAAGGGGTGGTGAGCAGCAAAAAAGCATCCGCTACAGACAGATTGAGAACCAACAGACAGGTCACTGAGCGTTTCTTCACCCGGCATAGGATGGACCAAACCACAAACAAGTTCCCAGGGAAGCCAAGCACAAAGGCCAGTGTCAGGATGGCGGTACCGCCCTGAGCCGAGGGGGTGAAAGGCAAAGTAAAGGAGGAATCGTTGTTGGTGGTGGCGTTAGACGCCATCGGGAAAGCGTCTCAAGATTTTGACTTTGACCACTGTGGAAATGACCCAACCTGTAAAAAAAGGAGAAACAGGAAATCATTTTACCAGGTGATAACCGTGTTTCACGATTGATTTGCTGCAAAGCAATGCAGACTTACAGAGCAGAAGCATCGTCACACAAATCCTGACGCAGTGATAAATTTACAGTTAGATTCAACGATCCAATCATTTCTCTTTTTTTTAATCTTATTTATTTTTCGCCAGATGATTTCAAAGAAGACAATGAAGCCTTAAATTAAAAAATCTTCTTTTTTTATGTTTCACAACATTTAGGACACACTCATGTGTTGAAAGAATCTGGTCAGCTTTTAAGCTACATTATGACCGTCCGCATCTTTTACCACCGACTTCAAATAACTGATCAGCCAGAACATAAAAACCACCTGCTTCATGTTGTTTATGTCCCTGTTTTGCTTAACACAACAGCTCATTTATGTTCTGTGATAACCTTTTGAACAGAACCAGTATAACCTTTTCAGCAATTTGCGCTACAATAGCTCCTGTGGGATAGGACAACATGGGCTACACGCATCCATGACCCTGTTGGCCTTTCAACCCTTTGAAGGAACTAACAACTGGACAGCAGAAACAAGCAGACAACCTGCAATTCTTGAGTTGCTCTGACCCAACCGTCTAGACCAGTGGCTCTAGAACTTTTTTGATAATGCTCCCCTTATAAGGGATTTATTTCAGGCAAGTACCCCCGTTTAAATGAAAACCTTGTGTTTAAGAGTGGCTGTAAACAAAGTTGAATTGAATTAGCTGCAAAGTATTGTTTCTTTTATAGATATTTCTCTGTGCTTCCAGCTGCGTCGCTGCTTTGTTTCAACCAGAAATTTCTGTTAATTTCGGTATCTCACTCAATGTCAAAACTTTCCACTCTGGTCAGCATAATGCATAAGTTCAATTGAAACCACTATGCTGTTTTAATATTCTTCAGAAAAAATTGTTTTTTTTTTTAAAAGGGTGCCTTTTCCCACCAAAAATGCTTTGCACTCATCAGAACACTAAAAAGATAATTGAAAAGCAATTTATTTTTTACAATAAAATGGAGAAGTGATCACAATGTGAAATGATAAAAGTCTTTCACTTCCATATGCTTACCCACTTTTACTGCCTCTAACAGAATATAAAAATAGGCTTGGATAAATAAAGCCAACATACTGACCTTCAACTGGCGCCCTTTTTTTCAAAGCCACAAACAATAAATCCACTGCAAACCGGAGCCTTTTTCCATGTGATCTAGAGCAAACTCCCGCACTGACTGTGTGTGGAGAGAAAAAGTAAAAACACACATATATACAGTATATTGAGAAAGGATTAGAGTTAGAGATAGTGAGCATCTATTTTGCAACAGTTGCTTTGGCACATTTTTTCTTTTCTTCAACACCCACCTTCTTAGGTTAATCACTGTGTGGAGGAAGCAGATGTGTTGCAACGAGACTCTGAGTAGTCATGTTTTCTGGAAAAAGGGCCTTATGACATTCTGTATTTTCTGTGGATGTTCTTTGCATGCTCATAGTGAAGTAATAATAATAATAATACATTTTATTGAAGTATCAACAAGTTAAGTTTTTGGCTGCTCATTTCGAAGCTAGTGATTTACATTACACAAATTATATTTCAACTCTGCAGCTGCCATCAACTCTATCTTTTATTCAAATCGTTTTGATTTACCGCCCTCATTGATTTCATTTTCAGCTCTAATAAATCCTTATGTCAATACTTCCCCAGGATCAAACAGTGATGAGACAAAGTTTTTCGCTAGAGGGTGATGATTTTTCAAGAAAATGAAAAAAGGACACCTTTCGTCAAACCTATCACTCGCCCAATCAGAAGCTGACATGTCATCAACCGGAAGTGACATCACGTTCACTGGATGCCCGTCCTCCCATCCAATCAGAATCTGCCACGTCACTGGAAGTCCTGCCTCAATGAGGAAGTGTGAGGGGACCCTCTCTAATGGGTGAGTTTAAGCCCCTCCCCCTGATCCATCAGCACCTGCTAAGTCATGTGTTGTGATGACATCATCACAGTCACGTGATTCCTACCAACCTCTATTTTTGTTAGTTTCCTGCCATGACCAGAAGTGTCTTCCATATTTTGTCATTTCGGGCAGACACAGCATGACCTTGAGTATGACCTTTAGTATGGGTTATCTGGTAGTCTGAGCCGTCGGTATGTACTCCCTATATATCAGATCACCTGTCGGAGATCTGATATGTAGGAGAGATTGTTGGGAGATGGGACAAGGTTATATAAGTTTTTTTTCAAACAGTTGACGAGATGACGGGGAGAAATGGGCAAGAGGAAAAAAAATACACACACTACTCAGATCCATACACACGCACACACACACGCAAACACACATCTTTCTCCCACTCGTTCACCACAGATCCACAGACACACACACATCCATACACACACACACACACACACACACACACATACATACGCTTGTTTATAAATTTTTTTTTTAAATATTTGAATATGCCGCCAATGAGAGGAGGTGGGTGCGTGCAGATACAGTTTAAAACGGACAGGAAAGCCAGATCCGATGTAAGAAAAAAATCCCCGCAACGCCACATTTTCGACTTCGTCAACATGGTACAGGCAGCGAGAGAAATCGACTCTAACATGGTCCCTGACACAAGCGTGGAAGAAAGTGAAGCGGTGAAGCAGCGGAGAGAGAGGGCCTCACAACGGGAGAGAGTGTTGAAGCTGTCTCAGAGAATGACATGCTCACTTTCATCAATCAGCGAAATACCTGTGACAATTATTAAACATTCTGACGAAGTGTTGGACCCTCCTCGCAAGATTGAGAGGTACCTGCGTCGAATCCAGCAACCTCCAGCGGGAGAGTTGGTACCGGAGTGGTCTCTGAGACCTTATGGACTGTCGGCTAATTGGGGCTACGTCTTCCGATATGAAATGGGTGAACTTTCTCTCTACCAACAGAATGGGAGCGAGGAATTGGCACCTCTGTCCTTCCTGGCTACCTTGACTTCCACCGACTGGGGGATGTTGATGCTCCTGAGGAAGCATTTTCTCAGAGAGGAGAAACTAACCACTGATCAAGAAGAGAAGGAGAAAGAAAGGGATTCCCCCAAATGTGTGAAAGTGCGGACTTACCGCACCGATCTGATGAAGGATTGGAGCACGATCACTGTCCCTCTCAGAGCTGTATGCTTATCCAAACCCACTGTCTGCGGTCGTTGGTATTTCCGTGCCAGCCTCCGCAAGGCAGGGGAGAATGAAAGGTCTTCCTCTTTGATTCATTCAATTCGGAATGCGGTGTGTTTCAGAAGTTGATGTCCATACCACTCACTTGGCTGGATGTGATGGGAGAAATGGGGGATAAAATCATGACCCTTTTCCTCCGTTGCCGCGAATGGAAAGACGTTCTGGAGGTAAGAAGAACTATCACTTTCTAGACCACGCCCACTTACCCAGCCCTAAACCACATCCCCATCCGCTACATCCCTCTGCATTCAGAATATAAAGACGGATCATCACCCACTGCGTACAGTTTCCGCAGAGAAAACAAATGAAAAGAGAAGAAATATGCAAGCACCCCCTTTCTCCTGAAAACCAAAAGGCAGAGTGGTCCCGTCTCTAAAGAGATGTCTTTTTTCATACACCACCCTAATTTTTTTTTCGAATGCAGAGTTTTTGAGCTGAAAACTTCCTTTATCTCGTCTGATGTTGTGTTGCGGTGTTTCAATGACTCCTTGTTGTAAATCACTCAAGTATCCCTCGACCAGCCCTCCCAGGCTGTCGAAATTGACCTTGTGTCAACATTCTTGAGTCTGCGTGATGCCTTTAGCACGCAATACCACTTTTTTTTTGCTGTTTTGTAGCCATAACTCTTGGGACCTGCGGCTACAAACTCCTCGATGGTGTCGCCCCCTAGCTCGTCTGTCAACCCACCCAAGTAATGACCCAACTCTAGGGGAGGCTCTCCGTCAGTTCGGTGTAGAGGACGTTTTCTTGCACCCGTTCCAGATAACCGTATAGTTTAAGACGCGCGTAGGCCATGGTGAATGCGGCTATATAGACGTTGGTGGTCTTATTTGAGAGCGGTTTGCGACGCTCGTTGTTGAAATGCCATTGTATCATAGCAGTTTTATCATTGAGGAAGCGGAAGTAACTGATGTTGTATTTTCCTGAAAAAATTCTTCAGGCTCAGAGACCAGGGTGGTCTGGTTCAGATTACATCGCTGTGCAAATTTTCCCCAGAAGCTGTTGAGACATAGTTTTGCTACTTGCCTGTTAGCAAGGTTCACCTTGATTGTCTCAGCGTCTAGCAGAATGCCCTGACTGACCCCATATTTGCAGATATACTCCCCCCTGCTCTCATGATCCGTCGCTTCAGCAGGGGAACCCGAAGCCCCCTGCTTCCCTTTGAGAAAGGTGTGTATGTTGTCGACGAAAACACTGTCGCTGCTTAGCACAAGGTCTTTCTCAAGGTTTTTTGTGTCTGAGCAGACCCGAGGGCGAGCGACAAATTCTGTCACAAGCAGAACATACAACAGGATGGCGTTTTTCTCCACTTACAGGCAGAGTCTTTGCAGACGCCACAGTATCCTTTGCACTGATGTAAATGTGGTTCGGTGTAACCACTGTAACAGTAACTGCAGACATATGTGATGATGCCCAGAAAGACTTTGAGATCATTTATTCTGTAGTAGTGTTGATTCAATAAAATAGAAACAATGCGTTGCTGCGATGCTCAAACCCGCTCTCAAATTTTGAGAGGGAACGTTCATCCGACTTTTTATAAAACACAACAATTTTGCGCTTGACAACCTTCTCAAATTCACAGATGTCACTAAAACCGACGGGGATTTGTTTGTTCAGGCCTGCGAGACGCTGAAACTCCCACCCACCTTCAGAGGCCTGGTAGTTATTAAATTCAGGGTGAATGAGATGAGCTCTAGCTATGGCAAAGCAGAGTTGGTTGTCGGTATTGTCTACCACGTACAGGTGGCGTCTTTTCTTGTTTATAGTTTCAGTGTCTACACTCTTTCCCGCTGATTGCCGCTTACAATCCCTGCTAGGATTACGCACAACCTGAACTGCAGGTCTGCGTCGGACAAAACGGCTTGGTTAGATTGTACGAGGTGTTCTAATAATCCCCCAAAAGCTGATGTGAATGACCCATCAGCGTCATCATCATCCAGTCTGGCGCTGATGTGAGATTACAGATTCTCCCCCATCAAGTCCAGCTGCATCAAATCACTGTGTCTTGCCGAAGCGACTGTTGTCTGCGCCAGCTGGTCAGAGGTCGCCATAACATTCAGGCACATAATCTGGTGGAGGAATGGTTAAGGGAAGTCTTACCTCTTGATGGTTAAAGCGGGTATGTGATATTGTGATGACAGAATCATTTTGCACCCGACTGACATTTCCACCTTGTAAATGTGTTTTATTTTGAGGTAAGTGAAAACAATTTAGGTCTTCATTTGACCTCTGAGGGTCATTTTGACAGGTATGTGTGAGGGATAAATTGATGTACCAGTGTGCTAACTTATTAAGCAGTGAAAGGTTTTCTGCATCCCTGTATACTTTATTTTCTGCGACAAGATCTGTCGCGTGTGTAATGATAATCACCTCGGATCCTCAGTCGTCAACAGGTCGTCGAAGGAGTTCATTTCGGTCAGAGGAGCGACTGATATTTTCGAGTTTAATTGGGCAGTTTGTTGATAAGGGGGCTAAGACCACCCCCGAGAATCTTACAACTCTAACATGTGAGAAAGGGTGTGAGAAAGATGTTTTGTTTCTGGGTTGAATCAGAAGAATGAGCAGTTGCTATGCGTGTGTGGATGAGTGTGTGTGTGTGTATGTATGTGTGTGTGTGTGTGTGTGTGTGTGTGTGTGGATGATTGTGAGGTGTTTGGTGAACGAGTGGATGAAAGATGTGTATGTGTGTGTGTCTTTGTTGAGACTGAAGAATGAACAGTTGGTGCGTGCATGTGTATGCGTGCGTGTGCGTGTTAATGGAAGTGTGCTTGTGTGTATGGATGTGTGTGCGTGTGTCTGTGTGTGTGCATGTGTATTGATGTGTTTCCAAAAGGTATCCTTCTTCATTTTTCACCTTTTATTTCTACATCACAGTGTGGTGACTCACAGTACAACACACACAGTGGTCAAACACCAGTGAGACTATCCTTCATAGCCTGAGCCAATAGTTTTAAATTCTATTTACACAAAACGCCTCTCATTGGCGGCAGATTCAAATATTTGAAAGAAATATATGAACGCGTGTACGGACGTGTGTGTATGAATGTGTGTGTGTCTATGGATCTGTGGTGAACAAGTGGGAGAAAGATATGTGTGTGCGTGTGTGTGTGTGTATGGATATGCGTGTATGGATATGAGGCGTGTGTGTGTTCTTTTTCTTCCTGCCCATTTTTCCGTCATCTCATTCAACTATTTGAAAAAAAACTTACATAATCTTGACCCGTCTCCCAACCCGTCCACGGTGAATGTGATGTCACTTCCGGTTGATGACGTGGCAGCTTCTGATTGGGCGAGTGACAGGTTTGACGAACGGTGTGCTTATTCATTTTTTTCAAGCATTTATTAGCTTAAGAGTCAGAAACAAGATTTCAGATTTCAACTCATTGTCATTAATGCTCTGGGTCTGCTTGAATTTTTCAATTTACTCATTAAAAAACTCACATAACAAAAAAATCTTGAGATAAAAAAAAGTCATAATATTACAAGAATATGTCATAATTCTATAAAAAAAAAAAAATTTTTATTTATCATGAAAAAGTCACATTATGAGAACAAAGATAAATAAAACCCTAATTTAACCAGAGAAAAAATCATAGTAATATATAAAAAAAGACCTAGTTTTTGTGTAAAAATTCAATATATTACAAGGTTAATGTCAGAATTTCATGAAAAAAAAAACTAAAGTTTTGAGAATTAAAACGCAATTTCCTGAGAATTAAAGTGACATTTTATGAGGAAAATTTTATATTTTACAAAAATATAAAAAAAATCGTAAAATTATAATTATGAAATTTTCATTAGATGAGAATAATGCAATTTTATTTGAAACGAAAAGTCGTGGCATAATAAATATAAACATGTAATTTCAGGAGAAAATTCATAATATTATTAGAATAAAGTAATTATAAACATTATATTGCAAGAATATTTATATATATATATATGTATATATATAGTTGGTTTATTCTCGTACTATTCCGAGAATAAAGTTGTAAAAGCACACTGATGGAACCGATAGGTGATTTCTTTTTAGAACAGACCCAGATCCGTTTACACTGTCTACACAATACATTGGTAAGAATGTGGCTTTGATGTGGTAAAAGTTTCAATATTGTTTTATTTGTGAAAATCTCTCTAAACTTAAGAAGATGCTCAAGGTTCCGCATTTGATGCGATCAACACTATTCAGATTTTTCTTTTAATATGACTATTCTTGTAATATCATGACTTTTTCTTCATGAGAACTTTTTCTCCTCATAATATTATTACATTATCACAACATTTTAATTATAATATTTCAACTTTATTTTCAAAATGCATTCTTTTTCATTTCTCAATACGGCCCTAATACTCTTACCTTAGCAGGTGCCAATCTAATATTCATAAATTCACTAGTTCATTCATTCATCATTCACTCTCTGTAACCACTTATCTTGTTCAGGGTCGCGGGGGCTAGAGCTTATCCCAGCTGACATCGGGTGAGAGGTGAGGTATACCCCGGACGAGTCCCCAGTTCATCACAGGGTCGACTCATTTAGACACACAGCAATTCATGCTTACATTCAAACCTACGGGCAATTTAGAATCACCAATTCACATATGCTGTATGTTTCTGGTATGTGGGAGAAAGCCAGAGTACCCAGAGAGAAAGTTGTGGGCAGAACCTGGTACCTTCTCCCCCATTGTTACCCACTGCGCCACCCTAATCTAATGTTGATAATGTTATATTTAGAAATTGTTCCACTGCCAAAAAGGGGGCCTAAAATCTTTTATACAGCTTCAAAAATAGGAAAATACAAAGCTTAAACATCTGCATGGATTTAAAAAATGACGTTAAGTACTTCCATCCAACTCTGTTCAATGTTTCATGTTCTTTAAGAATTTCTGTGCTTTTCCCCAACATTGTCACCACTAAAGCATTGCAAAACAAAAATGGCAGAGATAAATCAAATGTTATACAGTAAATATGCACCGTAAACGTAAGGCACCTATTCTCTTTAATGGCAGGTCCGTGCCATTGCAAGAGTGCAAGCATTCTGGGTAATAGACCACATTTTTTGTTCCCCACTAAGGTTACAGGACCTTGAGACTGATTTCAGATAATACTTAATCGGTCAATCGAGGTCCGCGGGGGATCATATGGTCAAATATACAGTTCGGGTGGGTTGTGTGGTTTTAGCACCACCTCAAACACATCATTGTTCAGTGAGGATGCATCAAGTCTGGGGTGCTATGGTATAAATCGGTCATCACTTGGTAGACAGATTCCAGTCATGCTGCAGATGAATACGAATCAACGTTTTCTTAAGCTGTACATGATCAATCCTCCATTCCTGTTCCAAAGTTTGGATATTTTCCCTGGACGGAAATATGAAGATTTGTGTGGTTCAATGTTCCTCTCCAGAGGATTGACAGGAGCGTCAGGCCTGATGTGTCTTAAGTCCTCTACTCACCTTTCTTCAGTATTTCAGCTCAAGCGGCTAACAGGGCCTGCTTCTTTATGCCTTTAGCATGACAGCATCTTTGTCTTTCTCTCTGTCGTGGCTGTTCTGGCTGTTCTGTCGGCTCTTCCTGCCGGCTATATCCAGGCCTGTTCCCTCGAATAAGCGGGCCATGAAAGCCAATCCTTCTTGTCGGATGTACGACTTTCCTGCAAAGAAGTAGAGCACTGGGTTGGCACAGCTGCTCATGAAGGCGATTGATGAGGTGACAGCGCGGCTCCGGCGCCATAACTTTTTCAGCCTGGTGGGATGAATTGAGTAGAACTTTGAGTTAGACACAAATGGTTATTTGCTTGATTCATATCAGAACATACATTTGCTTATTTCTGAGAGTGAGGAGAAAGATAAATTAATCTCATGTCTAGGAATGGGCCTTGTGTCATTTTAGTTTTTGGGTCAGATGCTGCAGTCTGTTGACAAAAAGTATATGGCATTACCGGTGATTCTGATTGTTGAGCCTATATTATTCCAGTCCCTATGTTGAGAGAAATTCACCAAATATCAATTCAATCCAAAGCCATTGTCATATGGTGATATCCTGTTGTTGTTGTTGCTGTTGCTGTTGTTGGATGTCACAATCGCTTGGCTTAAGTTCCATCGAGGAGGTTAGAAATGTGAACGTTGAAAGGTACGACCTCAAGAGATCAACCGAAAAGGTTGAATGGGATGATGGGAAATTCTTTGGGCTAACTTCAGACTCATCAACGTTGATCCAACAACTGTGATGCACGCTCAGTCTTAACTAACCATGTCACAGTCTGGGCCGTCAACGAGCCACATCTATCCATTAACTGACACACCTTCATGGTTAGCCTATCATCTAACTGCCTTTTTAAACTTCTCGCTCTCAATCTAGTTCTTTCATGCTGCTAGTTCGTATGCCCTTCCCCTCCCAATGGTCACCCAGTCTCGGCAAATCCATCAACTTCATCATTCATCAATCTCAGCCGAGTCATTCGCTGTCACCACCATTATCCAGACTCCAAGTGGGGATATACCTGCTGCTGTTCAGGACAGCGGCTCCTCAGTTACAATCTATCTGAGGAGTCTGTAGACCAAAGACTTTCTGACAGATTAATTAATACTAGTATATGTCATCTGTTGTGATAAAAAATTAATCTTTACTTAATTCTCTTTCACTCCTAATTCAAATGCTTTATTGATCAGCATGTATCATAGCTAACACTTTAAAAGTAGAAAAAAGTGTAACTTTTTAAAAATATTACTTTTAAAAGTTAAAGTAACTCTTGAACCCGGAAATGAACCTAGGAATTTTATGCACTCGGGTAGAAAACGCCCAATATTGAATATTCATTAAGACAAATGTTGGATATGGATAAAGCGTATTATTTCCACCTTTACAGGCGGAACCCTCAGTGCGCTGCGATAGTAGAGCCGCCTGCACATTTAATGGCGGGTGCTTTCAACTTTGCACATGTATTTACACACACAAAGATTTATTAAATCGTGTCCTAAATATGCCATGTGTGATTCACTTTGTCCCCACTTTTGATGATCGAATTAACTGTAAAAGTAAAGAGGAAAGCACGTTTTTGTGTCATCACTTACCCCTCTTTCATTACACCAGGTGGACACAGAGCCCATGTTACCTGAGGACAAGACAGAGTCACATAGAATAATGTAATGACCATTTCAGAAAGAATACTAAGCTTGAATGCATGTGAATACAGCCCCTAACAGGTGGAGGAGAGCGCTGGATCTGAAAAATGGATGTGTGACATACTTGCACCATGTTGATGATGTGGTAAGGTAACCAGAAGAGGCAGAAGGTCAACACGATGGCCAGGATGAGCTTCTCACTGCGAATGCGACGACCGAACCTGGTGTTACGGATTCGCTTTAAGATGCGTATGTAGCTGAATACAATGACTCCATAGGGAATCAAAAAACCCAAGATGAGCTCCATCGTGTACTGGAGGACCACCTGCGCAGGGGAGACAGGAAGGGAGCAGAGGAACAATCACATGAGGATGCAGCAAGAGGTTTCAAAAAGCAGAGCAGCCAATTTAATGTTATACGGTCAAGTTTCTGCTACCTGTATTAAATGAAAAATATGTTTTAGTTTTCCATGATATTACCATGAAAATAAGATGGAATATTCCACACTACGTTGTTGGTAAAACTAGGAGTATGATGTCATTCTCGACAGCAAGGGTGTATCCACAAAAAGCCCCCGATCCCCTTTGTTGTACAAGCAATCCGCCCGATACTCCTCAAAATGAAAGTGATATAACGCCCAAAAAACAGTGTTTGGAGAGATGACGATTCCATAATATTCACGGGGATATAATAATACATAATTGTTACTTTTGTCATTCAAAAAACAGGCAAATTCCTTGTAAATCAGATCAAATGACCATAAACTCCAAAAAAAGACATGTATGGTTTGAGAGAAAACTCACATGGTCAACAGGAAGCCAATGCGAGGGTTAAAAAAAAAAAATGTTTTAAATGTAATTTATTCAATTAATTTATGGAGCTAAGTAAACATTTTGATTGTTTCAAATCATCCAAATATAATGGATCAGGAATTTGAAGTTGATCCAGCTGAAAAAATGTTATTACTGTGTGGAGCTTATCCCATCTGGCATTGGGCAAAAGGCAGGGCACACCTTTCACGGGGGCCATCAGCTCATTATAGGGCCGATACGTGTAGAGACACAAGCACTCACACTGTTGGTGTAGATTCTCGTTCATCCAGGTTGTGGTAATCCTAAAACAAACTGAGCAATGAGGTAACTTTAGGTCAATGCAGTGAGGAGTGCACGGATCTATAGGAGAGAACAAACCAGTCCATCCACATCTAAAGCGCAAGGGACACCCTTTTGGAGACAACAATGTCCTCATTCTGGACAGATTCGAAAGATGGTTTGCGAGAGGAGTAAAGGAAGCCATTTATATTGAACTGGAATGGCTATCTCCGAACAGGGGTGGAGTCTACGTCACAACCTGTGACCCACATACAGTGTCGTTTTTACGTCTGTCCGCAGACAGTTTCACTGTCATAAACTCTTTAAATGAGTCTATGCTACCGACTGACATGCTGGTCCGACACTTGTGTCCCCAACGAGCCTAACAATCCACAAGCTTCCAGGCCAATCTGAGACACAATACATGTTTGAGCTGGGAATACACTGTAAAATTTTGTTGTTTGATTTCAACTCCTAGTGTACAAATAAAATCATCTACAATGTAAAGCCAAAGCTCAGGATTGAACAGGATTGCGAACACCCATGACAGTGTCTGTAATATTCCCTGAGGTATAACATTCTTCATAAATCAGCACCACTGTGTATCAGCTTGTCTGTTTTGCTGACTCATTCACTCAGATCATAACTTAGAACCAAACCATACAAGACTTTGCTATGACCCATTTGGAGGATTGTGCAGCTATGGTAGATCTTGCTAAAGTGTTTTTTGTCATATGAAGATAACAAATTCAGATTTTGGCTCACTCACGTATCTGTCTTCATCGTGGAATGAATCACACACTTGAATGTCCCTCTTCTTCTCCACTCTTCGGAAGACCATTGCAGGAATGGAGGCGACCACCACCAACACCCAAACCACCGCCAGTATCCTCAATACGGTCTTCCGGCCAGTGATGAGGCTGACACGCTGTGGCCACAGCACTGCCACCAGCCTGTACACGCTCATGAGCATGATGAGCTGGATGGAGGCGTACATGTTGACCAAACACAGGTAGAAGAGGACCTTACACATCACTTTCCCAAACACCCACTTCTTCATAATCAGGTAGATGATGAAGAAAGGGGTGAGAGCCATCAGAGAGCCGTCAGCGATGGCTAGGTTGAGGATGAGAAGGGTGGTGACGGACTGTTTTCTGGCACGAGCTAGGATGCTCCAGATGATGAAGACGTTTCCAGGGAAGCCCAATAGGAAGACGATGCACAGGATGAGGGCAGAAATAGTCGTGACCAATTGGCTTTCCATCACGGTTTCATTTACTGCACTGAGGGTTACGTTGCTGGGGGGCATTTTGGCAACTAGAGGGCAAAGAGAAGATATTGGTGAAAGATTTTCATCAAAGTTTTGGACATTTTTTTTACTTGTAAAAACATCCATCCGCCCATCCGTCCATCCATTCATCCATTCATCCATCCATCCACCATCCACCCATCCGTCCATCCATCCATCCACCCATCCATCCATTCATCCATCCATCCAACCATCCATCCATCCATCCATTCATCCATCCATTCATTCATCCATCCATCCACCATCCACCCATCCGTCCATCCATTCATCTATCCCTCCACCATCCACCCATCCGTCCATCCATTCATCCATCCATCCATCCATCCATCCATCCATCCATCCATCCACCATCCACCCATCCGTCCATCCATTCATCCATCCATCCACCCATCCATCCATCCATCTGTTTTCCAGACGTCCCTCTACCCAGCGGCCTTATTCAGCTCATCCCTTGTGTTATCGAAGAATTATCAGGACGAACGAGGTATGTAGTCCTTCCAATGATTTCTGGCTCTACACTGAGGTCTCCTCCCAGTTGGACATACTTGGAAAACCTCCAAAGGGAGGGTTTCAGAGAAATTCTTATGAGATAACTAAGCCAGCTCAACTGCCTCTTTTAGACATGAAGCAGAAGAGGCTCCGCCTGTACCCTTTGGGGGTTTTCGAAGCAGATCGTGTGTTTCCATCCATAGTTACAACCGGTACCCTGCTGGCTAAGGGTACCAGTGATGGTATGTGTAACCCGAGCCCTAACAGACTCTTTTTGAAATGAGTTTAATGTTCAAGATATTGATTTGGCATATGTCAGGTAGATGTCATTCCTGACACAAATGGAATGAAAACCTATAGAAAATGAGTCCAAAAATCAAAGAAACAAAATAACAAGACGATAAGACAAACTTTACTCCAACCACATTTATTTTCTGTCACAACTGTCCTGTGCTGGGACAGTTGACTCTATGCAGCTGACCCACTACCCCACCATACTGCCCAGATCTTCAAGCAAGAACATGAACAGACCCCTACGATTGAGATGATGACTCTTAATAATAATCTAGAGACCAAATTAGTCATTTTAAGGGACATTTTAAGTCTATTGCTTGTGATGAACATGTTTACATCTGATAGTTCAGTCAGTAGAGAACCAGACTTTTGATCTGGATGTCAAGGGATCAAGTTCCTGCCCGGGTTTTATGCTCTGGAATTTCCCCTCCTTAGATGAATATAGTATATTTGTAAAATATATATATTTGTAAAGCATATTTGATTCTCCCTACCTTATCTTCTATTTGGTACTTGTACTTTTAAGTCCAATGATATAAACAAAAATTGCTTTGAACCACTGACAGATTTTGTTTTTGTAATACCAGATAATTGCTTCACTCCATTTTGGCTGATTTAACAGTGTAGACCAGACTGTGATTCTTTTCATAGAAATAATGTCCAACGACAATGAAAAAAAACAGGTAAAGCAACTTTGATTGTTGTCATTTCATAAAATTCTTAAATTGAGAAGCTGTGCGGGTGCTCTTTCTCTTAAAATTAGGTAAAAAATGTTTTTCCTATGCTGGTATACTATAAAAAACCTCATGTTCCTTGTCACTGGTTAGATCTGGTTCAATATTAGCTGGAATGTCTTAACTCAAAATTACATATATTTCCTTAAAATTAGATTATTAATCTAATGAAAATCATTCTTAAGAAGGTAATTTTCATTTCAGAAAAATAAATTAGACTGTTTTATTTAACTTCCTTCATGTTTCTGCAGTGCTATGAGAAATGTTGACTTATACCAATGCTAAAAAAATAATGATTTATTTATTTATTTTCTTAATAATGCTAAGAAAATACAAAAAAAATGCATTTTAGAAAACAGTCAATGATCAATGAGAGACTGAAAATTCCCAGGCAGCTTCCCAGAAAAGTAACAAGACTGTGAAGGCCCTTCCCTCCTGAGACCAACCTGCTTCACCAATGTTGAAGAGAATAGGTTAGGTCGGTTCTTCTGTGGAAACATCATGGGAGTGTGTAACAGGTTTTAACGGGATTTGTAATTCCTGAATGACGAGACCAGACAGGATTGGAGAGAAACTGTGTCCCTGTGCTGGTTTCAGTTTTTGAGCAACAATTCAGTCTGAG
Source organism: Lophius piscatorius (assembly GCA_009660295.1). Classification (NCBI taxonomy): domain Eukaryota; kingdom Metazoa; phylum Chordata; class Actinopteri; order Lophiiformes; family Lophiidae; genus Lophius; species Lophius piscatorius. Next base: position 37,480 of record VRLP01000127.1, on the reverse strand, counting down.
ATGTGAGTTTATTTTTAGAACCAGTCAAATATATAACTTAAATTTATATGATGCCTTTCACGAGACTTACGGGCGCTTTACATATTGGGCACGAAAGAATAATAATAACAGTAATGACAAAGAGTAATGATGACAGAGCTGAGAATAAAAATGTGCAGTGGGAGTGGGATGGGAGAGCTGAGAGTTAGCTGAAGTTATAGCCTAACAGGTGATGTTTCAGGTGTTTTTTGAAAATGTCCAGAGATGAGGCGTTGCAGATTGCTGGGGGGAAAGGGTTCCAGAGGGTGGGGGCTGTAACACTGAAGGCTCTACCGGAATGCCCAGAGGGGGAAAGGATCCCTTTCAAAAACTGGGCCTGTGCACTCATCCCCGACAGCAAGGGTGTATCCCCAGAAAGTCCCCAATCCCCTGTGTCGCACAAGCAATCCTCCCGATTGAACTCTTCAAATTACATGTGAAGTTATGTCCACAGCATTATTGTAAAAAAAAAAAAATGAAGTGAGTAAAATATGAAGTTTTAGAGTAAAATATGATAAATGTCCTCGAGTCGATTCATATGCTCTGACCAACGGTTAGGAGGTTATGTCCGAAAACAGTGATGTTCATAAAATGGTCCCAATATTGACTAAATTATGAACTATTATAATAAAACACGATGCAGACAAGATAAATATCATTGAGTTGATTCATACCAATTTTAAACTAAATAGGACAAATAGTTGAGAAATTTTGTACCGAACAATTTTGGAGATGAAGCTCCCCCTAGAGTGGGAAATATGGAACCGAATTCCCCAAATCAATCCAGCTCTTCCTTGCAATGTGATCTATATGGGTCTAAAATATGAAAATGATTCATCAAATACTTTTTGAGTTATCGTGTTAATACAAAGGATTTGCGGACACGGGGATAACGATTCCATGTACCCCTGACCTTTGGGGGATATAATTAAACTCAATATTTCATCTTTTATACCAATTTTATGTCGTGTTTTTTACTCCTCTACTTTTTGAATCAGACAATTCTACATTATTCCATGACATCTCAGATACAATTATGAGATTGAGATTATAGAAAACTTTACAAAATATAATGCACCTGTCTATGATTATGCATCAAAATATTTATTGTCACTAAATGATGTATCACTATTTTAATTTTCTATGAATGCTTATCCTGTTCAGGCTTGAGGGAGAGTTGGAATCTTTCCCAGCGGACATTGACAATGAGGCTTTGTTTACCCTGGACATGTTTCCAGATCATCATGGGGCCAACACACTGTTAAAAAACGATTCATTATCTTCATATTTATACCTACAGGCATTTTAGATTGACCAATTCACTTGAATTGCATATTTTGGACTATGTGAGGAGAACCTGGAGGCCACTGATGCAAACACTGGGAGAACAGTGCCACACAGAAAGATCTCCACATGGATTTGAGCCTTTTTGCTGCGATATTGTGTTGCAAATACTGTATCGCTATAATGATTTAGAATTAGCAGAATTAGAATTAGTAGTATTAGTAGTTTTAGGGTCAGTGCTGTTGCTTTTGGATTTGACTTGAAATGAATTGAAGCCAATACCTCCAGCCATCTTACGTAACACAAGAGACCAGAGGTTTAAATAATGACATGTTATCACTCATAAAGGAAATTACAGATTGGATATTGATGCTTTTCCTTGGATCAGAGAATGTGCCTAGCTGGCTCCTTCCAGCAGCATATGTACAATAACTGTGGAATGTCTCTTTTAAAAAAGTGACAAGTCATCACATGTTATGCATATTTAGACGATTAGTTTCAGAGCACGCCCTGACAGCGAACACACTGTCAGTCCTCTTGTGCATATAATCAAATATTAATGCAACCGATAGTCTTATTTCCTAGCGGCTCACAATCTAGAGGGGCGCCCACTCTGACCAGCTTCATTGATTGTGCTCACTTATTAGCGTTGAAAGGGAGGTTCGCCGTAGGCCGCCAGACAAACTAAAACCGTCCCTGGAAGACTAATTGTCTCTTTCTGTCCATGGGTCTATGAGTTATGAACAAATCATTTGCTCTTGAGCTAAAGGTAAGACCAGTAAACAGAGTTTATGAACCTGGTGGGGAGGATTTATCAATCACGTGTTCACCAGTTGTCCCTTAAACCTCTGTAGAAGGTGGTAACCACTGCACATACTCCGACCCAGTACTCCAGGCATCGGAATTTGTGTCCTGTTAAAGTCACTTCCTACACATTAACTTCCAGAACAAAATGTTCACTTACTCCCTCCAACTGTCAGATGCCACGTCAATGAGGTAATCGATGTTTCTCACGTCACTTGTCAGTGGTTATAATCTTAGGGCTAAAAGCTGGCTAGTCCCTTGATTTAAAAATATTTGTTTTCTATAGAAATTAGAAAGGATAGGATATCATTTATATATCTGTGTATTTTGGAAATATACAAAAAAAAATCTGTCAAATCTGGTTTTTATCATATTTCATTCTGAATAAGACTCAGACCCTGCATCCATTGGAGTGGACTCAAAAATAAAAGTTTGCTTTCATTATTGAAACAATGATAGGTCATATATTGGTCCTTAATCAACCAATCATGATGATTTAATCACCCCTTAACTTTTTTTGCATTCTAAAAGTACTGTCCATCAATGTGTCCTCTTCAAAATATTCAAGATGACGATCATTTCAAGTAAATTCTGAAATAAAAATCCTTATCCTGGAGACCTCTTGATATTTTTTCGTTAAAAAATTAAATCTGAAGTCCAAAAAACAATGTTATCTGTAAAAAGAAAGAGGGGGGAAAAAAGCTAACAAAACTGAGTAAAATATGAACTATTAACTACACTGGGTAAAATATGATATGTGCACGATAGATCTCCTCGATTCGATTCACATGCACCAAATTTGGACTCAATCGGACAAAAACTTTAAAAATGATGGCCCAAAAAAGAGTTTTGGAGATTAATTTCCCCCTAGTGTGGGAAATATGCAACTGACCTTTCCCAAAATCAATCCAGTTCTTCTGTGTATAGGCTAATATCCATGCTATAATGTAAGATATAATACTTTTAAATGTATTTGTGAAATATATATATATATACATACACACACACACACATATATTATTGTAATATTTAATAATATTATTATCATTGTATTATTAATGTATTATTATTTTACTTTAAATGTTTTTATTGTAGTATAAAAGCAGCTTCCAGTGACCACATGGCTCTGTGTTTATCAAAAGCCAGTGAAACCACACTGAAGGAGGAGATAGAAAACATTAGTAGATAAAACTCTGTCAAACTTGTACAACGGGATGTTGTTGGGACAACAACGTGACAACAGCAGCAACAGAAACCAGCCGGATGATGTCATCGTCAGGTTCAATCTTTAATGTCACCTTTCCCCTTGCGGTCAATCGTGTTTGTGAACCGTTTGTTTCGTGTCAATATCTTAACTTCACTTTATTTGCATTTGCACAAAGAGAGCACAATTGTTAAACAAGTGACCACATTTGAAACTATAAAACCAGATTCATTCAAAAACGGTGTGTTTGTGTGTTCTGTGTGACTCACACACATAGTTACTCAAACACCGCAGGTCCCCATACAAAGAAAAACATGTAGAATCAGTGCAAAACACGCACACATATATAATGTATGCATATACAATAAAGCTCAGATTTAGTTGCTGCTCAAATTTGAAAAGTTTACACTGAAATGAACCTGACAATAATGGGTCAAGATTAAACAGAAATACTTGTGCATTTTAAAAATATGCATCATGTAATAAATGAAATGAAATGAAAGACTCACCAGTCGTCATCACTGAAACCCCATAGGAAGCCGCAGAAACTAGCTGAAAATCTGAAAAAAACTTTTTCTTTCTCTGTTTTTATCTCTTTCAACACAGTTTCCCTCCACCCACTCTCTGTCTCTGTCCCTCTCCATTGATTTGTCACGCTTGCTGTAACATGCAGTGAGTGAGTGAAGAAGGTGTGTCCATGCTACCTGGCCTCTGCCCTGACAGTCAGTCAACATCCTCTCTTGTCAACTGGGGAATTCCATTTGTGTATTTCCGACTTCTAAGAGGGTTTAGAAAAAAACCAAGTACAAAAACATTGTTCCATAATGATATCCTGCCATGTGGACCATTACTTCAAGCCTCCATGAAAAAAATACTCTCCCTCCCGTTCTTATCATACCTTCATAATCTGGTGGCAGGTATTGCAAATCCCTGCAAGTTCTTTGAAAGGCAAAAAGGTTTGGCAGCAAAGTGCTTCACAAAGGCACGGATTCATTTACGGCCCTAGAGACATACAGTATGTGTACGATAATCTAACGTTAAACAGGTTAAACATCCGTTAGAAACCCAATGAATGAGATGAATGAAGAAACTCTCATTCATATCATTGCAATAGTCTCATGATAGTATCATCCTCATAATAATAATATGACTCAGTGACCATGAAAAATATCCCTAGAATTTAGAATCACCTTTATATCATTATTAGTCAGATTGTTCATTAAAAGAAACTGGTATTTCTCCAACAACGATTGACCTCAGGATCTATCTCAATAGCTATCCACTTCAGCTTCATTCTGTTCTTAGCTCAAGTCTGTGCAAATTATTACACAGACTTGAGCTTGATTTGAGATTATTTATTATTATTATTATTGTAAATTATCTCAAATTATTATTTTTTATCTAACCTGGAAATTTTTTTGGATCCAGATGAGACTTATATTTTATCCCTAAAAAGTTGGGAACGTTATGGAATCATCACTCTTCATGTTGATGTGATGACTCAAAATTTGAATTATCCATTTGATGGATAATTTTTCACATTTTATACCCACATAGACCTTAGAGCGAGGAAGAAATGGATTGATTTTGGGAAGGGTCAATATTATATTTCCGGAAAAATACTCTGAATTCACATTTAATTTAAGGAGATCAATCTGACGGATTGCTTGTACAACGCATGGTATTGGGGACTTTTGGGATACCATTGCTGTTGGGGATGACAGCACAGTAGTAATGTTATTTGTCAGCATTAACTATTGTTGTTAAATGCTCAAAAACTTCTAAAGGCTCAGTAATTCGGAAGAAATTATGCGGTGCATGCCTTTGTGAAAATCTGTGTGGGCAAATGGTCCAAGAGTTTAACATGCAATCATCAGGAATTTGAGGTTTTCCCTATCTACAGTCATCACACCAATTCTAGCCTCACTGCAATCACTGCATGTCAAATACAGGATCGATTTTAAGACACTCTTAACTATCTACTAGGTTCTTCATGGCTCCTGCATATATCTTTGAGCCGCTGAATCTCTTCTCCACTAACCGGCCCTCAGATCCCATTTTTGTCAAGTGTTTTTTTCACAATGTAATTGTGGCTTTATGGGCTGCATGTTTTTTTTGGGTGTGTTATTGGCGTTTCTTGTTTGATCATTTTCTCTCTTTATGTTTTCTTATTTCTAACTAAGCACTTTTGTCTTCTGAGTCCTTGTAAAGCACTTTGTAACCTCTGTTTGAAAGGTAAGAATAAATAAAGCTTTGCTTACTTACACAGAGTCTGGAGAAATCTCTACACATGTAAACCTTGCCTGCCTGGGTTTTTTTATGTGTCCCGTGAGTTTATGACCTCAGTGCGTTTCTCTGTGTGCCTTTAATTGGTTGCCTGGAGACAAACTTGACCAGCGGCTGAAGCTAAGAGGGTAGAGCGGTCCAACCAACTCAAAGGTCGGCGATTTGTTCCCAGCCATTGCTGTCTACCTCGACCGAGACCCTAAACACCAGTCTGCTCCTCGGGAGCTTCACAGGGGCTGCACACTGCTCCTCAGAGATGGGCCACATACTGAGGCCTAACTTCACAGTGTTGTGCTGTATAATACATGTCGTAATAAAGAGTAAACATTATTATTATAAGGGGTAAGGATGAAAGCCCTCAGGCGGTACAGCATTAAAAAACAAGTTGATTTTATAAAGCATGTTACTACACATATGTCTCGGAGTCTCTATGGAAAACCAGGGTCAGCAAACACAGTTGAGCTCTGTACTCTGTACATTTGAAGTGAAAACTATAAATTAAACGCATCAGCGGACTTCTCTGGACCTGAGTTCATCTGAGATGGACTGACAAAAAGTTGAAATGTGTCCTTTGGTTTGACGAGGCTACATTTCTAATTCTGGAAATCATGGACATCTGTCATTGTCTAAAACTCACCCAGGCCCAACCCAGCACAGAATTCAAATGCCAGATACTGTGATTGATGGGGTGCTAACGGTAGGTGCGGTTTTAGCTTGTGTGGTGCACTGGGCGAACCTTCATTGCAACGCAGTAGCACCCAATTTGTGGGAACAAGAATTGTAAACCTGATGAAATATTCCATAAAAAACTTTTTTTTTTGAATGCAGAAGTTTAATTTATTCTTTATTGATTTCCCATCTATAACGTTGTTTTTTATTTCTCCCCCTCTGGATGGATTAAACAGTCAACGCAATTTGAATCCAAATCAGAAACTTGAAGTGAGTTGCAAATATGAGGACTTTGACCTGGTATCCTGTTGCTGACATGCATTGCATGGATATAAGAATAGAGACATCCCCAGTGAAGAGAAAAAAAAACAACATATGGTAGTACAGTCTGCTAAAGGTCTAGATGTTAAATCTATTTATCTATATCTATATGTGCCGGGGCCGCCTAGAGTGGTTTGAACTGTTGCCTCGCAGCAAGGAAGTTCTGGAGTCCTTCTTTGTGTGGAGTTTTGGTACGTTGGCTTCCTCTCATAGTCCAATGGGACTAGGCTGTCATAGACCGATAGGGGCAAATCCGCTTCAAAGCAAACAAATCAATTTAATAATACGTGCAGCATTTGGAGAAGACACTACAAACACCACAACAAACTAATTTAAGAAATGTTCTGTGGCTTAAACAACCAAAGTGTTTCCGGAGGACACTTAACAGTGATGCCCTCATGCGGCTTGTTTTGACTGTGGTTTCTGACTTTAATAAAGTCGAAGAATCTGTTAAAATGAATCATGCGATCACAATTTCAAAGAAAAACTAAAGACGCTTACATTTTAGCTCAGATGTTAGCATCATTTTTAAGTGTCTGCTGAAAACACCTCTGTTGTGTTGTGGCTATTTCACTGTGTTTACTAAATGTATAGTTTAGTGTTATTTGCAAAGTGTTTTTTCAGGGCATTGTGTGTGATATTTGCAGTGTTTTTCTTAATGTATTGTGTATTGATTTTGTCTTAATTATTACTTCCACCAAGTAAGGAGGTTATGTTTTCAACCCTTTTTCTGACTGTTAGGAAGACTATGGTAAACTAATAGACAGATTTGCATGAAATTTTTCCCAGATGTGGGCATATCCTAGAGATGATTATACTTTGGTGACATTACAGAGCATTTACAAAAATAAAATAATAAAAAGCTGTTTGCAGTAGTGACGTCACAATGTGGCGATGTGCTCCCTCGAAACTGTGTGCATGTCAGGTCAGTGACTTTGTTTTGCAATAATAACTGACTTAGGCCCCTGTTTGTGTAGAGACAAGTAAGGTGAATTCGTTGTTGCATTTAAATGTCAGTAAAAAATGACCCAATGCTGTATGTAAATCGTAACGTAAAATGTAAATGGTCCGAAAACATTTGGAGAAAAATCTCCCCTAGTATCAGAAATACACAACCGACCTTTCCCAAAATCCCTCAAGTTCTTCCTCACACACAAAGTTTATGTAGGCATTTAACTTAAAAATGATCTATGAGATTGTGTTTGAGTCATAATTATATCCAAGTCTTTTCAGGGATTTAATGAGAAAGTTTGTGGATTGTCAATAGGCTGCCCAGTGACTAGCAATGAAAATGAGAGAGCTAATCTATTTCAAAGCATATTTTCTCTTCCTTTGGACTAATGAGCATGCTCCCTTAGATATATAAAGTTAATAACATACCAAACTGTATGAAGCTGAATCATCGTGTATAGGGGAGAAAAACACAGAATGTCTGCATGATACTCTTGAGACTGTTATTTCCACGTTCTCGTGATTGTAGAGTGAGAAACCATTTCTATTGAAATCTAAAGTCCAGGGCTCATTAGGCAGTTCGTTTCCAGGCTGTGACTCACCAGATGGATGCCGCTCCTTCCAGGTACATTGCTTTGACAATCCCTTGCAAGACAGCACTTGTCGAACTCAGTAAAATCTGTCTGCCCTATCAATTGGAAAGGATCTTAAATGTGATGTGCCCTTAAAATGCCAATGTCCCGTCATGCCTTTTTTTGTGGCACCTCATTGTATTTATAGTCTGGTTGTATTTATATCATGTGGAGGAGAGGGTTATCATGGGAAAGACTTTTGATGCAGCTTGGATGTTAATGAGAATCTTATTCAGACGTGGCAAACGGTGATTCCAACATGACATGACCGCAGCAGAGGTGGAAAAATGGTAATACTGCTCTAAACTGTTGTATATTTGGGATGAAAATCACCAGAGCTCCAACGATATGATATTATCAGAACACTTCAATCATGAGCAGATTATTGCTATATTGTGCGTTCTCCAATGGCATATAGTATATATATTGTTGTATATTAGATTGTTTTCAGCTGCAAATTATATCCCCTCAGTAAAAGCGTTGATACAGTTATATTAGAGGATTGCACCCCATGAACATGGAGTGAGATGGTGGTCTCCAGTCTTCAGTGAAAAGAATAGGGGGATATAGATAGAGGGGTATATATTGCTTATATTGGCGCCTTGCATGGCACCGATCGTCACCAATGTATGATTGTTTGTGTGAATGGGTGGAGCATTTTCATTTTACCAAACTATTTAATTCAATGCATCCTTTGCTGTCGTTGTCTAACTCTATCTCTGAATGGGGACAGCATGGTCAAATCCAAGGTGTCTTATTTATCTTATTTAAAAACCAAACTATTTATCATCTTTAAAAACAAAACAAATGAGGTTTAGAAATTTGAACATGGATTTTGTGTACTTTGTTGCTTCCTTCTATATCTGCATCTTTGTTTTATCAACTTCCTCTGCTGCACTAACCATCAACTTTGCTGATCTTACCAGAAAAAACTCTACACCGCCATTTAGTATTCTGAAAATGCAATTGATATCATAATTCAATAACCTAAAAGTTCAGTACAGATTTGGAATTTACAGTGTACAATAAACGATAGCTGATACCTGGCGTCCTTGTATCGATCCTGCCATGCAAAATATACCAATATAATGTTGTCTATTTCTTTATATCATTATATAAAAAACATTTGTTATTATTTGTTGTATATGCTGTAATTATATATATTGATTGAATCTTTTGAACATGAGATCTCACTAACTATTTCCATGTTTCTCATTGTATCTCAATTAAACATCCATTCGTCTAATCTAAGCCCCAACCTCATCCCCTCTTTATCTTATTTCAGTCAGACAACTCATGTTGTCCTTTGTTTGATATTGATAAACCGCTCATTGATAAAGAATCCAAGATAAAACAATAAATGGGGTTGCATCGTAAAAAAAACAAACAACATAAACGGAGGGAATCTGAGGACTCCACAAAGTCATTATAAAACAAATAAATGCTGTTCTATTTGTCAAATAGAAATGCTCAAAACCAAAGATCTGAACGACGCCCTTCCTCTTATCTTTTAGATTTCTAACAGAATTTTCCAAGTATGTGTGAGGCAGATGGACGATCAGTGATAAGAGAACCCTTTTCGAGAGAGGAGGAAGCGGTAGAAAAACATTTGACAGCTGATCTTATGCAAGGCAGCTTATCTTTTAGTGGTGAAGCTTGCATTAAAATACCATTTGGAGTCATGCCAGAAAATTCTAAATGCATAGAAGGACCTATGGTTTTCTCTTTTGAAAGAGGTGTATTTTACTCATGAAAAGGGCTTCTGTCGGTTGAGATATTGCGGGCTGGTGGAGAAGAGGGAAAGACAACTACTAAAAATCATCCAAAAGGTTTCAAGGTGAAGGGAGTTTGCAGGTATTATAGAGAATCCAGCATAATGCTTCTGATAAAGTGTTGAACATGTGTGGGCTACTGCGGTAGCCAAATGTCAACTTAACAGAGAAATAAAACTTTGAGGGCCATTTTACCAAAAGGATGCCGATACAATGGATGAAGGGGCGCGACTCTAAAGGCATCTGTAATGTCTGCTTTTCCCTGCCATTCACCGACCACTGCCGACTTTATCATGTGTACGCCGTTATCATACAGAAGCATAGAGCAAGAAGAAATGTGGTGGTCCGTCAAAGTCAGAGCAAAAATAGCTGGAAGGTCAGTTGGTATGAGAAACGATAGTTTTAAGGAGCAGGTAGCAATGATGATGCAGGGCTGTGGTGGCATAAGCAGAACAGAGGGTAGAGATGGGACATTATTGCAGTTTAAATATACCACCAAATTTGAGGGGTGTGATTGGAAGATGTTGTTGAGCAGCAAACCTTCATTTTCAACAGTATTACCTCTTACCTGCTCCTTTTCTGTCTACATGTACTTCCTCTTCCTCCAACAAGTCTTTTGCTCAAACATCTTCAGCTTCTTCTTAAACTACTGCTTCTTCTGCTTATACTACTACTGCTATTACTAATAGCAGTAGTAGTACATACATGATCTGCAAGAGTTGAGGCAATACTGCTAACTGTCTCGAAATCTAGATAAACCACAGAGGTTTCATGATACTGTTCTTTGGAGGGATGCTCTGTGGCTGCCTTGCCCTCACCGGTACTCCAAATCTGTAACCTTTAAATTATTATTAAGATGAAGGACATCAAAGACATTGAGTTCATATTTAAAACGATATCGAAAATATATCGGTCGTCATGTTTAGAAAAATACCAAAGACATCAAGGTCCTTGTCACAAACATCAAAGATGACATTTTCAATAATCTACCTGCAACTTACTAACTGTTATTAGGCAGAAGGACATTAAAGACATTAATATCCGCATCACAAAGAACAAGGATGACATATGTCATAATTAATCGACCTGTAAACTATAAACCATTAGTAAGCAGAAGGACAACAGAGACATCAAGACTGACAAACTAGTTGAAGAACCTGAGAGACAAACCTTATTGTCTTAACACGGGAAGAGCTTAAAGATGAGCCAACAGACAACCCGTAGAGTAAGGGTAAGTAAGTGTCATATCTTGACCTGCAGGTTGACAGTAGAACCTGTGATGAATAGGTGACTTGTCCCCAATGTCCCCCGTCTCTCACCCACATTCTATCCAAATGGTTCCAGTCCCACGGCTGTCCCAAACAGGATAAGCTGTGAAAGAAATATGTGCCTGCTATCACCGATTACCCTATCTGGCATTATCTCTAAAGGCTGTCGAGATAATGGATCAGTACGTGTGACAGGTTAAACCTTTGATGTCCTGCTCCAGTCTTTGGTTGAGCACATTTTCAGTCACTACTTCTTATTGAAAAATAAGAAATTGGAAATATGGCTATTTCCTAAATCCTATTTGAGAAGTAGGATTTATTTTGGGCTTATTGTAGTGTATGAGGACTTACTAAAAGATTCTGCAACATAAAACAACCAAAGACAGCCTGATAACGGCAAAAAGAACCATTTGTAACCAAAGAATTTGTAAGTTTATGGTTAATTTTGAGCATCTACAGAAAATGCCCCCTACCCCCAACCCCACACACACACACCCTATAATTTTGAGGAAATTAGTAGGGATAATGCTGTATTACTCATATTCCTCATAACTATTAGTGTAGTCATAGAAGAAAAAGTTAAGGCTTCCCTATTTCAACAAATTCCCGTATATCCTATTTCAGCTGAACATTTTGAAGTTCAAACAAAGTTTATCTGTTGAAGTATATGGAAATAATTAAGTATCAAAAGTAAGACTATGTAATGTAATATATGCTATAGTTTAGTTTAGCGATATGATTTCAATTTCTTTAAAATTCAGTTTGCAAAGATACAAGATCTCACGTTCCCTTTAGTTTATTTTGTTTCTGGAGCCAAAGAATATAAAATTCCTGAATCAATTTCTGTCTCTGTCCTTCAGTTCGCAGACCAAGTCAGAAGGGAGTTACGACGAAGGTTACGAAGAAGCCCTCGTCTGCTCTCAAAGGGCTACTACGGTTTGGATGGCACACCTCAGGTTTCATACAGGGAGAGCCTAAACAGGTAAGCTGATGACGGTATGGATATCTGTGTATCTGCCTCATATACACCAATGAGGCATGACATTAAAAAAAACAAGTCCTGCAGATCAGAGCTTCTCGAAAACGGCCGGTCTTTTTGAGTGTTGCCGGGTTTCAGTGTTAAGCTCCTACCAAAGCAGTCAAAGCAAGGACATCTTGAACCAGCGGCAGGCTCATGGTCACACAAGATCAGTTCAGCCCAACAGAAGAACTACTGTAGCACGCACCTCTGAAAAAGTCAATGCTGGTTCTTGAAATCTATCAGACCACCTGTGTCCGGTACTTTTAATGTCATGGTTGATTGGTGCCATTGTGGAAAGTACATAGCTGAGTACAATTATTTGAAGATTATTCTTAAAAGAGTATTTTCATTTTTCAGTACTCTATACTGTCACATTTCAGAGGGAAATTATAAAAAATTACAAATCTGGAGATTTATTTTTAAAATTCTACACCAAGGCTCTCAATTTACCGACCCATCTACGTTCCAACCCTCACCTATGGTCAAGAGCTGTGTTTAATGACTGAAAGAATTAGGCCAAGGATGTAAGCGGCTTTAGGGCGGCTGGAGTCATCCTTAGTCAGCCTTAGAGGTGAGAAGCCAGACATCCGGAGAGATCTCGGAGTAGAGCCGCTGTTCCTTCATGACGAAAGGAGCCAGTTGAGGGGGTTCGGGCATACGATTAGGAGGCCTCCTGGAGGTTTTTCAGGCACATCTAACTGGGAGGAGACCCCGGGATTCACCTAGAACTCGCTGGGGGGACTCATATATCTCCCCCCACCCCCCCTCCCTGAAGCACCCTGAGGTTTCAAGGTCTCAGTTTTGTCAATAGTTTTGTAATGTGGCCTTGCTAATCTTACAATCTCGTTTGCTCCACTACTGGCTTCAACATGTGGCTAATGAAATGTATTTTTCTGTTTTTTGATTTGAATTTTTTTTTCTCTCTTCATCACACTTTCGTTCTTATAGTTTAGGCCACAGAGGACCTCCACTCACAATTCGTTCTAATCTCATCGTATCTTCAAGGGTTTTTAAGAGGAGGAGGAGGCAGCAACAACAGCCTGGAGATGACAGCGGATTAGTTGAAGCCAACAGATTTTTGGGAGCCAGAAAAGCAGAGGACAGAAGTGGAAGGAGCAATATAAACAATACAAACAGATGTATGGAGCTTAATTTATCTGAAATCCCACCAGTTGAAATGGCAGCTTATCACATTTTCACTGTCCTCTCTCCTATCATTCTCTCACCAGCATTCATGATATTTGGATCCTTTATTGTCCTTGCCCTCATCATCATCTTTTTAGGTAATTCATCACTTTTAACACATCATTTATTTTATTATATCCCCGACAAGTTAGGGATATTATGGAATAGAGCCTTCGTGTTAGTGCGATTACTCAAAATGTATATCATGGATCCTTCTCAAATTTTAAAATAAAGACTGGTTGTATATTACTAATACTAGGGGGAGCTATGTTCCCAAAAGTTTTCCACACAGCATTAATCAACCTTTGGTCCGATTTAGTTCAAATGTTGTGCATACGAACTGTTTGGAAGTTATTTCTGAAAAACGTATTTTTGTAAAAAAAAAAAAAAGAAAAAAAAAGAAGAATCCTCCAAATTAATCCTCCGACTTTTCGGGGATATAAATATCCCAGCATAGAAGGGCCATACATTTTGTAGTTTGATGACTTTAATTTGTATTTGAAATGACAGGAATGACAACAATGAACCTGCAGCTACTAAAGCAGCTGAACATGGCAGAAGCAGAGGAAAAGATGATTCAGTTGCAGCTAATAGAGCAGCTGAACTTCATAGAAACAAGTAAACACATTATGCAAACGAAGCTAAGAGAGCAGCAGAAGGAACTGCTCTATCTGACTAAAATGCATAGTCCTCTGGCTGACACCATGCCAAACTTCGCTTCGGAAAAGCTAGGTATGCCATACTCATCTTCATGTGTATAATTGTGGTTGGAAAAGGTTCTCTTTGATTGCTCTCTTGTTTGTGTGTAGGTGCCTCTGTCGTTTCTCATCTCAGCTCGAAATCTTACATGTATCCATCACATTCTATAACATGGTTTTGGACGATACCTTTTCTCAGTCAAATTAAAAATCCTATTATCCAGGTTGGACCTTCCCCACCCACACTAATACATACAAAACCTTTTCCCAAACTGTCCTCTTCACTCACCAGTGGCCTTCCTCTCTTATCCTCAGGAGCATTCCTTACCACTGACTCCTGGTCGCTGCTGGGCTTTTGCAGGGACACAGGGACATGTACTTATCTCCCTGATGCACGCAGTAAAGATCACCAACGTCACACTGGGTCACATTTCAAACATGCAGTCTCCTACTGGCTTCATCTACAGTGCCCCAAGGATGTTTTCTGTCTATGTATGTCCAGAATTTGGCATTATTTCATTGGAGCTGGCCTTTATGACTCTTACTTTTTCACCTTTGTGCACAAACAAATGCACACATTGTTCAAATTCATGTATCTGTCTCTCTTTCAGGGACTGACAAAAGAGGATGAAGAGGAGACCTACCTTGGAGCTTTTGAATATAATCCACATGGGCAGTCATTGCAGACCTTCAACATCCCTGTGAGTATTAAACCTACTGTCAATGTTCAAACCAGGTAACTAACAGCACAGGTGCCCATACAGTTTAACTTACCTGGTCGTAGCCATAACTTAAGTAGCATCACTGAGCTGACAGACAGAAATTGATTGTGGTTGAATCCCTCATTTGAGCATTAATCCACAAATACTCAATTAGTTGGAAGTCGGGGTTTTTTCATTTAAGCTGTTTTGAGTATATTCACAATAATTATTTGATTTGAAGGTAATATTGAACCAAAGAATGTCAGCTATTGAACCAAAAGAACTACAAACATCATATACAGCACATCCCTGTATCGTATTACACCACCACTCTCTGACTACATCACATTCTTTATTTATGATGTTAATTGTTCTTTACTGTGCCTGTAAAGCATCTTTGAGTATTTTGAAAAGTGTTTTGTTATTATTCTATTTTCTTTTTTTTCTCTCATTAGAGTCAATCCCACGGAGTCTTCAAACTTGTAAGGCTGCAGATTGAGAGCAACTGGGGTAATTCTAATTACACCTGTCTGTACCAGTTCAGAGTACATGGAAAAATGCTGTGACCATTTGTAACATCAAGAATAAACAGGGGAATAGCAGTTTCAGTATGTGCCCCCAACACGCTGGCCGCTGCTGCTCAGTGAAGCGGTAAGAGTTAGTCTAGAGTCCACGGTTGCTTCTTCTCCACCAAAGCAACATGAAGGCCCAGGATAATGACCAGCAGAGCCACACTGTGTCCCATAGATCCTTTCATGGCTATTTTGGTCAGTGTGTCCTCTGGCAGGCCGGGTCATTATTGGACTGCATTGGACCATCGGCTACATGCCGAGTTTGAAACTCCTCCTCAGGCCGGAGATTCGGAGTTCCTTGATTCAAGTGCAATATGAGTGAAAACTATTTTGAGTCTTGTGTAAGTAGAAAGCAATCAGAGAGCACAAACCTCCACCATGACACAACACCTCTGGGACATGATAAAAGCTACCTCTACGTAACGATGCATGCAGGTGTGTCCATTAGTTTATGAGTTATTGCCAAAAAAAAACTAAAAAGTGCCGTATCTCGCCACGGATAAGAAAATGTTATTATGACATCCCGTTATGAGGTCTTTACGTGACTGTCTGTCCATTAGTTTTACCATTATCTTGCTGACAAACAAGCAAATAAAAGGTAAAAACATAACGTACTTGGTGGGGGTAATCATTTTTAATATGCACACAAAATTGTCAGGCTCAGATTCACACCTCTAATTTTAGTATTTTAGAGATTGCTTGTTATTTTATTGTGCTCTTATCTGTTATTGTATGTCCAGGAAATATTTTGTATTTTTATTTGTTTTTATTAATAAAGGTAGTGTGCTTTCCTGTAATTATGTTTTGTTTTGGATGTTTTAGCTGGTGCTCAAATCCACCACAATCCACCAGCTGGTGCTGGTTGAACACTAGTTTGTCATCTGTTAAGCATTGTTTTCATTATTATTATTAGGGCCTGAGCAAGAAAAGGTGCGAGGACCCTATTGTATTGCAGGATGTCTTCTATGTTATTATTATTTTTACAACTAAAAATGAATTGCCTTTTGGGTGGTTTTCCCATGGCCAAAACGTCATGCAAGCTTTTTAATTCTAGAGTGATGAGTCCTGTCAAATAAATTCATTTTTAAAGGGTCTCGACAAAAAGCTCGGGAAAGTGGCTCTCCAGCTTAACAGATGACTACAATTTTGATTTATGACATTGTCCCGGTATCCCGTTTCACCTATAAGTATGAGTCATGTTCTACTACTACAACTACTACCACTCCTATTGATACTACTCCTACTACTTGCTACTTCTAAATACTGCAACTACAACTACTACTACTTCTAAAACTACTACTACTGCTATTGTTACCGCAACAACTACTACTCCTACTATTACTTACTACTACTTCTAAAACTACTACTACTTCTACTACTGCTACTACTATTGCTACAAAAACTACTACTACTAGCAGTAAACATCTAAACTGTATTTTCTTCTAGAATTTGCACATTTTTCTAGTTATATATAATCCTTAAATGTTTAATATATTTTTCTCTCAGTTGTGTCTCCAAATATTACACTGCAAACATCTGAGGTATCAGTTAGGCTTTCACAGGAATGTGACCCCTGTGGGGAAGGCTGCTTTGCTTTGGGGAGCCCCCTTGTGGTGAGGGCTGGCAGGTGCAGTGATGGTTGGACAGGACATACATGAAACATAAATAAATGGATAAATGAGGAAACGTGGGAGACGTTCATGCTTTTATTGCTGATTTAAAAGAAGAAATAAGTTGATGTAGCAAAAGATATCAGGAGCAAAGAGTAAATCAAATTGAGGTAAATTAAACATAATCAAACATTAAATTCCAAACATATACATTTACTTTTTACATGATTAATGCAGAGACATTTTATCTCATGATTATCTTCTTGAAGATGAATTGACTTGAGTCTCAGTTGTACTTATTTAAATAGATGGGTTTATTACAGACAGATCTGTTATAACAGAGAAGACCCCGGAACGATCAGATGTGAGTCTCATCCCCGAATATTGTAGAACAGATACTCATACTTAGTTTTATTCGTATAAGGTAATTGGGATTTGCATGACAGAGCTATATAAAATTCTCAGAGAGAACGGTGAACACATCGTTGGTCAGAGATAACAAAAGGAAAGACATCAGTAACATAGTTGGGCAAAGGGGATATTTAAATTTTTCTATCAATGATCATCATAGAAAGACACGCGGGCCCTAATGAAATCATTTACAAGCGATCTATAAGTCAAGATTCACATTAAAAGTTTTATTCATCTTGTTTACCAGTTTCTGTCGTCGTTTCTTTTTTCTCTAGTTCCAAAGCTCCAGACGTTTTGGCTACGTTCACACTGCAGGTCTTAATGCTGAATTCCGATTTTTTTGTTGTTGCTGCGATCCGATTCTTTTGCGCGGTTGTTCACATTATAATTTAAATGCGACCGCCATCACTCTCCAGTGTGAACAGTCTACGGTCCTGAAGTGACCCGCATGGGCAGAAGAAGACGTGACGTTACACGCAGCACGTTGTGTTTACGGATGTTAATATTGACGCTACACATTAATATATAGACGCTATACAATGTGTGTGTATATATTTTGAAGTTGTTGTGCAATCGAAGCCGACAAAATTATGACCAAGTGATAAAGGGAAGAAGAAGATTAAGAAAAAAGAGAGCACAAATTGGTCCCGCCTCTGCCGCAATTTTGACGGCTGTCTCACTTTAATGACGTAAAAATGGGTTGAAATGTGACTGAGGTCGCTTTGAAAAACATTAGATATGTATCCGATTTAGGACCTAATATAAAAGTGGCCTGGGGCTGATTTGAAAAAAAAAGATTTTTGCTGTTCAGACTGTTATAAAAAAAATCAGATGTGGGTCACATATGGGCAAAAAAGTTGGATTTGGGCCACTTTTGCATGCAGTTTGAACATATTTATATATTTTATACGTTTATACCTATAGTTTTAGTATATATTTTTGCTCTTTTATATTGTATTTTCTATTTGTGTGAAGGGGAACTGCAAAATAAGAATGTCCTTGTCTAGGGTGAACTATGTTCTTATTGTGTGTATGACGATAAAAATCTTGAATCTTGAATTTGGGAGTGCGTCTGATTAAATCTGTCGGGTCACAATTCTTATCCCTGCTTTTTGATTATTGCAAGATGAAGCTTTTTAAAACATTTTTGTCAATTACACGAACTTCTTGATGGATTACATGAAAATAATCAGCGGAAGTGTGTGCGAGCACCTTTTGAAGTAATCATCAAATTTTGTAGTGGATCCAGAACCATCAAACAAATAATGACAATGTGGATCATAAACCAACGGGTAGGTTTTCAGTGACATAGATACTGTGAGAGTCAGACTATCATAGGATTATTGCTGCAGGTGCTATGACATCATGGGTTAACTGAGCTGCTTTGGCAGAGGAGTGTGTTCTCCGAGGGCTGTCTGGAATGGATTAGAGTATGAAGTTATAAATATAACTACGTCCGATCTCTAACCCGCTTGCATGCCGCTCCTTTGAGAGTATAAACCAAACTGAAACCTTCTCACTCACTGTCCACAATGTCATAAAAGAAAAAAAAAGGACATTTAGCCACCCACTTCGATTACTTTATTTGCTCAACATACATCTTTGCAAATGTTTCAATACTGATTCATAATAATCAATGCAATAAGACAGGATTTTTTTAAATTTCAAAACCTTGATAAAAATAATAAAAAGGAACACCTTGGGCAGGTTGTGACAAGAAGCTACCTCGTTAGCAGAGTGAGTCTCACATACAGTAAATATATTTCTTCCCATGTCCCGTCTGTTGGTCAACCATTTTCCAGTGTGTCGACAACAGCACTACAAGTTGACTTTGCATTTAACTTACTGTCATGTAAAACCGTTAATGTACGTTGCACATTTAGCATAGATGTATTGACATTAGAGGTTATAAGATATCATAGCATATATCTGAGCTCACACAAACTGGTCATAACATTAAAACCACTAGTCTTATATTGTGTTGGTCCCTTTTTTGTGGGCAAAGCAGGTCTGTGATGCATTTTCTGTTCTGACACCTTTCTATCAGAACCAGCATTAACTATTTCAGCAATTTGTGCCACATGGCTCTTCTGTAGGGTCAGAAAACATGAGCCGTGTTCAACCACTGATTCACCTGTTGTCTTGACAAAACGTGTTGCTCTGACCGAGATGTCCATCCATCAACATTTGGCCGTTGTAAAAGTCACTTAGATCTCTAAACTTGTACATTTTTTCTGCTTCCAACACACTAACTTTGAGGGGACTTCACTCATTGCCTAATACTTCAAACCCACCGACAGGCGCCATTGTAACAAGATAATCAATGTTTTTCCTGACTTGGTCTGTCAGTGGTTATAATGTTATGGCTAATAGGTGTATATCAACATGTATATAAATGATGGGCTTTCCTCGCATCAGCATGACTTCTCCCTTTAGGAATATACAATTTGACAACAGAAATGAAGAGTCGTGGGGTTTATTTTGTCAGAAATTCAACATGTTTTTTTTCTGCAAAGCAATATCATCTCTTATCCTTTTTACTTCCGTTCATCAGCCTCTGTGTATCTCCCTCCTGCCTCTGTTTCTCTCAGACACTTACAAATACCAGTCTGGCGGTGTAAGCCAGATCAGCGACGTAAAGCAGGAAGTTGAGGGCAGTGAGCACCGACACAGCGATTAGCTTGGATGAATTGTGGCTTCTATACTGGTGCTGTTTGTTGAACTGGAACAATGGCCAAACAATGGTTGCAGTCAAGTACATGATAACTGCCAGGAGCCCATATGCTGACAGGAACTTGGAGAAGGGAATCGGTAGGAAGCCAGTGCACCCGCCCACACAGAGCACCACCACAGCCACGGAAAGGATGAAGCAGATGCAGTAAACCGCCATGCACCACTCCAGCCCTGGGTGCTGGTTATACGACACGGGATTGCTAACCAGCATGAAGATGATACAGGCCACAAAGGTCTGGCACACTTTCATCAGGCCTGGAGCTGTGGCCATATAACCTGCCACCTCTCCCGGCCTTGCTTTAGTCAGGCACACCTCCCCCATGTAGGTTATGGCTGCCAAGCAGGAGAAAACGGTGGAGGCGATGCGATAGCCGCGTTCATCCCTGTAAAATTGCTGGTCCTTTAGGTAAAAAAGGGGGAAGATCACAGAGGCTGAGAGGCAAAGGAGGGCAGCGTAGCAGGCGATGGTGATGGGTAAATTGGACCAGGAGACAGGAGTTCGGGTCTGGAAGCCAAATAGCTCCACCACCAGGACTAGGAGGGTGCAGATAAAGCTGAACACCCAGCAGAAGATGCACCAGTCACCCATACCTCCATGGGACAGAAAAGCTCCATGTGCTGCGACACTGAATGCCACACAGGTGAACACCAGCGCAGCAACACGCACCCATAATAGCTGAGAGGTGGGGAGCACGATCAGTGGCATGATGGGAACTTAAAGGTCTGGTGTTCAATGTAGCTCCTGGAGTTCAGTAAGCGTTACGGGTACGTGAGATCTCTGCCAAACTCTGCCAATGTTTGTCACATATTCTGCAGAAAGAATAAAAAAAGAGAGTGATCAGAATAAAAGTTTCACATTCTCATCTGTAACCTTTGAACTTGAGGAATATGTGAAGGACCTTAGTTTGCTGTTCATTCTATATCCGTCGCAAGTTTGTCTGCAGGTTGAAACAGTTGGAAAGAGCCTCAGTCTATACCAGAAGTGCGTTTATAACTCCAGGGTATAAATAGTTTGATAGTGGTCCACTCAACTGCCAGAACTCTGATGCTTTCAGTTCAGGACAGGTCAGTTTTGTTTATATGGCCCCAGGGAGGGGGCAGTGTTACATTACTACTGTTATATTACTACAGAACATTTGTTTAGTCAGATAAGAGCTCAACTTAGTCAGAGCTAAAAACCCTCAAACATTGTCAAACTTGATTCAGAGGTATAACTTTGACATTGTCCAGTAGATTGAGACAATCTACTGGACAAGAAAAATCTCTGCACCCTTTTTACAGGGTGCAGAGTATTTGGAGTTCAGAACTAACGGTAGCTCAACAGTTTGGTTAGTTTCAAGTTGTCTTATAGTTTCCAATAAGTAACCAAGTCACTGTGGGCGCAAAAGCCAGACATTCTTGGTTCTGTGCCCAAGTCTGGATAAATAGGGAGGGCTGCATTAGGAATGGCATCCAACATAGAATCTGTACCAGTTAAATAATGCAGATGGCCAAAAGAGGAGGATTACGATGTTGCTAGTGAGGTCTGGCCTTCTGTTTCATATGACACTACTTGTCAATATACTGTATGTTCTCTGTGATAAAACTGCTCCAGCAGCATGCACATTTATCTCCCTCATTATATAAGCTGATTAGGTTGCTCCTGTCTTCACTATGGATTTTTCTTCTACTTTGTCCCCTGTCTTTTGCATCCTTCTCTGTCACATCGACCACCTTCATCCTCTGTCACTACATCCATGTGACTTCTCTCTGGCCTCACCTGTTTAGTCCTGTCTGGTAACTCTAACATCCGAGCACATCATACATTCCTCCTATAGATGCATCTGTGTCTCATCAGCAAACTGTCCAACATCTGCCTGCCTACCCTTGTCACTCCCATCGCAAAGCGCCGCCTCCTCCAACTCTGCTCCCTTCCTTTGTAAACACCACTGTCTCTTATCCAAACATCTTAGCTGGTCGGACTACTGTCTTGTACACCACCTCAGGAAATCTCCATCTGGTCCATTCTGCCTACATTCCCCCTAATCACTTCATTACTACACGCCCAATTTCACTGTACAGTCCACCCCAAGTAGTAGAACTCATCTACTTTTGCCACCCCTGCTCTTTGAATTATCACCACACCTCTCTGCCCTTAATGCACATCACCGTGTCAGGGGAGAATATCTTTATCCATGGGGACTGACCTCATCCATCAAACTTAACAAATGAGAGAAGACTCAAAGTCCAAAACCCACCCAAATCCCACTATCATCTTAAACATTGTCCCTTTCACTCTTGCTGCAACCTCCCTGTCACAGGACTGTATTCTTCCTCACCTCACTACAGCATTCTCCACTTGTCTATACAGTCAACCCTATTACTTGAACTCAACTGCCTTCGCCTCCTCTTCACTACCGCAAACCTTCAAGCCTCTTCATTCCAAAGCCTACCTTCATCTCTCAAAGGTCAGTTCAATCCGTCTTCTACTCTCTCTGCATATCACCATGTTATATGCAAACCCCACAGTCCATGCAAATGTAAAATGCTCAAAACAAATCCATGGTGCAGCTCCACCTCCTCTTTGAACCATTCGGTCACTCCAACCGCACACCTCACCTTTGTTACACTCCCCTAGTACTTATCCTGCACCACACAGATACACCTCTCCACCACTCTTCTTATGACACAACTCCTCTCTCTTCACTCTGTGTTATCCTTTCTCCAGGTCTACAAACACAACATTTGATTCTGTCTGGAATGAACCCATCCGGTCTCAATGCAAATAACACATCTGCCATACTCATTCCAGGCATGAAGGCATTATGTGAACACTTGATGATTATCTTTTCCCAGTCTAGGATAATGATACTTTTTATTACGATATGGGAAACTTTATTAACTTTACTCTTGAATGTCCTGCTCAATTGTTTGGTTGAGCACATTTTGAGTCACTATTTCTTATGAAAAATGTGAGCCACTTCACCAAAGCTGTTGGTAATATGACCCAAGGTGTGTAAAGAGAGGGAGCCAAGGATGGAACCCTGGGGGACACATGTCAAAGGGGCCACCGAGGAGGAGGCCTTAGCCATAGCTGCTGAGAAAGTTATTTTCCGTAAGTGGGATATTGTTTTGCCATATAAAAGGACGTGAGGACTTAATAGAATAGAACAGAATTATGTAACTTGATACAACCAAAAAAGTCAAAGTCAAATAAATATGTATAATGAGTTATATTTTACAGAAAATAAAAAAGAAAGATCATCTGAGTTTAGAAAAAGCCCTTAATAACTCCCAATGAGTGGGTCCTCACTTTCGTGCCATTTTTACGTAGTCGTTTGGTTGGATAAACCGAAGGCTCGCTCTAGAGACTTTCGCATTTTGACAAACGGAAGATACTTATAATTTAGCTGAGGAAAAAATAGAGCATCAAATCTTGCCCTTATGTTATCTTTGACTATAGTTTTACAGAATAAATGACTAAATACAATTTCTAAATACATTTATTCAAAAGATCCTCATCACTAGACAGGCAACACGATTACATTTTTTTGACACCAGAAAGCCACCGTAGATTCTTTGACTTCGCAGTTGGGCTGGTGTGTAAAATAAGTTGCCATTTTAAACTTCACCACTAGATACCACTTAAGTATTACACTGTACCTTTAAAATTCTGAGACCATTACTCCAGTTGCTGAGAAAAATGAGACTGCTGTCAAATCCCATGTCTTTCAAAGGGAAAATCGTCCAAAAAAAAGGCAACTGTTCATAGGAGTTACGGGTCTCGGACGGCGCCGGTGGAGGGGTATACTACAGGCTTAATGCGCTTTTGGGGTCAGTGGCGGTGGCTTGTTCTATCACGTTACCAATTATGTTTGTTTTCTCAGAATACAAGTAATTGAAGTGTTTTAATTGTCACAGTAACTGTGTGACCTTTCCCTTTTCAATCAAAAAAATATAGAATCCTTGCATTTTAAACTTAATTTCTGGTTTCGAACAGAGTAAATTCAGTTGGTCTGCAACCCAGCCACAAAGGGGTCCCAAATTAATGTTATTCTATCGAGAGTCCTCAGTGCTGAAGGGTTTGAGGGTCGTGTAAGGAAGGGGTATCTGCCAAATCTGTGATAATGTTTAAGTTTACCTAGGCAGGCTATGATCATCTGCTGCTGCAGAGGCCACATTGTGAATTGTTGGTGCATTCTGCCAAACCAAACCCTGAAATCTTGCTAATTGCATCAATCTTTTATCCATTCGCTACAATGGCACTTCCTTTCTTGGGTAATGAGCCTCATACAGAGGATGCTGCTCTGACAAGTTCCTGCACGTCTCCAGGAAGCAGCATTAGCAACACTCACCACAAATGTGCCAAATCATTTGTCAGACATGATTATTGAAGCTGGGTGTTGAGGTGAAATGCAGTGCTTTCCATAGATTGTAGTTGAATACATATTTCAAACTTGTTTTATTCTCTTATCTCTATGTTGACATCAGAGATATTAAACATACCGTTCATGATTACTTAGTTTCATTCCTGGCAGAGATGTTGTTTAATGTTAATGTTATGCCTGCTGGAGCAAACTGATTTGTGGTTGAGGTTTGTGTGACCTCTTACTCTCTATGCTGACAGGATACCACACCTTTTTTTTAGATTGATAGTGTGCATTCCACACATGCCTAGGAGTTTGATCTTTATATAAAAACAATCCTGGGTGTAACTGGACACCACTAAAGGTATAGCTGTTATGTTTATTTAAAGTTGAACAGAGCAAGCGTCTTATTATTAACCATGCCTGGAATCTTAACTCGAGTATCTGCAAGCAGTGATATAAAAGCATTCAATTGAAACCAAATAAAACCAAGTTGGTATGAAAGATGCGTACTGTCTGATATATTTAAAATTGGCTTCTTGTGTTTGGAAAAAAGAAGCTTTTAGTCGCTTATAGCGGACATACCGCACCCAGAGCTGATCCAGTGTAAGCGCGCGCTCTCTCTCTCTCTCTCTGTTCCAAAAATAGAGCTTGGCACGCGCTAACTGCTGCCTTCTAACCAAACTCTGCAAAGAAAACACACGCACAAAGACTGATCCTACCGATTTCTAGGCTCCCCTTTTCCTTTGGCGTTTTTGCTAGAAGTTGCTGGATCACCATGCGTTACTTGTGCGTCGCATCACCTCTCTCCCATCCACCTCCTCCTCCTCACACAGTGAGCCGTGTCCCACACTCCCACGCCCCGCACAGGCCATATTTGGTAAAGGACTGAAACCCTCCGAGCCTCGATATGGGCATAACAGCCTTGCTACTGTAGTCAGTCATGCTGCGTGAGTCACAAAAATACGAGCTTTATTGAGTCTGAGGAGTTATTTATTCATTTCTTTATTGATTCACGTTATTTGTTTGACCTGCTCATTGAAGGTACAGCTACATCGTAAAAAGCTGATTTCAGATCACTGACTTACTTCTATTACCACTGCTAATAATAATAATAATAACAACTTATGAACTTTTCATGTGTTCCTGATTTGAAAATGAACATCTTCATTGTATAAACCTGAGCGGCTTCATGGTGTGATCTTGGACTGTTTAACCCAATAACCTATACTATTTCACTGTGTGACCCCGGACTGTTTCACTGTGTGACCCTGGACTGTTTCACTGTGTGACCCTGGACTGTTTCACTGTGTGACCCCGGACTGTTTCACTGTGTGACCCTGGACTGTTTCACTGATATCTCTATATGTAACTTGATGTCTTTGAGGTCTCTGTGACATTTAATATTTATGACTTTGATGTCTTGGACATGTGATATTCTTTTCAGAAACGAATATTGAAAAACTAAAAACAAGAGTAATTAGATTTTCCGTTTTGATATACAAGAATCGAAAATTGAAAACAAGCCATTTTTCATTGTCAAGATCAAACAGGGATTAGGGAAATTCGAAAAATGGTTTGATTTTCCTTTCTTACTTTGATAATGAAAAAAATTATATCACGAGAAGAAGGAAACAGAATACAGGTTTTGTTTTTCGTTTTCTGAGACCGGATGTGGTCGTTTACAGTCGCACCAATAAGGGGGGGCTCCTGTACATCGACCTCAGATCGAAGCAAATAGGAAACACATTAGCAGCTCGGAAATCAGATTAATCTTGATTATACCCGCTAATACTGACGCCAATCCGCCACAACATTACAACCAGCCACCCGCTCATTTAAATATACAATGAAGCTAAATATGTAATTCATATTGATGGACAAATCACAACATCCCGTTTTTCGATGGTCCGTGAGAAATACGTACAGCTGCAGTCTGGAGTTCCCTCCAACTGGGATCTTTATTGTAAACATAAACTACCTAAGCCACAGGTGTCTCATCATCTCCAGCAAAGATCATGCAGTAAGAGTGTCTGGTAGCAGCAGTCGGTATGCTGATACACCGAAACACAAACATCAGTCTTATATGAGGGACTACAACGAAATAGATCAGTTATTATACGACACGGGTACACATTTGGGGAATTATATCAGTTTTCAGGCTGTGTAGAATAAACAACAATCAACCACAACATTAGAAAGACTAACTGGTGTTAATGTTGTGCCTCGGTGTGTGTCAGCGGTTAGAACCTCGATTTCAGGTTTGCGGACGTATTTACGGTGGCCCAGAAGTGCAAACAACTTTACAAAAGCAAAACACATTTCGGGAAATGTGTTGTGGAATTTTGAATTGTGTTTTGCTTTTGTAAAGTTGTTTGCACTTCTGGGCCACCGTAATTAACTGATGACTGACAGCGTCCAATGAACCATTGTCATTCCCTCATTAACAACCACATCCGGTCTCAGAAAATTAAAAAACGAATAATTTCTTTGTTTCTGTCTCCTCATGATTTTATCTTTTCATAATCAAATTAGAAATGAAAATCCAACCAATTTTCAAATGTTGTTTAGCTCTATTTAGTCTTAAAAACGAAACATGTCTTGTTTTTCAAATCTGATTCTCTCATCTCAAAACGAAAACTTGTTTTTCGCTTTTCAATATTCGTATCGGAAACAAAATACGAAATACCAAAACATACACGGATCCACCAACACATTTGGACCACACAAATCCAAATAGTTTTTTCTCTTTTTTTAATGCTGCAAAACAAATAACGTCACCAAATGTCATCACATCTAGGATATGCCAAAACCTACCTCGTGGTAACATTTTATGTAAATCCGCACTGTAGTTTCTCCGTAAACCTTTTCACAAACAAACAGACACTAAAAAATACAAACACAGAAACACAGAAACAAAGAAACAGGAGTGAAAACATAACCTTCCCTTGCGGAGGTAAAGCGGGCGCATGCAGTACCACCGTTCGTCAAGACGGGGGCGCCTCTGAGCTTCATTTGCACTTATGATCATTGAGAACATGGTGGTCGATCAGCAGCCAGCAGGATAACAACACAGCAGAGATTACACGTCAAGAATCAGAAATAAAGAGGCAATAATTGTATGCTGCAGTTGTGATTAAGTGCTGAATCTTCTTGCTGACCAGGGGAGAAATAGAAGCAATTCCTATTTTACCACTGTGACCTGTTTTTGGAAAGAAGATCTGAGGTGGCGCTTTACTTGAATCGTTTTGCCTTCTAGCTAACTGGCTACCATGAAGCTTTAATGTTTGATTTTCCATAAAAACGGGACATATCGAGCCGGAATTTGCACGGACTAACACTTTTTCGAACACTTCAACGAGAAGTTATTGGCATAGCGTTCATGTCATGCTGGCATTTCATCTCACAGACATAGCAAGTCAGCTTTGGACGACCAACTCTTAGGTGCAGTTGTAAGCCGGACCCACAGCGCTTTCGAACTGCCTGCGAATAAACGCTATGCCGCAGATTGAACATGGGCCTCTGGTAGAGCTAATATCAGGAAGCTAACGTTAGCCGGATATAGCAGGCCGCTTCAGATGCTAATTATCATCCTTCTGTCACTTAATTTTATAGTCACAACTCACAAACGCCAAGCAAATTTCACTTTATTTCTGAACGATTGTTTTAATTAATTTAAGCCTAAAAGTGGTGTTGGATAATGCCAGACAATCTGATAATTAGCTAGCAAATCCGTTAGCATGAGATGCTACGACAGCGCTAGCATCTCTGCTTGTTATTTACAGTGTGCTAGCATGTAAATATCTGCCCTCATACTTAGTTTGGAAGTGTTGGAATAGTGCGGTAATCAGATATTTTACTTATCAAACAGAAGTACCATATTATGGGTATAGAGGTAACTTGCAACCTACACATCGATACAGTTAATATCGTTATCAAACTCATCAGATTCATGTCAAATGTATGAAAACATATCTGTAGGTATTACTCCAATAATTAACCTTTTTAGGATAATTTATTTCAGTTTGATCGTATCTTGTGGGAATTCGTTTCATTTTGACACCAGACATGAAGTGTAGTTGACCTGCCGCATAGCGAGACCTATCAGCCATTCATTCATGATTGATGACCTCTGAGGACTGTCCTTTATCCATTTTACCCTGCAGCTGAACCCACACCAAGCCAGAAACTGCATTTGTTTTCTAAATATATAGTGAAGAAGCATACAGATTGAGGACTTTATATGAGAATCACGGGGATTGGTTGGGAATATGAAGTGTTCTCTGACTGATCTTAACCGAGTAGCTTGACGACCTCATCGACGCACAGTGTTGAGCGTGCTAGTGTGGACTGTAAACTGACAAGGAACAAGACATGATGGAGATGATGATAAAAGGGGCCCAGTGACAGTGTTGATCCTGCACCAGGAAGCAGAGGAGTGTCCCAGGCTGCAGACATGAGTCTTCGCCAACCCACCTCTACACTGGACAGGTATGAGTCTAATACACCCAGACATTTAATGTCTCTGTTGACAGATACATTTCAACACACTGGTCGAAAAATGTAGTGCTCCCAGATCAGCTTTGACTTTATTCAGCCACTGGAAATACCAGTGACACTAGCTGTACACTGTGGTGGCAAAAATGCCCCCGGACAAAGGAGAGGGCAATGATATTGTCTGCAAGGCAATAGTAGCATTCTAACAATATTTACTGCTAATGTCTGAAATGAATGATTTTATTGCATTTTAGATTTAAGTGTAGCCTTTCTGGAATAATTTCTACCCAGTCAACAGTCAGAGTTGACAAATGCAATCACTTACAAACAAGTTCAGACGTCTCACTCACATTGTACATCTTATAAAAAAAGAATACCCATTATTTACTTATTGCAAAATTTAAAGTACTGATATTACACGATAAATTGTGCTATCTTCTCAAAACGTACCATGCATCTATTAATGCAGTTAATTTTTTTAGAAGTAATAAAGGGCCCAGACTTAAACTTATCTATATTATTATTTGTAAAAAAAAAAAAGTGACCTTAATCACACTGTATCTCAAAGGAATACACGCATGAAAATAGTGTAGACACTTTTATTTATTGGTTAAAGAAGGATTCTGAGCTAAAGTGCAAAAGTCCTTATAGATTCCTGCCACTATTGTTTATATTGCACTTATTTAAAAGTGTCTGTTAATTGGGTCTTTTGTCAGTCATCACAACCCTTCATCACGTTTCTGTGATCATCTGTGTAGATGCATCTTTGTCTTCATCATGTCTTTCCTGTTTCTCCTGCTGTCAAAGCCTTTTTCTTGTGTGTGTTCTTGTGCAACTGCCTACTTCTGTGTCTGTCTGTGTCATGATACAGCAGGGCAGCCAATAAGAAAAACGTCCATCTGCTCAGGTAGGACAGCTGGCAGTGAGAGCTCATGTTTGGGTTTGAATGAAACTTACAGTTTGTACAGCTGCATTAACATATTTCTAGACACTTGGGGTTGATATAACCATGCAGGTGGAGTTAGCAGTAGGCAACCAGCCCTTTTCATATAAAAGGTATTTCTGATCCAAATGATTGTGATGTATGTATTCGTAACTATCCATGTAAGTCAAACCACAACACTTGCACTAGACAATGTGAATCAGTTATATCATGGCTCTGCCTAATCATTCCGTTCTGGTGTTGGCATCTAAGGCTCTAATCATCCTTTCACAATTTATTTGTTCTTCCATTTTATTGGGTTTTTTAGATTATTATCAAACATCTGTTCTGGGATTTTAGGAAAGTAGCCTTTTGGCTAGGGCTGAGCAATTATTTAAAAAATAATCAAAGAAGAATTTAGAACATCTAACGTACTTAATCTTACTCATGTCAGTTAATTACATTTTAGAACC
This sequence comes from Lophius piscatorius, assembly GCA_009660295.1. NCBI lineage: Eukaryota > Metazoa > Chordata > Actinopteri > Lophiiformes > Lophiidae > Lophius > Lophius piscatorius. The sequence continues at coordinate 7,102 of VRLP01000127.1, read as the reverse complement.
ATCCGTGTGTTCATCAACCATTTTTGAACATGCATGTTAAAGAATTTGCATGTGAACTGGCAGCATGGAAGAGAAAGCGTAATGAACTGTCAGTGGAAAATGTTCGGAGTCTTCAATAATATAGCACATTTACAACAAGGACCTATCAGAGAATTTGCAGACGGTGTTGAAATCAAGGTGGACGTCTGAATATATTGTGATTGCAATAAGAAGTCATTATTACTCAGCCCTACTCTTGGTTTACGTTTGTCTGAACTCCCTTTCCATTATCAGAACTTAGATTGGCTTTCTTATTAATCCACTACTACACTACAAGTAACTGTATAGTTACTGGTATGGTTTTTTCATCTTTTTTTGTCTAAGCTCAGTGCTTTTAATTGAGTATCTATAACATGCTATGTGGTTTATACCATTCTATAATATATGGTATACGACATCATTTAAATGAATCATTTTCATTTAATTTATATGAAGATAAAACTCGAGGTGCACCGATCGATGGGGTGACCGATTGATCGGCGCCGGAAGGCCTTGTGGGATATGATCAGCAAACGGCAGCGCAGCCTCACTGAGGCCAATTCGATGCCGGTTAAACACATGCGCCATGACGCACACCGAGCAGAAGTTATCATGGCTGCAAACAATCTCATCTGCTAACCAGCAAACACAAAGCTCGCAATTTTCTACCACTTATTATTATTAATTATGTGCGCTGTAAATTATGTTTTTAACATGTTCAAGGAAAAATAATAGAAATCGACCAGTCACACTTTTATAAAAAAAGGTTATTGGCCAAGAGAATTGCATACATTGCACTTCTAGATAAAAACCAGGATTTGTCCAATACAATAGATGAAATCATATTTATTTGGTTAGGTTTAGTGGTTTGCTCACAATATCTCACTATTTAATATGTTTAACTTAAAAAAGAAAAAAAAAGCTCAAGTTCTATTTGTTTGTAATATTAACTTGCATGACTATGAAGGTTCTGACAGATAAATAAAACACCGGGCTTAACAGCCATTTGGATGCAATGTAGCTTGATAATCTGTTTTAATTAATTTTTAATACATTATCAATACATATTCAATATTTAACAGGTTTTTCACAAATAGAAACAGGATGGTTTGTTAATTTCTATTTATATCCCTGCCACCCCAGTAAAAAGGTAAGGCTCCACTGGAGAGACATTACACTAAAGAACGATCTGACGATCAGATCTTCATCTGCGCCCCAACGCCCCTCACCATCTCACACCTCTGACCTAGGATTCCTATCTCCAGGCAGAAGCCTGCATTCTCACAAACAAGAGGGGCGTCCAGTTCACGAGCTTAATTGACCGACAAGTTGACATTGTAATTGACATGATGTGCAGAATGAGCGATAGGAAACCGATCATTTTTTTTAATTGATCCGTGCGTCTCTGCCGCCCCCAGACAAGATGTCGCCTTCGGCGGTTGCCCCTGTCCTCCATAGCTTAATTCGCCACTACTCAAAGCTTTAAGAGAGCACAAATCTTCACATTCAGGAAACTAGAAACCGCAAAAGCTTGGTAATTTTCCTGACAGTAGTTCTAAAAGATAAATCAAGTATGTATTTTTGCTGTTTATTAAGTATCTAATAATAACAATCATGATAACAACTTGTCCATTTTAGCACTAATTGTGCACTAATTGGCTCTATAGGTGCTGGGGCTTAAGATCCAGTGAATTGTCCCTTAAACACAACAAGCCATGAGACCTCTGGAACAATACCAGATCACCTCAGTGTTTATTCTGTGTCCCTGCGTCATACCACCTTAAACACATATATTCCTGGAAGTGAAGTCTGCTCTCAGTGTTGACAATCTGTAAGAGAATAAATGGCATGGGAGTGATTTGAACTCTTGGTCAGTTTCTGTGTCCTTTGTCCTCATAATCGGTTGTCATTCTGAATTTGTGCTTTCTCTTTTCTCTTCCCTCCTCCCCCCTTTATCTGCCTTTTTCTACTTTTCTGTCATGCTTCGCTCTCAGTCCCTTTGCTGCTTGGTGAGTTTTCCTGTCGACTGCTAACTTATTGCCTCCCATGCATTTTCTCTTATTCTAAATCTTTGTACCCAACATGCATTTCACCATGCGCCTTCCTTGATTAATCCGCCTCTGACTTTCCTTTTTTTTTACATTGTGCTGTCTCTTTTCATAAACTTTTCAATGACTTTCAATTATTCTCCCTGTCTTCATTTATTCCCCGAATATCTCCCTTTCCCAGTCCAATCAGTCTTCCCATTGACTAAACCACCTTGATTGGCGCTGTTTCATGCCAAACCTTTCTGTCTGTCCTCTTTTAAACGTAGGCTCAGTAGTCTGACCATCGGCGACTCGGATCGCAAAGCCTCTACCACACTGCAGAAGGAACCAACAGCTGACATCACTGTGGAGAGTTCGGGTAACACCACATTATGGTTCATGTGTGTGTTGTTAAATAACCCCCCAAACATGCTCTAAATCTGCACATCTTCCATATACAGGTCCCGGTCTTGTCCAGAGATGTGTGGTTGTGCAGAAAGACCAGCTTGGGTTCGGCTTCACAGTGTGTGGAGAGAGAGTCAAGCTAGTGCAAAATGTCCGGCCAGGTGAGACATTTGACATGCTCATGTGTTGATACTTTCTTTATGCTTTCTCGCTTATTTTATACACAGATGCTCCAACAAACTGGGTAGGTATTGAAAAGACTAAACTAAATCGTTTATATATCGTATTTTGCTATAATAGCTCATATGTAACCCGCTAGGGGGAGCAAATTTTTTAAAAAATAGAAAAATATTGTTGTTTGGACATAGCTTCACATTTATTTTAAGGATTTTGGGAATTGTGTGTACAATGCAGGTGATTTGGAGCCTTTAGGGGATTTACCCTTGTTCTCTGACGACAGCATAGGCCTAGTACTCCCAAAATGTTGTAGATTAAATCGACCGCAAATTGGTCAGAATACATCAGTTGTAAACTAAGGAAAGTTCATAAGTAAATATATGAAGTTACTATCCCTACTGCCCAAAATGCATAAAACTAAAGTTTTTGACTGCCCCAGCCAAAGTGTGGATATGAACCCCATCCAGTCAGTGACTGATCTCCATTTATTTGAAGCTTTTGGTTTCTGGTATTTGTGACATAACTAGCTGTTAAGTTTGTGAAGTGTATACTTTTTCACACTGGTGATTTAGGCATTGGATAACCTTTTTTGCCTGATACATAAAATTACTTGCGTTTTGTGTTACAAAAATAGAAGAAACCCTGATGGGGCTCATCTAATTTATTACAGCACTGTTCATGACATGAGTGGTGATAAATGGGCCATTGGGGATGGCATAATGTGGAAAATACTTTCTTCTAGGCCTGCCATGACTAGTAAACTTAATCGATTACGTCGACGCAAAAAATTTGTCAAACCATTGCGCACCTGCACGTCATGATTTGTCGTTTTTTGGCTACAGTCATTAGTCGGCTGAGCAGCTCCACAGGCTGAAAATGACAGTGGAAGCTATAGATGCATGATTAATCTAATCACAAACGCAGTGTAAGCCTGTGCACTGACATGACGGCCAAAGGCTGTGATTTAATTAATTAAAGTAACTTGCTCGCTGGCAGTTTAACTTCAAGGAAGCCTGAGGTTGCTCCCAACTCCTGAAACAGAGCTGTCAGACGTGTCACTTCCCAATCACTTGTCATATTAATAGATTGAGGACGGGAGAGGACAAAGAGACCCAAGTAGTCCGTGCTTTTATTCATTGAGGTATCTGAAAGACATTCATAAACCGTACATTTCAAACATCTCACACAGGACGTCTCTCAAAACTGAGCCCATTTTGCTCTGTTTTTTTGTCTTTTTTTTCAAACGAAAAAAGAGCAAATATTTGATATCAAAGCTACTGGGAAAAGAAACACTGATTGATATAATGCATATGTTTTGAACCAAAGTGAGGTATAATCATGAATGTATCTGCAATTCATCAAGATTTATTGTATCGCTGGTTGGAGAAATTATAGTAACTAACGGCCTTTTCACACGGCACTAGTATTACCTGGGGACTTTAAGGTCATTTGTTATAATTACGGAGGATGTCTGTGGAATGCCGGGGGGAATTCACATTATTGTTTCCTTTGCCTGCTTTCCGCCTCCTTCCCAATCGTATTTTGGCAGCTGCGATGGATATAATGTTATACTGTTTCGAACTGTGCGGTCAAAGTGTTGACGATGCGCTGAAATTTACATTAATTATCACAGCTAGCTGCATTCCTCATCAGAACAGAACCGAGTCAACACAGAATAGGATTTGGTACGACCCCGACACCAGGCCAGTCACAAGCGAGGTGGGTACGGGAGACACTGGAGGTTTGGGTATTTCAGTGGGGGATAATGTCAGTACATTCAAGTAAAATGCAGACTTCACTTCAGCACTGTACGTCTGTATATTACTGGAAGTTACTGAAATTCTGCCCCGGATATGTCGAGGCTCTGCTTAATAACTGCTGCTGCAACCAGGTTAGCTGTCAGCGCCAAAGGGTGTTTTTGGGACAGGGCAGCGGTTCTGAGTGTCGGATGGACAGACTGGTGAAGATCACCTGCGGCATGGACAACCACAACCAAACGCGAGGCCACTTGCTGAACCCTTACCCCTCAGCCTCCCGGGTACCCAAACTAGCCGTTATAATAATGTGAATGTCAGGAAACTTTGATCATCGACAATTTGAACTCATTTCAAAACAGTAGTTCCTTATATACAATGCAGGTGCTAGAATTCGATCGGGAAAGAGTCAGAAAAGGCAGACAAAGGAAACATAAACATCAATTCTGCCACTGTGAGATGCCAATATTCACAGGACTAAAATGATCACCTTACCTCTGTAATTGGCAAAATATGGTAGGCAATTTGGTGGTGGATATTTACTTGAGAAATTACAGGCATGGTGCATCCATACAAGATATATATCACAGACGTCCTCCGTAATTATTACAAATAACCACAGGTCCCCAGTTAATAATAGTCCCATGTGAATAGCACTGTAGTAGAGTAATTTAACTAATTCCAAAATGACGAGGCGAGAGTCCAGAGTTAAAATCAGTATCTTTAGTGAACTTATTATCACCCGTTCTAGGTTAATATCAGCTTCATCAAACAAAGTCATAACAAGGACATTAAGTAAGTTTTTTATTAATATTATTATTTGTCATAATAAAATGACCTAAAAAGAAATGAGAGAAAATTAATCATTTAGACTAATCGGTTGAGCGATTTAAATAGTCGATATATTAGTTTGATAGAAAAATAGTCATTAGTGGCAGCCTTACTTTCTTCATCTTCTTTGTCTCTCGGATATTCTCTTTCGGGGTCGCCACAGTCGATCATCTGAAATCCATGTGATGCATCGCATGTTTAAATGCGTTTTTTTGTCTTAACATAAACTTTATACTGTATGCCTATAATTATCTTTACAGGTGGTGCAGCAGTGAAGGCCGGGGTCCAAGAGGGGGACAGAATCATAAAGGTTTTTAATACTTTCTGTCAGATTTTGAACCGGAGAGATTGTCCTTTGTTTTGATTTTGCTAAATTTCATCTTTTATTAATCTGTCTACATCTCTCAGGTTAATGGCTCAATGGTGTCTTCCATGTCCCATCAGGAAGTGGTGAAGCTAATCAAATGTGCGTTTGAATTGAATCTCACCTTTTAAGTGAATTTGCTATTTTAAAAAGTCCTTTGAACGTTCCTTTGTCTGATTATATCACTTTTCTTTCTTTGTACCACAGCGGGAACATATGTAGCCCTGACACTACAAGGGCCACCCCCTTCAACCGCCTCCTTACCCCTAGAGCCCCTTCCCACTGACGTAACACTGAATCAAAGGACTTCTTTGGGTGGGGAGGCTCCACCGCCTCCACCTCCCCCATTGCCTTCCGGAATGAGTGGCACCCCAACCCAAAGAATCACTGGACCCAAACCACTACAAGTAAATGACATTTAGTATTTCACCTCAAACGAACCATGAAACCTTTTCTGCTGCTTGATATTAAAGGACAACTTGGAAGGTTTTCATTTTCTATGACGGATCTAAAAGAAATGTTACCGAACATTGTTACAAATGTGAGTTAAGCCATAAAAATTAAAACCACTGGCAGGTGAAATAAAAATAACATTGATTATTGTGTTACAATGGCACCGTCTGTGGATGGGATATATTAAGATGCTAGGGAGCATTTTCCTTTCAAAGTTGAATTGTTTAAAGCAGGAAAACGGGGAGAGAGTAAGTATCAACGCGACTTGACCAAATTATAATGACTTGACAACAGCGTCATAGCATCTCAAGAACTGCAGATCTGTTGGCTGTTCCAGGTCTGCAGTGGTTCGTACCTACCAAGCAGTTTATGGAAGGTCAGTTGGTGGACTGAAGACTTGTGTCTCTTGAAATGTGTAAGGACAGAAGAGCTACAGTGGGACAAATAGATGATTCTAGTTCTGATAGATCCGAGTCAGAACATACAGTACATAAAAAAACTGTTTTATTAGGCAGGTGGTTTTAATATTAAGGCTGAGCAGTTTAGGTAAATACACAACACAATCATAACACAAAATACATTTTATGAAGAAACAAGGAAATATTTTTATTTCTCAGAAATCCTCTCCATATATTCTCTCCCCTCGTGTCCATTCTAGTTTCAGAATCCCTTACGTAAAACTGAAACCAGTGAGATGTCAGGAAGTGAAACAATCAGTTGTGGTATTAGGACAAGGGTTTTTTTCTTGGAAGAGTAGCGACAAAATAAAAATATTTTAGAAAACAATGTTGCAATGTTAATTGTACCCACTGTGCATTTATTTCCCAACCACTATCATTTTGCATCAGTGAAACCAATGTGAAGTTAACAAGCTGATAATATATATTTTATATCTGTGTTTGTGGTACATCATTTAAATAACTTTTGTTGTAATGTGTTTTTAGGATCCTGAAGTACAGAAACATGCCACTCAGATACTCTGGAAAATGCTGCTGCAGGAAGAGGCTGAACTGCAGGTACATAAAAATGTTTGAAATTCCCCCCCCCCCCCCCCCCCCCCCCCCCCCCCCCCC